>WPIO01000410.1:0-54888 GCA_009760855.2 Cristatella mucedo
AACTGGTGCAGCAGTTCAGGTGGGAAACACGGAAGGAGCCAAGATCCTACCCGCGCCAAAGAGGCGGCCTCGGGCGACTCCTAGCGGGGTTTGGACCTTTACCTGATTTCTCCGTAATACCTAGGGTATTCCACGTGCTATCTTCGCTGTGACTATTATGAAGGTCCTCGGATATGCTAGACAAAACAGGACTTGCTTAGCATAAGAGGCGATGTCGCCATTAGTCGATACTTTTCCGGCGGGCCTTGTCCTGCAGGTCAGCAACCCCAATGAGAAACTTACCTGCACCTGCAGTCGCACCATTCAAACTGCTCGGCTCAAAACCCTACAGACTCGTAAGTTAAAGGCGCTAAATTAGTACTGCTTGCGTTAGTAGCGTAACCCGCTGTAGCCCAGCACGTTGTGAAACGGTCGTTGCCACGGCCTTAAACAAGGTCCAATTCAAATTCGAAGCGCCAGCGTTCGCCGGGACGGAAGCAAACGATAGAGACTATGAGCCACTTCATCGCCGCGCCCAGTGTGGCCGCCTCTAAAAGTCCACCTATTACATGTCCGCGCGCTAAAAACCAAGGGGTTACTTTCCGCGATCAGGTGGTCCAGGAGAAGCTCGATGCATTTCTGCTTCACCCGAACCCTGAATGGCCTCATGTTCCAGTAGCTGTATTGCCGGGGAGACCACCCCACCGGGGTTGCCCTCATTCTAATCAGTCCGTTCGCGTTCTGACAAGGTTGTTGTCGGGGTTGACCATATGTTGTTAATGCTAAGAGCGTTTGGGGCATAAAAATGTGCAGTTTCTCGTATGGGTCATCGTTTGAATCGGTTGCATATCAGGTATCTTCATCAAAGACAATGCCTCTCACCGTTGCGAACATACCGGCCTCCATTCTGTCTTAAAACTGCTTATAGAGGAGTTTTCAGAGTTCCATGCTAAAATATTTGTGTGTGACAGGTCGCTACTGATTGTTGGAGACTTCAATATTCACGTTGACAAACCCTAGCAACAGGATCTCGTGATCACTAAGGATGTCCTCCCCACTGACTTTGTGGTGTGGCCCACTGACCCTCTCAGATAATTGTTTCGGTCTCGTTTACTGTTCCTGCTCCCTCGCACGTGCAAGGCAATGTCGAATTTGCCAAACGACGTAACTTACAAAGCATTGACATGGACAAGTTTTTGAAATCTGTTTGTGATGCAGGCCTTCTTGATCTGCATTCAGACTCGACCGGCAGCCTCGATACCCTCACAGATGCGATGAACATGACACTCAGGAGTGCTCTTGACAAGCATGCTCCCGTTAGCTCTATCCGTGTTCAAAGTCGTCGAGATTGATTTCAATTTACAAAAAAACTCCTTAAGATGCACCGTGTTAAGCGCAGGCTGGAACGTCGTTTCATGAAATCGGGGTCTGAGGCAGACCTAGTCAATTTTAAAAAATTCCTTCGAGTTTACACCCGAAAGCTTAAAAAAGCCAGGGCTTCTTTTTTCATTAGAAAACTGAATTCCTGCCAGTCGGACACTAAACAGATTTATACGACAGTAAACCATTTACTGGCCAATGCTGTCAGGTCTGACTCCCCAGATATTAAGTGCTCAGCAGAAAAGTTTTCAGCCTTCATTAATGAAAAAATTGTGCAGATTCGTGCCTCCATTAAGCCCCCTCCGACCAAAGCAATCACCGTTCCTCAACCTGTGACTTTTCTAAAAAGGTTCTCTGATGTTTCTGCCTGTGAAGTGGCTGCCTTAATAAGGTCTAGCAAAAAGAGCTCGTCTCCTGAAGACCCTATACCTTCATCTCTGAGGTCTTCACTTGCAGACCAACTTAGCCCTGCCATAACCAAGATTTGTAATGCTTCTTTGGGAAAAAAGGGGTCGTCCCTAAGTCCTTCAAATCGGCAATCGTTAGACCTATTCTTAAAAAGCCTGGATTAGACACAGAGGTCCTAGCAAACTATCGTCCAGTTTCCCTTCTTCCGTTCTTATCAAAGATTCTTGAAAAAATTGTTGCTAAGCAGCTAGTTGAACATATTGAAAATAATGGAATGTCAGAAAAATTTCAATCGGGTTTCAAGAGGCAGCACTGTACTGAAACTGCTCTCCTCTGTGTTAACAATGACATTCTTCGCCGCAACGACGACGGGAATGTCACTGCCCTAGCTCTGCTAGATCTGTCTGCTGCCTTCGACACCATTGATCACGAAGTTCTGCTTGAACGACTGAGAGCAACGATCGGTCTGGCAGACGAAGCACTGGCGTGGTTTAAATCATACTTGTCTGATCGTGTTCAATCCGTGTCGTGTGGGGGTCAGGTCTCAGACATGAGAAGGGTCACCTGTGGAGTCCCTCAAGGGTCTGTACTTGGTCCCTTGCTGTTCTCCATTTATAAGCAACCTCTAGGAAAAGTGATTAAGGCCCATGGAATATGATATCACTTCTATGCTGACGATACTCTGTTGTATTTGTCATTTAAACCGTCGGAATCTGCTGCAGCAACTGAGAAACTGAATGCTTGCCTTGCCGATATTCGATCCTGGATGTCGGAAACCTTCCTGAAATTAAATGACGATAAAACTGAACTGCTTCTCATGGGACACCCTAAGCGTGTGGCTTAAAAGGCTTTGCTGTTCTAATAGGTGATGCCATTGTGCGACCTTCACCACGTGCTTGTAATCTAGGTGTCGTGTTCGACAGCTGCCTCAATTTCAAAAGCTTCATTCAGAAGACTGCCTCTACAGCTAGCCATCACGTCCGATCCGATCCAAGATTAGAAGCTGTCTCCCCCAGCGGCTTGTAAAAAATTTAACTAGCTCTTTAGTTCTGTCTCGGCTTGATTATTGTAATTCCCTTTTGCCTGGGCTACCAAAGAAAGCTTTTATGCCACTACAGCGGACTATGAATATGGCTGCAAGGCTGGTCTTCAAGTCCCAGCGGTTCGAGCACGTGTCACCTTTGCTGAAAGAGCTAGGATGGTTGCCGGTTGAGCAGAGGATACAGAGCAAAGTTCTTACGCTGACCCACAAGGCCCGCCACGGCTTGGCTCCTTCGTACCTAGCTGAACTGCTGCATCAGTTTCAGCCTGTTCGCGCCCTCAGGTCCTGTGTGGACAATAAATTAGCTGTCCAATTCCTCCGCTTAAAGACAGTTGGCGACACAAGCTTTAGCTCTGCAGGTCCTAGACTATGGAACTCACTTCCACAATTCTTACGCAACGACATCTACTCTCCAACTGCCGACAATGGCACATCTTTTTTAGCGGTCCTACGTAATAGGTGTTCTAGAGCCACCGGATTCTCACAAACTCCGCCTGTTACTTTACCCCTCCATACTAATTCAAATCGAGGTTTACAGGAGATTTTGTGGTACTTTTTAACTAACTGATACGTGCAAAGCACGCATCTCAACGGATGAGCTCGTAAGAACACCTCACCTGGTTTTTCTTGTTTAACCCACAGGGTCTGATAGGTTGGGTGTCGTGGTTGCTGAAATGTTAAATGTATCGCTTGGCCCTATACATTTTAGATTTCAGCAGAGGCATCTCTGAATAAGTTGCATTAAATCTCCTCAAGACTATGCCTATTACGGATATAATCTACTAATCCATGTGTGAGTTGCTAGCCTTGTTTGAGGATTATTTCCTCGAGTTCCTCATCGTAATATTTACAGGTAATGCACCACCGTTTATTACTGAAAGTCTTAAACTTCGCATCGATGACTAGAGAATCGGGATAGCTCATTCATTTCTAAGGTTTCTCGAAAAAATTCAGATTGGTCTTAAAACTTCGTTGTGTGGCTAAACTTGGTGACTTTATTTGACATCCCACTACCGTAGGGAAGCCTGAGCCGCTGACCAAGTTTTCGAATGCTTGCTCTCCCCGATCAACAAAATGCCCGAATTAGATTTCAGGTCGTAGGAAATCGTCGCCCAGTTTTGCATCTTTCTTTTGGACAGATGATCTTGATAAAGTTGATGCTAAGAAGCTTGCAGCTCAACTGAAAAAGTATGAAATCAGAAATACTACAATCGGGATTGAAGCGACACCACTGCACAGACACTGCACACCTCGATATCCAATATAGCAGCCAACCAATCAACCGTATCCTATGCAGCAACGACGATAGAATGTCACCCCCTCACCTTGCCGGGTCTGTAAGTAGCCATCTTGGAGGCTATTGATCACAATATTCTACTTGAACAATTAAGATACACGATCGGTCTGCTAAACCATGCAGTGTGAGTGCAGAAAGCCCGCCTGTAGATCTTGACTAAGGGCGACCTCGCATCTTATGTAATTAGGTCCGGTTTTGAGCAGCACTGCTAGGACAGCTCGGGAGAAGTCTCAGCAAAGATAATTGCGGAATACCAGAAGGTATCACGGAGAAGTCAGGTAAAGGTGTACACCGGACTCGGAGTCACCCGAGGCCCTGTGGGAGAAAGAGGCCTCCTGGGACATGGAGTGACGTGTGGTCCTTTACATGCAACACTGAAGTATCATACAGAAAGCCACTCCGATTTTCCTAGTGAAACTCGTCCGGGTAACATTTACTTTACGATAGCGGTTTTGGAGTTTCGGACGGAGATGCATACATAGGAACATTTAGAACTTCCTATACGGACCCAGACGTGGATCTTATCTGGTATCTCAAGAGTACGTACTTGGTAATCGCCATCAAATTTCAGTTCTTCGTTTTACTCGATCTTCCTGATCATGTCAATTCTACTGTGATCACAAGTGACGGACTCAAATACGTTTCATATTTGGCATAGCCCACGCCCAGCCTAACCTACATTTGCAGCGAACTTAGTAACCCGTTCCACTTAGTCGCACTCAAAAGCTGTCTTTAAAAATTCACTTCATATCTTGAATAGACCATATTCCAAACTATACTAAACTATAAAACGTTAATCCATGCATTTCCTTTGGCATATCAAACCGATGGATGCTACTTCACACGGCACTCATGTGTTGATTTCACCAGATCCTTTCGAATACAAGCAGTAATGCAGTTAGGTTCTCATGGTAGGATTATCCGCTTTCCAGGTAACAATCATCACACGTTTACCAAACGTGTCCATGCGATAGATGCTAAAGGCCATCATTTTGAAACTAAGGAGACTCGTCAAGCCCGAGTTAGCTGAGGAATAATGTTTCTGTCTGAACGTCGAGCGGATTTTGATAGTGAGACCTGTAAAGTTAGCCTCTGACCAAACTCAGATGTTATCTACATCCTAAAGAAACTGATTAACATCCAGTCTGCGAAAGGTCGAAAGATATGAATTGCTTGAGATAAGTCTGCTTAGCAACTCACTCATTCGAATGCACACCAAAACAAATCTGTGTCGAGCTACTCGGAGATGAAGCAGCTACCGTCATGATTTCCGAACGTGTGGCACCACTGATTTGGCAACCGCTGTTCCTCATTTGGTGACTATGAAAGCCCACCTTCGTGCGAGATTACATAGCCGCTCGGGGTCTGAGCACTCGCTCTTCATCACATGATTCGCGGGTTCAAGGCCGGCGACATCAGCAGGCAGCTCGGTGCTGTCCAGTGCAAGCAGGATTGGTGCCGAAATGTTACTTCCGGGCCCTATATAAATGGGGCTATTAAATCAGCTAACACAGTGGCCCATCTGTAATGCCATTAATCCGACGAGGAATTCGGGCGTGTTTGCCGGAGAGGTACATCTATAGAACAACATAATATTGACTAAGCTGGTTCCGATGATGACTGGTTGCTCATGGCCTCATGGTCTCATGCTACGAAGATCGAGTAAAATGAAGAGCTGAATTCGGAGGGCGATCGCCAAGTATGTACTCTGAGATACCAGATGTGGTCCACATAAGGTCCGCATAGGAAGTTCTAAATGTTCATATGTAAGTATCTCCGTCCGAAACTCCAAAAACCGCTAAGGTAAAGTAAATGTTACCCAGACGAGTTTCCCTAGCAAATTAAGAGTTGCTTACTGTATGACAGTTTGGTGTAGCTCGTAAAGGACTGCACGTCACTCCATGTCCCACGAGGCCGCTTTCTCGCACTGGGCCTCGGGTGACTCCGAGCCCGGTGTAGACCTTTACCTGACTTCTCCTTGATACCTTCTGGTATTCCGCAGTTATCTTTGCTGAGACTGCTCCCGAGCTGTCCTCACAGTGCCGCTTAAAACAGGACCTGATTAGCATAGGATGCACCGTCGCCATTATTCAAGACCTACCGGCGAACTTTCTGCACTCTCGCCCTATAGTTAATAAAAGATGCCCCTGCTGAAATCAAAAGCTTATACGGCAAAGCGATACATATAGCATTTCAGCAACCAAGACACCCAAGTTATCAGACCCCAGTGGGTTAAATGAGAGAAACGAGGTGGGGTGTTCTCAGGTGCTCACCAGTTTAGACGGGCATTTCAAAAGTTTCAGTTAGTTAAAAAGTACCACAAAATCTCCCGATGACATCGATTCGATTTAGTGTGGAGGGGTAACTTAAAAGGCGGAGTTTATGAGAATCCGGTGCCTCTAGAACACCTATTACTACGAGTATTGCTGATGCGTGCTACGCTGACATTTTCTGGCCTAGTGTGACTATCCATCCTCTTAAATGGTACATTTACTTGTGGGCTATAGCCTGCAATGGATGTATCAAAGGTCAGAGTCCCAATACAAGTAAGTAACCTGCAGCACAACCAGTAGGTAGTTCGTGCAGCGGTGAGGACATAACAGCTCTAGTAGCATGTACCTCACCATTAAGTTCCTAAAAGATTACCATTGCCTTCCTTCAAACATTTTCCGATGTTTCTGCAAGCGATGTGGCTACCTTGATAAGGTGCAGTAAAAAGAAAGCTCGTCTCCTGAAGACCCTGTACCGTCATCTCTGCGGTCTTCACTGGCAGACAAACTTAGCCCTGCCATAACCAAGATTTTCAATGCTTTGTGGATAAAGGGCTCGTACCCAAATCCTTCAATTAGGCAATGATTAGAACGATACTTAAAAAGCCTACATTAGATACAGAAGTCCTTGATAACTATCGCCCAGTTTCCCTTCTTCCTTTTTTGTCAACGATTCTTAAACAATAGTCACTAAGCAGCTGGTAGCACATTTTGAAAAGAAAAAACGTCAGAAACATTTAAATTGGTGTTTAAGAGGCAGCAATCCACTGAAACTGCTCTCCTCCGTGTTAACAATGGCGTTATATGTAGCAATGATGACGGGAATGTCACTGCCATAGCTCTTCCAGATAATTCAGCTGCCTTTGACACCATTGATCACGACGTCCTACTTGAACGATTGAGAGCAACGATCGGTCTGGCGGACGAGGCAATGACGTGGTTGAAATCGTAATTGTCAGATCGTATTCAATCCGTGCCGTGTAGGGATCAAGTCTCACCCATGAGAATGGTCACCTGTGGAGTCCATCAAGGGTACGCCCTCGGTCCCTTGCTGTTCTCCATTTATACTCAACCCCTGGGAAAAGTGATCAAGGCCTTTGGAATAGGATATCACTTTAATGCTGACGATACTCAGGTGTATTTGTAATTCGAACCGTCAGAAAATGCTGCAGCAACTGATAAACTGAATGCTTGCCTTGCCAACATTACATTTACGATGTCGGAAAATTTCTTGAAAATTTATGAGAACAAGTTAAACTGCTGCTCATAGGACACCATATACGTGTAGCTGGATTAAAAGGCTTTGCTCTTCTACTAGGTCATGCTGTCGTGCGACCATCACTACGTGCTTGAAATTATTTAGGCGTGTTTTCAACTGCTGCCTAAATTTTAAAAGCTTCATTTAGAAAACTGCTTCTACAGCTTTCCATCACGTCCGATCCCTGACAAAGATTAAGAGCCGCCTTCCACAGTCTCACTGACTCACAAAGCCCACCACGACGTGGCTCCTCCTTACCTAGCTGAACTGGTGCACCAGTTTCAGCCTACTTGTGAACTCAGATCCTGCGTGGACAATAAATTAGCTATTCTATTCTTTCGCTTAAATACCGTTAGCGACCGAAGCTTTAGCTCTGTAGGTCGTAGATTGTGGAACTCGCTTCCAAAATTCTTAAACAATGACAAGTACTCTCCCGCTACCGACGGTGGCTCATTCTTTTCAGCGGTCCTGAGCTTCTATTTCCATGCTACTAACTACCTCAACTGCTCTCTCCCGACTCTCCTACGCTTCTCACTGTCTCGTTGATGCGTGAGATGAAGTCTGTTGGCCGCGGAATGCGAAACGAATGCCGCTTAGGCTGTAAGTGTGCTGTGCAAAACTCTCCTGCATAGCACCCAGTTAGTTTTTTTGACTTTGTGGAATTACAGATGGCGATAAATATTATGCATAACTTAATACTCAGTTGAACCATGGTGAGCAAGGCCTAATAAAACGAGTGTTAAGCGATACACTCCTCTAAATCTGATTTGATTTTCAGACAAAAAGTCCAATAGTGCGGGTGCAAGCTACAATGAATTCTTATCGACTGTCCGATGACTGCCTGCTAGTAGATATTCGAGGAATGGCAGCATTGCAATTATCAGCATACAACTAGAGCTGTGAGTACGACTGAGCAAGATTACGACTTGGCTTGCACAGAGCCCGTGCGAAAACAGCACGTGCTCTGTCACAGACAAAAACACGAGAGGAATACCCAAAGACATTGAGAACAACGAGTTTTAGGGTATTTACTCTATATTAGCCTCTTTATTCCCCGCTCAGCATGCTTTCAGAGCGATCCAAAGTGAGACTCGTCTTTAGTTCTTCAGGGCATTGCTTCCAGCTGATTAATGAAGTGCTTTCTACCAACAGAGTTCCTGGTTGACTTCTGTTAAGGTGTGTCTGCACGCATTGAAAAACTAGCTTTATTTTATTGTTGCAGCTTAAACTGGAGAAAACACTGTGAGCTTACAGTGAATCCTACTGAGCAAGCTTTCAACTGACTGTAACCCCAGGATTAACGGCTAATCAAGCTATGACTTGATCTGTGTGATGGCCTAGTGAAGCTATAGTTTCATTAATTGCTCCTTGACGTTTAAACAGTTTCCAGAATTAGTCAAGTCTATACCAACGGTCTCTAGATGTTACGACAATCTCATGGGTACAGACAAGAAAACAAGCGCATGCTTTCACAAAGAATAAGACCATATGCATGCATCTGTTTCTCACAGAGTTTAGTCGGTCCTTGTGGTCTGTCTTTCAAGTGACAATGAGTGCCGATGCAATGCATTCAGCCATAAGCCAATTTTGCGTGTTGACTCGGTGCATGTCACCTCTAACACCAAGCACTACTAGCGTGTCTTGCCAATTGCAGAATTGCCTTCCGAAAGAAGAATTTCTTGCGAACATAGCTTTCACATTGCTATACAGCGGTCACCTGTGAAGGCTTAACCCTTTGCTGTTTGACCATACAGCATAGGAATTTACGGCCTTATGGTAATCTGAACGCCTACTGCTTAGGTCATCATCCGCCATGCCAGAGGTGGTCACTATTGATTCTCCGGGTGCTGGTAAATTTTCTTTTAACTATGACCTTGTATACCTATGATCGTTTTGTTGTCGTTAGTATGCACTTCTAGATTTGGTTGCTGCTGCTATGTCCCTCGAATTATGCAATAACTGAAGAAAGACTTCGCTGAGTGCTCGAGCGGGACAATACCGTAGGATGCACTCGTTTTGCATTCCCAGCAGTGTCTAGAAAAACCCAGAGCGATCTCCCTCATGCCTTGCTGTAATTGTGTCTAACTTAGCCGTCAACTGGTGTGTCATAGCTTAGGCAGCCTATTGCTAACTTGTCTTTGGAATGCTTACTCAACGTGAAAAAGCCCCTAAAATGTAGCGATACGATTAATTAAAACGATTTTGACCTGTTTGCCTTGACCTAGACATGGCTAAAATAGGTTTACTACCCAACTGTTATTGAGATAACACTAGCCCGCTTCTCCTTCTTTTGTAATCACAGATCAATCGAAACTGGCGGCTGTGTCGCCACAATGGCAATGCCACTCTTCAATATTAATCTGGTTTCAGTCCCCTCGAACCAGTCTTTCAAATCAGTTAGCATAATTTCATCCACAGGTAAGCTTCCAGTTGTTGCTGTAGCCTATCTTCGCCCGCTTACCAAGTCCTCTTTTATCTCAGATTTAGCTGCCTTCATTTCGACTCTGCATGCAAACAATTCATCGTTTCTCATTATGTGTGATTTTATAACTCATTTTGATACAATCTCATATACTATTTGGAGTCTGATATTATCTTATTTGAAGCTTTTATCACTGGTTTTAAGGCACTGTCATATTTTCTTTTCTAGTTTATGTTCATGATCCCACTCACAACAAGCGACACACACTTAACGAAATGCTCTCCTACAATTGCAAGCTATCATAATCTATTATCGCCTGGTTACGTGTACCTGACTACAAACAGACATTTTTCAGCCTACAGCGTGAGCCCACCTCTATATGCCAAGTCCCCTGCGATTGCGTAACCTTAAGACCCGTGACATTGATGCTGTTCGTGAGACAATATTTTACTTGATGCCACAGCTAAACCTTCCTTCTGACCAGCCATCATAATTTGGCTCCAGCATATATCTCAGGTCCACTCTCAAACCAGGCCAATTATCGTTCCTCCTGTTTTTCGGAATACCGACAGTTCACCAATGCCCCATGCAAAACTCTAATCCTTCGGAGGCAGTGACCTTGGTTCTTCCGCTCCCAAAGCCAGGAACTCACTTCCGACTTGCTCCAGAATCGTACACTGACATTGACCACATTAAAAATTGACTTAAAAATACGCCTATTTAGGACACCATTTAATGGGTCTCTTTGATTCGTTCTTCATGTGCTTAGGCGTGCTGACAACGTGCATGTTGCGATTAACCACACTTGCATGTTAACCCTGTGCATTTCACTCCTAACCATGTTGTTCATGTTGTTTATCAAGCATGATATTACAAACCATTCAATTGCGTTACCCTTTCCAGTAAATAAAAAGCGCCTAGAGAGGGTTTAAATTCTCTGAGGGCGCTTTATCGTGTGCGTTATCATTATTATTATTTATATTACCTAGTTATCCTCGTTGTGATCTAGCCAATCGCTTTTCTTGCTTCTTTGTCAAATACATGGACAAAGTCAAGGAGTTCATCCTCGGGGTGGCTGTATTCACTTACCTCTGAACCTAAGAAACTCAATTAAGTGCAGAAACACAATTTGTACGTTCAAGGAAGTCGCGAGTGATCTCATTCTGAAATTCGCATCCCAATGAAATAAGATTATCAACCTGCCCACCCTGTTACCACTATGTTGCTTCTGCTGTGCACCATTATTGTTCTACTTGCTTCTGTACCTGGGTGGTATTTCTAATTTTAATTCCAAAAAATTAAATTCCTTGCGAATTTTCGATTGCACCCTATCTATGTAGCTCTACTTGGGATAAATCGCCAATACCAGAAGTGTGTTATTCTATCGCCATCTCAATCGCTTGTCAATCTAACGGTTATTCATTCTCAAAATTTCGCTTTGCTCACCAAGTTCACATCCTTGAAGTACTGCTCTTGTTCATTAGATCATTTTCTGGGGTGACTCATCGTCTATACCTTTCAAAAAAGCTGTAGTCAGGCCTCTTCTCAAGAAAGCGACACTAGACCAAGAGAACTTGAGCAACTACCGCCCAGTCTCCCTTCTATCATTCCTATCAAAGACACTGGAACAAATCGTGGCAGACCAGCTGAACTCATATATTGAAACCTCACACCTTGCTAGTAAGTTCCAGTCTGGCTTTAGAGCTAATCACTCCACAGAGTCAGCATTGCTTAGGGTATACAACGACCTACTTAGGAATGCAGACATGGGTAGAGTGTCTCTGCTTATTTTGCTCGATCTTTCGGCAGCTTTTGATACCATCAATCACAAAGTTCTTCCAGAGTGCCTCTCATCTCGCCCGGGCATCACTGGCACTGCTTGGAAGTGGTTCAGTTCCTATCTAAGTGAGAGACACCAGAGTATTGACGTAAATGGACAACGATCATCTGAATTACCTCTGAAATATGGAGTACCTCAGGGCTCCAAGCTAGGTCGGGTTCTTTTCACGGTTTAAACTCTGCCTCTTGCTGATGTGATTGCAAAGCACAATCTAGGCTTTCACTTCTATGCCGATGACATTCAGTTATCCCTTTGCTTTGATCCCTCTCAGCCTTCGAGCCCCTCAAATTCTCTAAACTCACTCGCTGCATGCATTGATGATATCCGCACATGGATGGCAGCAAATTTTCTAAAACTGAACGATGACAGAACTAACTTGCTAGTTATGGGCAAACCCAGTGTGATCCAAAGATTGGACAGGCTGTCTCTCAAAATTGGCTCTGCTAGCATATCTCCTGTCGAATCAGCTCTCAAAATCTAGGTGTCATATTCCGAAGCGACCTCTCGTTAGACGACGATATCAGCTCTACAGTCAAATCTGCCCATGTTTAGCTTTATAACATTGCTAAAATTCAGGCTTGTTTAGCTAAGGATACCACGTCTAAGTTGGTCCACGCATTCGTGACATCTCGTCTTGACTTCTGCAACTCACTGCTTACTGGCATACCAGCATGTGCGATCAGGCGATTGCAGCTGGTGCAAAACTCGGCAGCTAGGCTTGTCTGTCGTGAGCCTCGCAGTTGCCACATTACTCCACTTCTCGCCGACCTACACTGGCTACCAGTCAAGCAGCGGGTTGACTTCAAGGTTTCGTCGCTCACTTTTAGGTCCCTTCATTCTATGGCTCCAGCCTATCTCTCCGACATACTACCCAATCAGGCCAAGCATCGTACCATCCGCTTTTCGGAATCCAACTGTCTAGAAATACCTCGTACAAACCTTAAATCCTTTGGAGACCGTGCATTTAGTTCGTATGCTCCCACAGCCTGGAACTCCCTCCCGACCTGCGTCAGAAAATCCCCTGACCTGACCACATTTAAAAGGAACTTAAAACACACCTATTTAGGACAGCATTTAGTGGGTCCCTGTGATTCGTCCTTCACGTGCTTATGTGTGAGGACACTGTGCATGCTGCCACTAGCCACATTTGCATGCTAACCCTGTGCATGTCACCCCTAACCATGTTATTCATTTTGTTCATTATTCAAGCATGATTTTACTTACCATTTAATTGCATTTCTCATTGCAGCAAATGCAAAGCGCCTAGAACGAGATTAAGTTCTCTGAGGGTGCTTTATCAAGTACAATATTATTATTAATATTATTATACCGATCATATATCTCGATTCCGAAACAATGGATGAGTACTTGCTGGATCTGCACTAAGCATTTCGCCCGGCACTTCTTAGCTTAAATTGGTAACACGATAAGCTAGTCTGTTACTCAAGCTTTAGAAATCCAATTTTTAATTTCGCACTATTAGCATAGCCATCGCCTGTGTGCTCTATTTATTTTGTCTTCAGCTTAAACATGGTGATGAGATTAAATAAGGAAAAATCCGACCCGGTAATGATTAACCAGAAGTGGATGAAGCTCATAATAAGATATTAAAACAAAAATGGTTAAGGTGTCCTTTATAGCAATAGAGTGTGACCTGGCGTAAAACTAGTGGCTGAACTACTCAGAGCTGTTAAAAGAATTTTTAAAAATTAAGGTATTGACCGATAACGGATTTACGCGTATTCTGCTAAGTTTAAGAATTTCCAATCCGAAAATTTACACGTGCGTCCGTTGGAGTTGAGGTGGCGGGAATGAAGATGAGACCGAGTGAATTTTGGATGTTTTACAATGGCGATTGTAGTAATTCGACAAACGATAAGATTGCCGATACGTGGAATACAAAAGATTACTTTTATGTCGATTCCTGTGCAAATCCTCGTTTACCTTAGTATAAAGACTTTTCGATGGACTACCAAACGTTTACGTTTTATTCAGCTATGGGAAACTTTTATAATGAATAGTTTTCATTCAGAGAAATTCATTTTCAAGGTATTATCAAATGCATTTGAAGAGATTATCGAGCAAAACAGATTAAATCAAGTCAGTGACCATTCCCGATGAAAAGATGTTCACTACTACAGAATTTCTTCCTAAGAATAGTGTAGCACTTTGCTGGCCTTGGCTGAATTTTAGCGCAAACAGGAGCTGTTCGGAGGCGGGCTAGAACTCCTTTGTCCTGGAGCAGTGAGCCAGAGAGGAGCGTCAGCGCGGCTAGAGAGCAAGTGCTTAAGAGCAAGCCAGGAAGCTGAGACCGGCGGTGGCGATTCGGCCTTCAGAATTGGTCCGATACCCGCGGAAGCTGCTAATTGATGTTGGCTGGCCTGTCAACCTCCGCCTTCACTCGGTCCAAGAAAGAATCGTCTGGAACCCATTAGCCATTCAAGCTGGACAGAGGGGACATTCCAGTGGCCAAGTGCCGGTATTAGTTCATTACAGTAATGGGCCAAGGTGTCCGGGCCCAATACCACTAAGCTCTTGCCCATTGTTTCAGCTAGGTATTTAAGAGTCGAGCGACGCTCGCTCTTGGCCTCGTGTCTTTTTGTCTTTGGTCCGGCTTCGACGCCGTCGCACTTGTTTCTCTGAAAGCGAGGGAGGAGGGCGGGCTGTTCGCCGGCGATTGACGGAACAAGACGAGACAGCGCTAGGAGGATTCGGTGGAACCCCACCGAATACGGTCGTATCGCGCCCGAGCTGGCATTTTGTGTGTTCTTTCGTGTTTTGTGTTTCTTTTGTGTCGTGTGTGTGCGTGCTAGCACGTGGTCTCGGCATAGGGATTTGCCGGCGCGAGCTAGGCGTAGTTGGCGTGTGTGGAGCTCTAGTTCACCGGGTAGGGTTTAGGCTCCGGGTCGCGCTTCAGTGTGGAGAAGTATTTCCTCCGCAGGAGTGCTTGAGTTGGCGTGTGTGGAGTATTCCTGCCGCACTGCTGGAAACCGAGTTCTAGTTCTCCGGGTAGGGTTTAGATTCCGGTTCGCACTTCAGTGTGAAGTATTTCCTCCGCTAGAGTGTTTAAGTTGGCGTGTTTGGGGTATTCCCTCGGCACAGGCAGGAACGGATTCCTAGTTCACCGGTTAGGGTTTAGGGTCCGGGTCGCGCTTAGTGTGGAGGAGTATTCCCTCCGCAAGAGTGTTAGTGTAGCTGAGAACGTGCGAGGAGTGTGGAGATAAAGCTGAACTAGACGCGCAGCGACTTTGTGCGCTTGCGAATAAAGTTCAGTAAAATCCCCAATCTGAGTGTTTTGCTTCCAACTCACGCCGCGGACTCACGACCCCCTTTAGTAACGGTAAGCAGGTCAGAGCTAGAAACGCTCGTTTCGTGGCGGCCAGCTTATTACGCGTAGGCGCGCACCGAACGGCATTAGGCGATAGGCTACGCCGCTAGGTAAGCGGCAGGTCATGCTTACCCCGCCGAGCCTTCGGCGTTACAATAGGTTGCAGCTTACAAAAACGCAAGTTGGTAGAGATTATTGAAATGCCGTGTATTCCTAGATTTTAAAATTTCATCAAAAGACCACTCTTCCTTGAGTTGCAGCGTCTACAAGATTCTAAGACGACGTATCCATGAAAGAAAATTCATCCCTTGCTCAGAGTTGGATGAGGCAGCTATCAAGCACAAGGCCTCTGAAGAGTCCGAGATCGATGTGAACCGTTGCCTGATTTCTCTGTGATACTTTTGGGTAACATGCTATCTACTTTGCTGAGACTGTTTATGGGCTGTCCCCTACAATGCAACTCAAAACAGGACGTGCTTAGTGTAAAGTGCGGTCACGTGATGCGACAAAACCCACATGCATGCCTTCTTTACTAGCCCACCATGGTATCGATATGATAGGTGAATAGGATCTAGTCGGTTTCACGGAGGTGTGCAGTGACTGGAGTGGTTTCCTATAAATCCGTATTGAAATCTATCTGAAATTTTACTTCTTTCAGTTCTCTCATAAGCTTCTATGCCAGGGGTGTCCAACACGTGGCCCGCGGGCCACAAATCGGCCCGCCGAGGTCTTCTATGCGGCCCGCAACGTTATCCAAAAAATATTTGTCACTCCATGTTTTTCGTTAATTTAATCATTACAAGCGGCGATATAAGGTGCTGTGATGTACTTCACGCGTGCATGATGCGTGAAGGTGGCCGATTGGCTATTTTCGCGTGAATGTAAAACAATCGATTTATTTCGCTAGCCTTCATATGAACATTTTAGCGTGCAGGGATAATATATTTGTGCTACAGCGGCCCCATTACGATCGCATTTTTAACGCTTCCGCAAGCGGAATTAACTGTTTCACACTGTGATTAGAAAAAATGAGCCATTTCTAAGCTGCTGCTGCACGAACTGGAATCAGTCAGGTAGGTTTTTCAAAAACGCGTATTGCTCAACTTACTTACTAATACTAAGATATTGCTGTGGCAAAGTATAAATTAATCAATTCGTAACCGATCTGTTTTTTTATTTCACAGAGAAAAATGGCGGCGAATGTGAACGCTAGCAAAAACAAAACTTTGACGCAGAAGGAAGACTTTTCAAAGCATCTTGGACTGTAGACTATTTTGTAATGAAATGCTTCAGTAGGATAACGTGCCTAATATGCCAAGAAACAATTGCCGTTGCAAAGGAGTACAATATTAAGCGACATTTTTCAACAAAGCATGGCGACATGTACAACAGCCTGACTGGTCAACTTCGAATGGATCGCGTTTACTCGTTGAAACAGAGCGTCATCGGACAGCAGTCATTGTTTACAGCAGTCAGCAATAAGTCTGAGGCTTCAACCAAAGTAAGTTTTTTAATAGCTGAAGCTATAGCTAAGCGGGAAAAGCATTTTCCGATGGTGAATTTGTTAAGGAATGCCTCAGGCTGTTTACTGGTGGGGTGTGTCTATAAAAGAAGTCAGAAGTAGAAAAAGTCAGTCTTTCTCATCAAACGGTAGCGAGAAGAGTTGACAAGCTCGCATCCAACATAGAAGAAAGTCTCACTAAAAGACTTGCTGAATGCGAATTGTATTCTCTTGTGCTCGACGAAAGCACGGACAATTGCGATACGGCTCAGCTGTCGGTGTTTGTATGCAGAGTAACAGGAAAGTTTGTCACTATCGAAGAACTGTTGGATATATGTTCAATGAAAGGCACTACAACTGGGAGGGATATTTTGGATCAGGTCAAGAGGGTCCTCACAAAATTTAATCTTCATGAAACTAAATTGATTGGTTTAACCACAGACGGAGCCCCTTCAATGACAGGTAGATACAATGGATTTGTAGCTTTAATGGTAAAATTAGTACCTCACAAAATTGTCAGTCATCACTGCATCATAAACCAAGAACAGCTATGTGTAAAGGTCTTGAGCATGCAACATGTAATGGACAACGTAGTTTCAGCAGTCAATGTGATAAGGTCTCGCGAGCTAAACCACAGACAATTTCAGGCTTTCTTTGAAGAGTTGGGATCAGATCATTGTGATGTTATTTATTTCTGCCAAGTCCGTTGGCTAAGTAGGGCAAACACGTTAGCCAGGTTATGGTCACTCCGGGAGGAAATAAAAACATTTATGACACAAAAGGGAAAAGATGTTGGCTTCCTCGATGAACAGCAGTGGTTGAATGACTTGGCTTTTTTGGTGGACATGACCAAACATCTTGCAGATCTTAATGTCAAACTCTAAGGTAAGGATCAACTGGTCCATAAAATGTATGAGTGAGTGTGTTGTCGTGGTTGTGCAAAAGCTGAAAAATTTCCGGAAACACTTAGATCAGAAGAATCTGTTACATTTCACAACAATAGCAACAAGATCGCCTGAAACCCTGGCTCATATGAAGTACTCCACTCTCGTTAGAAAACTTTTTGATGAATTTAAAGAGAGGTTTCAGGATTTCAAACAACATGCGGATGACATGAACATGATTAGTAATCCATTTATTATCGATCCCTCTGATGCACCTGATGAATTTCCACTCGAACTAATCGACATTCATAATGACAGCAATTTAAAAACTGCTTGTGATCAGCATGACCTTGTGACCTTTTACAAGCAGTATGTTTCATCAGAGTCTTTTCCTAACCTAGCCAAACGTGCTCACAGGTATATTGCACTTTTTGGCAGCACATATTGCTGTGAACAGCTTTTTTCCAGACTGAAAAATGTGAAAACAAAGACTCGATCCGTTCTCAGAGATGAACACTTATCAGGAATCGTTAGAATTGCCACATCCACTGTTGCAGTAGATGTCGACATTTTATGCAAACAGAAACAGCACTAAATATCTCACTGATGCCTGCAGCTCAGAAGACATTGAATACCTGTGGCATTTAATTAATCCGAAGACATTGTTATGATGTGAGTCCTTGTCATATAATTTTGTAAGTTTTATAAGTTTCTGTCTTCATGTTATTAACATAAAAGTCCAAAAGTAAAAGATTGGCCATAATATCTATCGAATTATTTTCCAGGACACATGATTAAATTTTTATTCTTTATTATTAAAAAAAATTATAATTAAGCTAAAAAATACTATTGTATTGCGGTTTATTTATTAAGTATAATAGTAATAGTCATAATAAATTACGATCTTATTTTCTGATGCGGTCAACCACGCCAATTTACATGTGGCCCACCGGACCTTTTACATTTTTGAAATGTGGCCCCCCAACGCAAAAAGATTGGACACCCCTGTTCTTTGCTATACCTAGATCTAGTATCTTATAATCAAGGGGTACAACAGAAACAGGTCGCTAGTTCTCTAAGACCTCTGAATCAAATTCGGGCATTATTTTATTCAGATGTGGCAAGCAGGCTCAAACAATGGTCAGCAGCTTAAACTTCATGTGGTTATGACATATAAAATAAAAACACCCGTTTAAATAGTGCAACGACGTTTTCGGAACAACCTGAAATAAAAAAAAATTAAGAAATTAGTTTATCTTCCTGATTATTTGGTTATCCTTGCAAATTTTAGGAACTTCAGTGATCGACGATAGTGTGCTGCCTAGAAATAAGATGATAAAGAGCTCATACGAATGACCTCTAATAAATGCTAGCAAGCCATATATGGACAGGAAGATTAAATCTGAAAAAGCATAGACTTATCGGAACTTAGATGCAACCTAATTCAAAGATGGCTGTTGCTGAAATCTAATGATTATGCGACCAAGCGTTGCGTACAACATTTCAGCAACCTTGCCCCTCACTTATCACACCTAGACGGTTGAATAATAGAAACCAGGTGGAGTGTTCTCAGACACTCAGCCTTTAAGACGATTGTCCAACGTGTATCAGTTGGTTAAGGTGCACTCTCCTTCTCCGGAACATCTCGATTCGATTTAGTATGAAGGGCAAACGTGACGGCCGTATTTGCGGGAATCCGGTGCCTCAACGACACCTATTAGAATGATTACCGCTGCGGGGAGCAGATCTGGCAAAAGCTGTCTTACTGTGACTATCTATCCATGCGGATATCTGAGGGCTAACGCAAGTAACGGATGTGTCAAAAGTCAGCGACCCATTGAATGTAAGTAACCTGCAGCCTAAGAAATAGCTATTTGTTGCGCCAATGAGCACGTACTTTACTTCATACTCGGCTTATTCATGGTGGGCTATTCGCAAAAAAAACTGGCGTTAAGAGATACGTTGAACTAAATTTTCTTAGTGTTTAGGCTTAAAGGCTGATAGAGCGAATGCAAGCTATTGCAAATCCTTATCAACTTTCCACATAATTCATGTTTGTAAATACTTGACAGATGGCAGCATCACCCATATCAGTATAAAGCTAGACCAGCAAAATTATGACCGATATATACCTTCGTTTCCGGCTAGTCAATTCGATCATCTAGAGACTCATTACGCGATAATCTACTGCCTAGTGTTGGCCCTTGTTAAACGCCTGCTAAGCTCAGTTGCTGTCAAATATACTTGTCAATGCCGAAAATTAATAATTGTTTCACTTAAGTATGCATGCTCTACGTCGATTCCGTATTCCAGCCACTGGTGGCGTGCCTGCCTATATTGCAGCTTCACCTACAACTTACTAGCCTTTATAAAAGGTTCAGGTTTCGCCAGCATTTGTTGTGCTTCTTATGAAAGGCTAACACCACTTCGAGAGCCGTGCCTGCGGGCTAGTTGATTCTGGAAATAAGAGAAGCACGCTGCGCCTATGAGTACACATTGTGCTAAGCTAGAAATTTCTTAGAGAATTCATACGAATGCCGCTCGTGCACAGTCGCAGACCAAATTAATTTAATAACACCCGAAGGCTTTGCGAACAAGGAATTTTAAGGTCGATAAAGCTGATACGTTAACGCGTCGACGAGAACTGTATGTAAATGCTCTTTCGAGGTCGCTTAAGAAGGAAGCAATGCTTACTGTAGACCTCTATCCACGGCATGTCTTACAACAGGCTGGGAACGTTTTCATTTAAAACGCGTTATCTGTGGATGTCTATGGAAATGCCTCTCTAGAAGTACACTAAAATTCTAAAAGTAGCGGTCTGACCATATCTAAGTTAGCACACGACTATCATATCTAAAATATTCAAGCGTAATGTTTTGGCTACAGGAAACGAGAGAAAGTGGGGTTGTGTAGTACTTGCCCGATATACAAACACTTACACAGCGAAGGTTTGATCTAGTAGCTTTTGCGTTTGCTGCACAATACATAGTACGGTTTGCCTTTTAGTCATTCATTATTATATATACAAGACAAGAATAAGACCAACTAGCTGGAGAAAGCCAGACAAGAGCGAGCACTTAGCCCAATCGCGGGGATAAAGGCGTATTTCGATGCCCAGTTGCGAGACGGATACAGGATCAGGCGCGTCTGAAGTTTACTGAGGTTGACCTTACAACTGGGTGAGCAATTATATGGGTTGCGGTGGTTGCTAAAGGTTCTCGCTCAAAAACAATAAATGCTCAGAAGTTCCCGATTTGTAATTCTAATGTTCATATCACTTTTTTTCAAACGGATGGTTAGCTTTTTGGTTAAAGGTTGAAACTTGTAAATGGCCACGATTAGTTCTGAACCAAGTAAACATGGTTATTAGTTAGCATAACTGCCCCAGTGCCGACGGACCTAAGTTTGTGTTCCTTGATTGGCAGGATGAGTGGTTGTATTGGTAGACATAATAAAAATAATAATAATAATGCACTTGATACAGCGCCCTCAGACAACATACCCTCTTTCTAGGCGCATTCCATTTGCTGCAAAGGGAAATGCAACTGAATGGTTAGTAAAATCATGCTTGAAAAAACAGACCAAATGAATAATATGGTTAGGGCTGACATGCACAGGGTCAGCATGCATATGTGATTAGTGGCTGCATGCACAGTGTCAGCAGGCATAAGCACATCAAGGACGAATCAGAGAGACCTACTAAATGCTGTCCTAAATAGGTGTGTTTTGAAGGCCCTTAAAATGTGGTCAGGATGTTCTGACGAAGGTCGGGAGGGAGTTCCAGGCTTTGAGACCATACGAACTGAATGCACGGTTTCCAAACGATTTAAGGTTTGTACGAGGTATTTGTAGACTGTTGGATTCCGAAAAGCAGGTGGTACGATGCTTGGCCTGATGGGGTAGTAGATCTGAGTAATAGGCTGGAGCCATAGAATGAAGGGACCTAAAAGTGAGCGACAAAACCTTGAAGTCAATCCGTTGCTTGAGTGGTAGCCAGTGAAGGTCGGCGAGAAGTGAAGTAACGTAGCGACTGCCAAGCTCAGGAAAGACGCGCCTAGCTGCAGAGTTTTGCACCAGCTGAAATCACTTGATTGCACATGCTGGTAGGCCAGTATGCAGTGAGTTGTAGAAGTCTAGACGGGATGTCACGAATGCATGAACCAACTTAGACGTGGTATCCTTATCTAAACAAGCCCAAATTTTAGAAATGCCGAGAAGCTAAAAATAGGCAGATTTGACTTTGAAGATGATACGGTCGTATTACAAGAGGTCGCTTTCGAATATGACACCTAGATTTTGAGCTGACTTGACAGGAGATATGCTGGCAGAGCAAATTTTGAGAGTCTGCCTTTCCGATCTATGAATTACACTGGGTTCGCCCATAAGTAGCAGGTTAGTTTTATCATAGTTTAGTTTTAGAAAATTTGCTGCCATCCACGTGAGGACGTCATCAATGCATGCAGCAAGTGAGTTGAGAGAATTTGAGGTGCTTGAAGTTTGGGAGGGATCAAAGCGAAGGTACAACTGAGTGTCATCAGCCTAGAAGTGAAAGCCTTGATTGTGCTTGGCAATCAGATCAGCCAGAGGGAAAGAAGAAACCGTGAATGAACCGGACTTAGCACAGAGCCCTGAGGTACTCAACACGTCAGAGGTACTTCGGATGATCTTTGTTCATTCACGTCAATGCTCTGGAGTCTTCCACTGAGATAGGACCTGAAACACTGCAGAGCAGTGCCAGTAATGCCCAGGCGAGATGAGAGGCGCTCTAGAAGAACTTTGTGATCGATGGCGTGAAATGCTTTCGAAAGATGGAGCAAAACAATCAGAGACACTCTACCCATATCTGCATTCCTAAGTAGGCCGTTTTATACCCTAAGAAATTCTGACTCTGTTGAGTGATTAGCTCTAAAGCCAGACTGGAACTTTCTAGCAAGGTGTGAGGTTTCGATATATGAGTTTAGCTGGTCTGCCACGACCCGTTCCGACGTCTTTGATAGGAATGGTAGATGGGAGACTGGGCAGTAGTTGCTTAAGTTCTCTTGATCTAGTGTCGCTTTCTTGAGAAGTGGCCTGACTACAGCTTATTCGAAAGGTGCTGGGACATGAATGGAGGCTGATGACATATCAATAATGTTAGTTATGCATGGCAGCAGCTGATCAATACAACGTAGGAGCAGGACAGTGGAAATAGGGTCCAGAGGACTTGTTGTCTTCTTTGATTTAGATACGAACTGTAGGACTAGATCACCAGTGACCTGCCTAAATGCAGACATTGAGGTGCAGCCAGAAACCGAGGAACAACATTTTAGTGGGGAGGTTGACATCGCAGAGATGGATTCCGTGATCTTGTCTATCTTCTGCACAGAGAATCGAGAGAAGCCATCGGCAAGATCATCACAAGGATCATCGGGTAAGGAGCTTATTTGGAGACTGTTGAGGAGATGGTTTATTGTCGACATCAGCATTTTTGGATTGTGCATCGGTGATTCAACAATGTTTTTATAGAAGTTAGACTTGGCCTTGGCTTGGATCGATTGGTACGACCTACAGTATTCTTCATATGCCTGTTGATTGACAGTCAGTCCAGATCTTTGGCATGCTTTCTCAAGCTTGTGTGTAGTAGCCCTGGTTAGTTTAATGTCTGTGGTAACCCATGGGCCGTCGGGGCGAGAGTGCACAGTACACTTTGTTAGAGTTTGTTAGCAAATTCATGGAGCTTGTCAGCTAGTTCCGTGTTGTAGCTATCCACTAATGATGACAGATCGGACGGAGGACTGAGCACCAGAGGTGAAGCAGATATTCTCGCACGGACAGCATCAATGTCAAAGGTCTTGAGGTTTCGTGATTCACAGGTTAATTTAGAGGAGGAAGTGGGCACACTCAATAGATGGAATGAGATCGGCACGTGGTCAGAGAAGCAGGATTTGGTATTAATTGGTGATGACAAAGAGCAGCAGGATTTGGTAATAATTGGTGATGACACAGTGCAGTTGTGTGAGAAAATTTGGTCGAGTGTGTTACCTTTGTTGTGAGTGACACAGACATGATCCAAAAATGACAATGATTCAGTCCATTCATGAAATTCGGCGCTGGAAGCGTCAGATAAGTTATCAAGGTGAACGTTGAAATTACCTATAACGAGGAAGGATCGATTTCCTGCAGGCAGAATAGAAATGAGATCGGAGAAATCTGAGGGAAAGGAGGATTTGATACCTGGTGCGCATTAGACTACTGCCTTTTTGGGTAGCTTGTTTTCGTGTGAGACCAAGACAATTGATTCAAAAGACTGCTTCAAGGGTACCACAAATGACTTGCAGTTGAATTTCGAGCGCACGATATTAGCAACTCCGCCTACTGTTTTGATTTATCCAGGGGTGTGAAAGAACTAGAAACCAGATGGAGTTGCGTCTTTAATTGTCGGGCAGTTTATCGATTTTAGCCAAGTTTCAGTTAGGGCGAGCAGGTCGATACCATTTTCAGAAATGAGGTCGCTTATTACAAGAGGTTTATTGCACTTTGAGCGAGAATTCCAAAGGCAAGCTTTAAGTCTGGCAAATTGAGTTACAACAGGCCTGCTGACCACAAAGGTAGAGAGATTTACAGTGACGCATGTGGGAGATCGTGCTGAGCGGTTCGAGACAATGCGAGGATCACCAAACGGGTGGGTACTCAGCTTGCAGTTCCCGCCCTACGAGCGGCGTCTGAGCTAGAAATTCATCCGAACGACGATTATGAAAAGATCATAGGTAAGCAAGGTCGTAGGTAAAGGAAATATTGCCAGCACCCGGAGAATCAAAAGTGACCACCTCTGGCGTGGTGGATGAACACCTAAGCAGTAAGCATTCAGATTACCCTAAGGCCGTAATTTCCTATGCTGTATGGTCAAATAGCAAAGGATTAAGCCTTCAGAGGTGATAGCTGTATAGGAATATGAATGATATGTGTTCGCAAGAAATTCTTGTTTCGGTGACGAATTTTGCAATTGACATGGGACATGACAGGATAGTAGTTCATGGTGTTAGAGGTGACATGTACAGGGTCAACACCCAAAATCGGCTTGTGGCTGCATGCATTGCATCAGCACTCATTGTCACTTGAAAGACGAACCACAAGGACAGACTAAACTCTCTGAGAAACAGATGCATTCAGCTGGTCTTATTCTTTGCGAAAGCATGAATTTGTCTTCTTGTCTGCACCCATGAGATTGTCGTACCATCTAGAGACCATTGGTATAGACTTGACTAAGTTTACAAATTGTTCACCGTCAAGGAGCAGTTAATGAAACAGTAGCCTCACTAAGGCATCACACACATCGAGCCATATCTTGATTAGCCGTTAATCATGGGGTAACAGTCAGTTGAAAGCTCGTTCAGTGTGATTCACTGTAAGCTCACAGTGTTTTCTCCATTTTAAGCTGCAAAAATAGAATAAAGCTAGCTCATAGAAGCTTGCAGACAAATCTAAAAGATTTACGTGAACCGTTTTCGATTCCTTTTGTCTATCTGCAGCATAAATCGGATAGCTTTCACAGGCAAGACTTCAAGACTTCTAGTAGTGATGTTTAACATTAACAAGCAGCAGAATATCCCAGATTTCCAGATATTAACAATCCCAATTGTAGAAGAGATTGTAGTTTCAAGTATTTCAATTGCCCATGCTGTCTGAGAAGCTATAAGCTGTGCCATAAGCAACTACATCTTACTCTCCTGCTGCCGAAGAAGGCAAACCTTGTTAGCTACCTTAAGCTAGTACTTTTCTCGGTACCTTACACGTCACCTGCTATCGTGACTCACACATGTTTTGTACCTTTCTTTACGTTCAGTGACATAAGTATAATAATCAAATATAATTCATTTGAATAGCGCCCCATAAAAACTGAGTCTTTATTCAGGCACTTCAAATATGCCTCAGGGCTCGAGCCCAACAAACTCAGCAAGACCTTGGTCAGGACATTATTTTAGTGGGTCTCTGGGATTAGTCGTTCATTGTGCTCATGCGTGCTGACACTGTGCATGCTGCTGCCACTAACCACATTTGCATGCTGACCCTGTGCATGCCACCTTAACCATGTTATTCATGTTATTATCACCCATGAAGTTACTCACCATTTAATCGCATTTTTCCATTGAAGCAAATGAAGAGCGCATAGAAAGAGATTGAGTTCTCTGAGGGCACTTTCATTGAGTGCAATAACATCATTATTATTCTTCTTATCCGGAAGGAGACTCATGGGAAGCTACTTGTTCAAGCTCACGTTTTTCGTTTTATACAGCCTGCATGCACTGGACATGGCTACCAGCATATGAACCCCCCCCGCCGAGATCAGAAAACGTTTAGTCTGGCTCGCAAGTATAGCCCTATCACATGTCTTTTTTTCAGTCATTCGATGTAAAACCATCCTAAGAATCTCCACTTTTAGGATTTTCTTAAGGACAAAGTCTAAAAAGCAATCGTGTCAAAGTAATTGAGAATAATATATTCAATTTAATTTAATTACTATTTTTTTCAAATCTTTCTGCAAGCTAATTTAGAAAATTTAGGCAGCTATTGAAAACAACACCTAAATTTCGAGCACGTGGGAATGGTCTCACGACAGCATCACCTATTAGAAGAGCAAAGCCTTTGAATCTGGCTACATGTTTAGGATGTCCTATGAGCAGAAGTTTAATTTTTTCTTCGTGTATTTTCAAGAAACTTTCCGACATCCAGGATTTATTGACAGCAAGGCAAGCACTCAGTTTCTCAGTTGCTCCAGCAGATTCCGAAAGTTTGATTGAAAAATACACCTGAGTATCGTCAGCATAAAAGTGATATCCTATTCCGTTGGCCTTTGCATGATTTTACTTACCATTCAATTGCATTTCACTTTGCAGCAAATGTAAGGCACCTGGAGAGAGATTAGGTTCTCTGAGGGCGCTGTATCAATAAAAGTAAATTATTATTATTATTATTATTAATCACTTTCCCCAGGGGTTGGGTATAAATGAAAAAAAACGAAAAGGGACCGAGGACGGACGCTTAAGAGGCTCCACAGGTGACCGGGCTCGTGGGTGAGACCAGATCCCCACACGACATGGATTGAACACTATCAGACAAGTACGATTTCACAACCACGCCATTGCCATTGCCAATTTTTTCGCCAGAAACCGATCGTTATAAAAGTATTTATTAGATATTAATATTGATTAATTCTTGATTTTTAAGTTTTTTTTTTATCTTTTTTTTTTCTGTTCTTTCTTATTGTATTATTATCTAATCGTTTTGTAGTAGGATACGAGTTTCAATCACACACATCCATTGCGGCCACGGATGCAAAGCTGTGGGTAATTGACGATTTTTGCTGAATGACCCTCGGACGTCGACTAGAGCCACTCTGTCAAGGCTCTTCTATGCCGCTATATACGTATAATGAGGTTTAACCAAAAGCAGCTAATGTCTTTAGCTGTTTACGGAGCTTCTTGGCTCTGTGCTCGGTCGAAAATTATTTAAGAATTCACCAATCTTCTTACCCACGCTGTAGGATTAAATCTCCTCCTGAAGTTTTTGTTGGGTACTCACTTTTGAATTTTTTGCCGCTTTTCGTTTAGTACCGCAACTGCTAGAAGTGTTGGGATTCGATGCTGAGACTTTAATTCATTAAAGATAGGATGAAATGGCTTTTGCTGTTCCAGCAGATTTAACTAATACATAATACTAATAACAATACCATATCTAGTAATTTTTTAATGCATCTTGACTAAGCCAACCCCCCTATCAGAAATTTAATCTCAACTGAGGCCTGTTTCGCTTATCATCGTTCGCGCAATTAGGCCCTGCAATAAAGTAGATACTTTAATCGTCACAACCTTCCAATATAATGGTGTAGTGGTATCAGGCTTTGACTAAACATCATGAAATGCACATGCGTTCTTTTGTGGCTTGGTGCACTATTTGCACAGGGTCAGCATGCTGAACGTGCGGTTAGCGTCAGCTTTATGCTACAGTGTTCGAGGAACTTGGTATAAGTCACAATTGAAGGAGGAATCAGCAGGAATCCACTATAAAAGCTAGTCCTAGAACTAAGTTGTGCTTTTTTAAGTTGCTTTTCCTTTTTGAAATGCGGTCGAGGTCAGTCGAAGATGTCTGATCGCAGCGTCGCGGCATTGGGAGTTCCAGGCTTTTGTCGAGGTAATACTCGAAACTAAATGCAAGGTCTCCAAAGGGTTTGAGTTGTTACGAGGTATTTGTAGGATTGGTTGGATTCGAAAAGCGGGGGTACCGGTATGCCTGAGGGGGGATGGCTGAATCACATGTGGGTCATCGAAAGTCTGGTAGTAGAATAAAAAGATGAGTAACTTACCGCATGTAGTGTCCTATAATGGCTTGCAGAAGAGGGACCGAGGTATCCAAGGAATGTAAACTAGCCATCACATAGCTCGGCAGCTAGGTCCTAGCTCCTTCCAGCATTCCAAATCTATTAAACCACAGCAAATTTAGGTGTGGTAAGTAGTGAGAGTCATAAAATTCTCGCATTCTTCCTAGGTTTGCTGAATCACCGTTGTTGCGAATGTGGTAGAGCACTATTTAGCTGGAGCATGGAGGATATGTGAGGATGCTCTACTTGTTTTAGAGTCATTAGGAATACTAGAAACCTTTATTAGTTAGGTAGATATCAAAATCCTGATCTACCAATCTAACACGCTAGAGTCTGATTGATTGCTCTTTGTGCAACTCATTTTTGATTGTATTTTAGACTGATCTCTCAATGTTGCTTGAGTCCACGGCTTAAGTAAAAAAACAATGTCGGACGCCATAAAAATAACATTGTAGCTAAATTGCATTGTAGCAAATAATAAGAGAGCTAAAATAGCACATCTATTTCATTAACGAAAGAAAAGCATGCCGGTGGCAAAGGCCACGGTGGGCGGAAGCAACCAGCTCAGAGACGGCCACAATCTCTTGGGCGGGAAATGAGAAGCTGGAAGCAGCCCGGCTCGTTTGGTTTTCCTGGCATTGTTTCGAAACCGCTCAGTGCGCTCCCCCACCAGACGTTCACTGTGAATCCCTCCAACTTAGTAGTCATACAGGCTGGCTATAAATCAATCGGCCCGCGACTTACACGCTTGCCTTTCGGAATTCCTCGCTCGATGAGCAATAAACTTCTGGTAATAAGAGCGACCTTAATTTCTAAAATTGATCCGACCTTTTCACCCTAACTAAAACCTGGCTAACAATTTATAAACTGTCCGACAATTTAAGAGGCAACCCCAACTAGTTATCATATATTTTCATCACCCATCAGCCAGATCAATCACAAAACTGGAGGTGGATTTGCTTGCTATTATGTGCTCGAAATTTCAAACTTCAAGCCATTTGCAAGTAGTCCTCAACGCCAAGCATGTCTCTGAAATCGATTGCCTTGGTTCTTTACAGGGAAAACTAGCTACCGATGGTGCAGTAAGTCTTATCGCCCACCAGGTACCGCAAATTCCTCCTCTATCTCAAGGATGCGTCTCGATCTCATTTCGATTCTGGGTGCAAGAAATCGATCCTTCCATCGTTAAGGAAGGCTGATTGTAAGCGTTTACGTCGTAGATAAACTTACCCTGACAACTTCAGCACGTAATCACATGAAAGGTCCACACACGATCGACCGGGTTTTTCTCATTACAACTGCATTTTGTCATCAACCAAATAGTACCCGAATCCTTCTTATCTGACCACATGAAGACATCTCATTCAATCTGAAAAAGTATGTTCTGGGCCTTTCCTCAGCCACTAAAAATAACCTTGACATAATTTGCTGTCCGTGCGAGAATTACTGTGCCTTCGCCTCTGCTTGCTCAGTTCTCCCTCTCCGATCTGTCAGCATTGGTAGGAAAGCTAACAACACGAGACTAGGCTGACACGCTCTAACGAGTTTGCACCTCTGACGAGCACCACTGGTGCACCCTCGCCCCAGACTGCCTATGGTTTACCATAGACATTAAAATAGTTGATAGGTCTACCCTAACGGAACGGCCAAGCTTGCAAAAGCATACAAAGATCAGAAACTGCTGACTGTCTATTAGAAATTCATTACGAGGACTACACCGTAGGCCGTAGTACCTTATTGACCACTATTGACCCTAAGCTAACAACGTATATGTCATAACTTTGAATTAATTAATAATAATAATTCACACTCGATAAAGCCCAGCAGGTCAAGAGAACTTCGCTTCTTCTCTCGTCTCTACCCGGCGCCCCTGCCTACATTGCTGCAATGCAAAGTGGAAATGCAATTTTTTTGAATGGTTAAATAAAATCATGCTTTAAAAAAACAAACACATGAATTAATGATATGGTTAGGGGTGTGACATTTGCACACAGGGTCAGCATGCAAACCGTTGTTATCCTGTTTCGGCGGGCAGCATGCACAGTGTCAGCACGCATAAGCACATCAAGGACGAATCACAGGGACCCACTAAATGCTCTCCTACATAGGTGTGTTTTTAGGTTCCTTTTAAATGTGGTCAGGTCAGGGGATGTTCTGACCGCAGGTCGGGAGGGCAGTTCGCCAGGCTGTGGGCGGCATACTAAACTAAATGCACGGTCTCCAAAGGATTTAAGGTTTGTACGGGAGATATTTCTAGACAGTTGCCCGACTTCCGAAAAGCTGATGGTACGATGCTTGATTTCCTGATGACGAGTTAGTAGACATATCATAGCGAATGTCGGCCATAGAGGCTGGAGATAGTGTGGAAGAATAATTCAGGTTGTCTATCGCCTAAAAGTGCTCGGCCATCATCCCGTTACCATACCTTAACGACAAACATTTTCTTGAAGTCAATCTGTTGCTTGGACTTGACTTTAGCACTGATGGTCAGCCCGCATGTGCAGGTCGTGCGAGAAGTGAGTAATAAGGTGGCAACTGCGACGCTCACCGATTTTCGACAATCAGCAAAAGTCTTGACCGCCTAGGCCGACGCTTAGTTGACTATAGCCAGGCTTTATAAATAAACCGATCATTTGCTGACTGTCAGGACACATGGCCATATCCAAGTATGCTGGTGTCGAGCCAAGATTAACTGTTCGAAATAGACCTTAACTGTCTCATCAAACTAATTCCCAGCGCTGCTCCTTAAGTGATGATCCCCCCCCCCCCCTTGTGATCGTTTTTTTCTGGCTCGATCGCTTCAACTTGATTCTGTGTGCAGAAGGGGGATTTTTAGACACGCACGAAGTTCAGGGAGTCTATCCCTGGCGACCCTTTACAACATAACACTATTTATGCTGTCCCCGATTAAAGGCTCGCACATTAAATATCTACATTTAAGAAGGGCACTAGTGATTTTCGTTCCTGCAGTACATATTCATGTAGCCAATCATAAAATCCAGAAAACACAAATCATTCTGGGCCCTATCCCACACGGTCCTGCTGCTAAGCTGTTGCATTGGTCTGGCGCGCGTCGTCGGCCATGCATAACTACAAACAGTACTATTAATGTATGTAATTAGCTTCAAGTCATGTCCTTAGAGACCGCTCACACATTAAAAAGAAAAGCTGTAGTCAGGTCACTTCTCAAAAAAAAAACTACTCTAGACCAAGACAAACTTGAGGCAACTACCTCCCTGTCTCCCTTCTACTACCATTACTATCAAAAGACGTCAGAAGAGGGTCGTGGCGGTCGAGTTAAAACTTCATATTTGAAATGTCAAGTCTTGCTAGTAAGTTTCAGTTTTGGCTTTAAAGCTAATCACTACGTCCATGGAATCAGTTTTTTGCTTATCGTGTACGGACAAAACCTACTAAGGAAATCTAGACAACGAGTAGAGATAATTTCTGCTTGCTTCGCTTGATCTTTCGACAGCTTTTTTGATATCATGGATCAAGTATGAAGTTCTTCTAGATTACCTGTCATGTCGCGCTGGGCATCACGTGCACTGTCTGGGGCAACTGTTCAGGCCCATATCTCAGTGGGAGACTCCAGAGTGATTGACATTAATGGACAAAAGATCTGATCTCGAGGTACCTCTAAAAAAATTGGGTGCCTCAGGCTTAGTGGCTAGGTTTGGTTATTTTTACGGTTAATTAAGGTCTCTCTCTTGCTAATGTGAATTCCATGCCACAGTCTAGGTTTTCACTTCTTCTATGACAGATGTACACTCAGTTGTTCCTTTGCTTTTGATTGACGCCCATGCCTTCGAGCACCTAAATTCTTTCAACTCATTTGTTGCTTGTATTGGTGACATCTGCTCATGGATGGCGAAACATTTTCTGAAACTAGAAGACGATAAAACTAGCTTATTACATACGGGCACTCCCAGTGTGATTTAGATATTGGAATGACATACCCTCAACATTGGCTCTGCTAGCATATCTCCTGTTGAATCAGCTAGAAATATAGTTGCGATGTTTGAAAGTGACCTCTCGTTAGACGACCACATCAGCTCCACAATCAAGTCTGCCTACTTTCAGATGCATAAACATTGCTAAAAAATTTAGGCTCGTTTAGATAAGAATACCTCGTCAGAGATGAACCATGAATTTTTGACAGCCAGTCTTGACTTCTGTAATTCACTGCTTGCTTGTCTACAGGCATGTGCAATCAGGAGCCTACAGGGCAAGTGGCAAAAAACTCCGCAGCTAGGTTAGTCTATCGTGAGCTTCACATCTGCCGCTTCACAACACTTCGCGCTGGCCTGCACTGGCTTCCCAGTCACACCAAGGATCAAGTTCAAGGTTTTTGCCGGTCATTTTCGGGTAGCTGGTTACTTCAGTCTTTGGCTCCAGCCTATCACTCATATCTACTCTTTCATCAGGTCAAGCATAGTACCACCCCACATTTATGAATCCAAAAGTTTGCCAATACCTCATGTAAACCTCAAATCCTGTTGATAACCGTGCATTTAGTGCCATACAATGGGGCGCTTTATAAGGTGCGTTACTAATTTTATTAAAATTAAATAAGTTAGAGAAGCGATCGGCTAGATCATAACAAGGATTACTAGGTAAGGACTGCGATTGGGAGCTGTTAAGGAAATGGCTAATCGTAGACGTCAGCATATTCATATTATAAAGCTGTGATTCAACGATGTTTTTGCGGAAAACTAGACGTGACCATTGCTAGGACTGACTGGTATGATAAATGGCTGTAGTTGCATGACTGGCGAAGGTCAGTCAGACTGGATTTTTACATGATCGTTTAAGACTGTGCTCAGTTGAACTAACTTGTTTAATGTCCTTACTAAGCCACGAGCCGTCTGGGCAAGGACACACAGTACACATAGTTAGATGTGCTGCCTCGTCGAACTTGTCTGTCGCGTTGCAGTATTTAGCCAACGATAGCAGGTCGGAAAGAAGATTGAGCAGCTGGAGCCGGAGTAAAATATTCCCTAGCGAGCAGAATCAACGTCAAGCGTCTAGAGGTTTTGCAATCACAGATGGCTGTGGATGCACATGTCGGTACTCACTGTAGACTGAATAAAATCTGTTAGTAGTCAGGCAAACATAACCAGACGATGACAGACGATGATGGCTTGCAAATTTAGGAAACAATTTCATCGAGTGTGTGGCCCTTGGTGTGAATAGGCTCATGGACACGAGCTGCACAAGAAAATAAATAATAAGGCGGAGCGTTAAAAAACGGTGCTAAAACCGTCAGATAGCCTATCGAAATGAGTTTTGAAATCATCCATAAAGCGAAAGATGAATTTCTGCACGCAAAGTTGACATAGGATCAGCAAAATCTGAGATAAAAGAGGAATGGGAGGCTGGGGGCAACATAATACAGCAACTATTGAAATCTTATCGTCGGATGAAGTCATAAAAATTGATTTGAAAGAGTCGTCCAAGAGGACTACAACCGACTTTTAATTGAAAAGGTGACACCCCACTGTTTCGATTGATCTATGGGCATGACAGAAGAAGAAGCCAGTTAGTAATGCCTCAATAACAATCGGCAGCTAACCTATTTTAGCCTTGTCTCGGTAGAGGCGAACGGTTCAAAATATTCTCAGTAATAGTATCGCTAGTTATTATGGGGTTATTTCACGTCGAGTGAGAATTCCAATGACAAGATTTACGATAGGCCGCCAGGCTTATGACACGAAAGTTTACCACTAAGTTAGAGAGATTTACAGCAGGGCATGGCGGAGATCGCTCCTGTTTGTTCGGGATAATGCTGGGAATGCTGAATGAGTGTATCCTTCGGTATTAGAACGCTCAAGCACTCAGCGAAGTCTTTCTTCAGTTAATGCTTATTTCGAGGGTTATATTAACAGCAACTATATCTAGGAATGCTAATGAAAAAGGATAACAAAACGATCGTATGTGAGACAGGTTATAGGCAATACTATTTTATCAGCACTCAGAGAATCCAATGTGACCACAATTGGTGTTGCGGATTTCTTTCAAATTTTTTAATTTTTCAAATTGTTTGCATTTTTAGCGGACCTTTTTATGTGATACATGTTAAATTCCTGTATTTTGAATAGCAACGAGACCAATAGTTTGGTTCACTGCTGTTATCTATATTTTTGAAGTTTGAGCGGATTTAGTAACCGAGACTGGTTAAGACAGCATCTGACCGAATTTAATTATCATCTAGATCCTAAAAAACAGGTAAAATTCTAAAAGTTGCTAACCTAAAAAAGAAATCTATAGAAATTGAATAACTAGGCGAAACCAGCACAGAAAGTTTGACAAATCATCTGTAAGTAGCTTGTTCGGCTTTTAGGTGCCCGAGCTTACAATTTCCCGTTTTATACTGCCTGAATGCACTGACCTCAGCTACTAGCATTTAATTAGATCAGAAACGTTAAGTGTGGTTCCAAAGAGCTCAAAGGCTGTGCAATATATATTTTCAGTCTTGTAATCTAAATACTCATCCTAAAAATTTTAGCTCCAATATTGTATAAGGAATGAAGTCTAACATACGCAGATAGGTAAAAAGCATTAACAATAGCACACATTTATTTTACATCTGTCTCAGGTTTCATTAACTAACTTTATTTCATATTTTCAGCTTAAACTTGAGATCATATTGTTAGCTTGCACTGAACCCCACTCTGCGAGCTTGCAGCTTAATGGGACTCCAAGATCTAAGACTATTCAAGGAAACAGTTGATCCAGCTGATGCCCTAGTGAAGTTGCTTGGTGAAAGAAGTCTTCTAAAATTAAAGAATTACAAACAAATGCCTATAGCTGTTGGGAAAATCTCAAGGATACAGAAAATACGACAAACTCAGGCTTTCACAGATAAATTATTTCACCGGCTCACATCAATTTGTCGCACCTTTTAGTTAGCCCAAGTGGTTGGTCTTTTAAGTGACTATGCGGGCTGACACTAACCATGCCGAAACCACCCATATTCGAGTATTGACCCTGTGCATGTAATTTACAACACCAAGAAATACTAGCATGTCTTGTCAATTGTCGGATTCTCATCCAAAAACCAAAGTTCTAGCAAACGATGTAGTAAGAAAGGGATCCGGCTAGCACCAGTTTAGGCCTTACTGTTTTCTGGTTGACCATAGAGCATAAGAAATCACATGCTTATGGTTATCTAAATGCTTACTTCTTAGGAGTAGGTCAGTCACACCAGCGGTGGGCACGTTTCATTTTGTGGCTGCTAGTAACCAGCCTATTCCGCACGATCTGGCTTACCTAAGATTGTTTCCCTATCGTCGTTGATATGCAGTCTTATATGTGAGTGCTATTGCTAAGACTTTCGAAGTATGCACTAACAGGAGAATTACTCTGCTGAATACTAGAGCGGGCCAAGACCAAAGGATGGACTTAATTTAGCTGTGCTCTATCATCAACTGAGTAATGAAAAATGTAATGCATTTAGTTTCGAGAATAATTTAACGCATACGACAGTAGTTTCCTGACTGTCCACGCTAATGCTTGTTCGAGTATTTACTTAGCCAGCCAGAATGGTCATATGTGCGATTTTGTACACTAAATTGTAAGTGTTGTGACAAATTGGTTGCTATTTATTCCCTTAAATATATGTAAAGTGCATAAAAAGAGATTCAGTTTTCAGCGGAAGCTACAATACTTTTTTGCCATTATTATTATGAAACAAAAAGGGTGCATTGTAATACCCTCAAGAGCTTAGCAATGACCATTCTACCATAAGTGAACCAAGCCTATTTGCATAACCTTCCTATCTAACCTGTTTGCATAACTTACTTACACAATTAGCTTACTAAAATAACCTAATTAAAATAAACTAATCCTACCCAATAAATCTCTATCCTTTGCAAACAATGTAAAGTACCTCAAGAGAGATTAATTTCTTTAAGGATTTAGTAATAAATATCTTGCTATGGTTATTATTAAAAGTAATTTTAAACTTGATCTAAACCATCGGTTTAATAATAGTAATAATAATGCACATGATAAAGCGCCCTCAGAGAACTTAATCTCTCTCAAGGCGCTTTACATTTGCTGCAAAGGGAAATGCAATTGAATGGTGAGTAATATCATGCTTGATAAAAAAACAAAATGAATTACGTGGTTAGGGGTGACATGAACAGGATCAGCATGTAAACGTGGTTACTGGCAGCATGCACAGCTTCAGCACCCATAAGCACATCAAGGACGAATAACAGAAACCCACTAAATGCAGTCATAAATAGGTGTGTTTTTACCTTCTTTTTTAAATGTGGTCAGGTCAGGGGGTGTTCTGACTCAGGTTGGGATGGTGTTCCAGGCTTTAAGAGCATAAGAACTAAATGCACGGTGTCCAAAGGTTTTGAGGTTTGTACGAAGTATTTGTAGACTGTTGGATTCCGAAAAGCGGGTGGTACGATGCTTGGCTTGATGAAGTAGTATATCTGAGAGATAGGTTGGAGCCAAAGAATAAGGTGACCTAAAAATGAGCGACAAAACCTTAAAGTCAATCCGTTGCTTGACTGGTAGCCAGTGCAGGTCAGCCAGAAGTGGTGTATCGTGGCAACTGCGAAGCGCACGACAGACAAGCTAGCTGCAGAGATCAGCACCAGCTGCAATCGCCTGATCGCACATGCTGGTAGGCCAGTAAGCAGTGAGTTGCAGAAGTCGAGACGGGAAGTCACGAATGCATAGATTAACTTGGCCGTGGTATCCTTATCTAAACAAGACCAAATTTTAGCAATGGTTTGAAGCTAAAAATAGGCAGATTTGACTGTGGAGCTGATACAGTCGTCTAACGAGAGGTCGCTTTGGAATATGACACCGAGATTTCGAGCTGATTCCACAGGAGATATGCTGGCAGAACCAACTTTGAGTGTCAGCCTTTCCAATATGCGAATCACACTGGGTTTGCCCATAAGGTGCTTGGTTATTTCTGATTATGTTCTAGCAGTAGTATAGTATTTTTGTTAATTATATACTTTACCAAGCCTTATCGTTTAGAAGTACAAGACGACGCCATAATAAAGTGCATGATGTCAAATATTATGCCACCATCGCCTGTAGCTACAAATAATGAAATCACGACTGTAAAATTAAAGATAGGGATTGAATTGCCAGTCAAAATAGAACCAGAGAATGATAGGCCCATTCAATGTTTCGCATCATTGCAGGTAAGGAGCCTGCCTCTAAATATGCTACTAATGAGATTCTAAAGTTGCGATTAATGGTATTAGCCTATACCAATAGTGACAGTTAATGTAAAATCAAATTTAATTCTCTTCTTGCTGTTCTACTGGCAAAATCAGGCACTTGCACTAGGTGCAAAATGGGCTGCACGGCTTATCTTACAAGAGCTTTGCAATTGTCACATCCCACCACTTCTCGTGGAACTGGCTGGCTCCCAAACATGTAGTGCACCGACTTCAAGGTTCTGTCACTTTCTTTTATGTGTCTTCATTCTCTGGTTAAATCCTAATAATAATAACAATAATATTACACTTGATAAAGCGCCCTCAGAGAACTCAATCTCTATAGGCGCTTTACATTTGCCTACCTATCGGAGCTATTAGCACGCTAGTCGATGATCGTATAAATCACTGTTTTGCCTCCGATATTTCGCCAATACCTCATACGAACCTTAAAACCATTGGGGACCACGAGTTTAGTGCTATGCTGCTAAAGTCTGGAACTCATTACCGTCGGACGTTACACCATCCCTTGACATAAAGACATATAAAACGTCTAGAACGCACCTTCGTATGGCAGTATCAGGTGGATCATTTTATTTAGCGTTTTTGCTTGCAGCTACAGGCTTTCACAGTGCCTGCAACTTGTGGATGTTATCATGAAATATTTCATAATGATTTATATGCAGCATCTGCCAATTGTCTAGACAAAGATACAGTTCTGTGAGGGCACAAGACAAGTGTTTTATTATGATTACAATAATTGTAGTTGGTAGTGACAATATTAATTGCGAATTGAAAAAAATGCGTGTATGTTTAAGGGATTTTACTTTAACTAAGCATTGCCTTAAAAAAACGAGGTTTGATTTATCTCCATTTGTTTTCAAATACCCCTCATTGATACCTCAATAAAGTTAGGTGATTCTAGTGAGCATTATGGTTAATCCATATAAAAACTATATAAATATTACAGATAAAAGTCATAAAATAACATACAATAATCTGACTTAAATACTACAGCTTCCTAAAAACTTGATAAGGCAAAAGTATTTGTCAGACAAATGATACAGAAGATTGTTGTTCACGAACGATTTTCCAAAACGGACAAAATAATACAGAATTATGCGTGCTGACACTGCATGCTGCCACTAACCACATTGGCATGCTGACCCTGTGCATGTCACCTCTAACCATGTTATTCATTTTGTTTGTTTTTCAAGCATGATTTTACTTACCATTTAATTGCATTTCCCTTTGCAGCAAATGTAAAGCGCCTAGATAGAGATTAATTTCTCTGAGGGCGCTTTATCAAGTACAATATTATCATTATTATTATTATAGAAACATGCATCAATATGATTTATCTCTGCTGTTCTGTGCTTTCCGGGCTATCAGAAGCGCCTAATTATAAAAAGCACTCAAACTGTTATTGACTCAAGCAAGAAAATAAAAAAAATTAAATTAAAATATAATCACAGCATTTCTCTAAATTAATATGCATTAGCTTCGCCATAAAATGCAATGAGAGCAGGTAGCTTCGTCCGACAAGCTAAGAAAAGGCCGTTTATGAAATATGCCTTTAATTGAAAGTCCTTTCCTTGGACTTTGTGTCGAAAGCAGGGTAGAGGAATGTAAAATTTCCCGTAACCGTAATTCAGTGTCCTTTTTTAAGACGATAATAAAGATTTTTTCACGTCAGACCCATCTCGATGGTAATTCTTGAAATGATAGCCGAATGAAATACGAAACGATTTGACCTAATTGTCGTTTATTCTGGATAATGCGAACGAACAAGAAGGCGCGTATTTTGAATTACAGATGAGAGGTAATTCTCAGGTAGGTCAAAGTATCAGTGTTTTCTTTATTGCGTACACTTTAAAAATTAAGTCTTAATTACAACCCTTTCAAAATATACTGAGAATGTGCTCCAAACATCATTAATTGCACTGTGCTCATTGACTGGCCTTTATATATATTAGCCGTCTCTTTTTACACGATTATAAGAGATGCGTATTGAGTAGACTGTCATGTATGACGTGAATGTTGGAGATTATATTTTATTTATTCTCACGCTGACTTAGCTAATAGAAAGATGTTAAGCTATTACTTGGTAAACATGCATGAATATTAGTAAATACATACATACAGACAAATAAGCATAATACATACATCTATATCCATATATATCTGTACATATATATATATATATGCATACATATTTGCAAAAATAATTATTCTGCGAGCTAGAGCTAGATTTTTTCATAATAGCTGCATTTATTGCTGCAGACTAACAATAGCGTCCAGCGAATAATTATTTCAGCACAAAGATGGAACAAAAACTGTAATCTACCAATTAAATCCGTATAAAGGTTACATTGACTATGTGTAGCAGGGCCTGCAAACTTCTACTTCCATACTGGGTAGTTTGGCTGCTTTATATTGCCTCATTTATATTGCAGCGAAAGCGTCTTGAAAGCTATCGCCATTTGGAAAATTAAGGACTGCTGAATGGGAGCTCTGGCCCATAGCATGGAGAGGCCGGCGTGTCTCTCAGGCCAAGACCCAAAGAAGAGATATGCGTTGTCAGTGTTACTTAATGCTAACATGTTCGTAGATGCAGTAAGGTTTCCATGACATAATGTAGTGTATCCGTCTGCAACTCTACAAAGTCATACAGACTATGCGGTTGTTACGTAGGAAAGTTTTGTGTAGCCCACACATAGCCCATGCGGCTTTCGGAACGCAGTATTTAGCCAACAGACTTCGTCTCATGCAACAAAGAGAAAGTGGGAAGCATAACAGAGTCATAGAGCAGCAGTTGAGGTAGTGAGTAGCATGAAAGTAGCAGCTCAAGATGGCTGGAAAGGATACGCCACAGTTGGTAGCGGGAGAGTAGCTGTCGTTTCATGACCTTTCTGCTGTCACTAGAAATTGGCTCTGAAGGAAAGCTCACAGCGGAAAGCTCGTTTTGTAATTTGTCAGGCACTGTCTGTAACTTAAATTCATAGGTGTGCACAAGGAAATATGGGCTGCCTAGTTTTCATTTAATGCAGCTTAAGAGGCTTTAGAGATATCTAAAATTTCAACGAAACACGTTGCGATTTGGTGTCAAATCCTAAACTTATTAATCGTAAATAACGACTAACAATAGTACACCTTGTTGCCAGGTGTTAATACGTAGCAAAACGAAACGTGAAAGCTAGCAGCGTTAATAGATGCAGTTAAAAGCCAGTTATTTGTTGCTGACTAGAGATTTGTTTGACTAGAGCAATTTACTTTAATTTAGATATATTAATGGTTTCGGAAGTTAGATTAAAAACTTATACTTTATTCCTATATGGCTCATTAATTGTTTAAATTTAGGGTGAGGCATCCGTTAGCCAATAGAGTCTGTCCGGCGAGCAGCCGCTCATGCAAGTTGTGTTCGAGCGATTTCAACAAAATCGATAGGCAGTCAAAATATAGGTTCTGCTTAATTCCTTCTTGTATGCAGCTGCGTTTTGAGAGACCAGTTACATCTTTATGTTGTAGCCATAAAGCTAATAATATTTTTGACTCGGTAGCTCACACAGACTAGAGGGTTTTCCGTAGCCCCCAAAATAAAGGTCTTTTGTAGGTATGCCAGGTTGAGGTTCGGTGAACCAAAGGAGTTCGTACCTTGAAAGCTGTCAGTTTAGCTGTGATAGCCTAACTGCACTATTTCTTGCATTTGCAATTATCCAGTGTGATCGGCACCAAGTTCTAGCAATAATGAGTTGTAACAGGCTAGATAGGCAACGAGAAATGCTTCGATTGCCGAGCTATTTTGGCCAGTGGTTCAGGTGCTCACCCGGATCAAGGTCTGAATGAGGTCGTAAGTTTCAGCCAACTGGCATATGTGAAGCACCTTAATATAGATTAATTTCTCTATAGGCAATATAAATATCAACTAAATATTTGTTATATATGACTTAGCATATGGATAGAGACTTTGTTGTTATTGTAATTTGAAGGTTTAAGAGAACCAAGTAGAATTTGATGCAGCAAGAAAAACTAGGTCTACTAAGCACAAGCTTTAAGAATGATACAACAGATCAGGACTTACTGTCAATTGACAGGCATACGAGGTTTACTATAGGTAGTTCCAATCGATCCTAGCAAAAGCCAAGTCTAGCTTCTTTAAAGAAATTGTTGGTTCACAGATGCGCAATCAAAATTTCTGATGTTGACGTTCATACATCTATTCAACCGCTCCCACATTAGCTCCTTACCTGGTCATCCCTGTCATAATCTAGCTGATTGCTTCTCTCAATTATTTTTCAGAAGATGTAAAAGATTATGGTCAACATACATATCTGCCATGGCAGAATACCCATAGCTTGTTGCTCCTTGATTTCTTGCAGCCCTCAATGTCTACATTCAAGCAGGTCACTAGTGACCTCGTCTTGAAGTTCATACCCCAATCAAAGAAGACGACAAGTCCTCTTGACCCTATTTCCACTGCATTGCTTCTACTTTGCATTGATCTGCTTCCGCCATGCATACATAACATAATTAATATGTCACCAGCCTCAGGTCATGTCGCAGCCACTTTCGAAAAAGCTGTAGTCAGGCAACTTCTCTTGAAGACGACATTAGACCAAGAGAAATTTTTTATGGCTGAAAAGTTTTTAGCATTCTTTACTGAAACAGTTGAGCCAATTCGTGTCTCCATTAAGCCCCCTCCGACTAAAGCAATCGTGGTTCCACAACCTGTGACCCCCCTTAAAAGGTTCTTCGATGTTTCAGCGTGGGATGTGGCTACCTTAATTAATGAGGTTTAGCAAAAAGAGGTCGTCTCCTGAAGGCCCTATACGCTCATTCCTTTGGTCTGCACAAGCAGACCAACTTAGCCCGGTCATAACTAAGATTTTTAGTATTTCTTTAGGAACAGGGGTAATCCCCATTTCCTTCAAATAGGCAATCGTTAGAACCATTCTTAAGAAGCCTGGAATACGCACAGAGGTCCTTGCAAACTATCTATCAGTTTCCATTCTTCCTCTCCTATTAAATATTTTTGAAATTTTTTTTGCCAAGCAGCTGGTAGAACATTTGAAAATAATGTAATGTCAGAAACATTTCAATTTAGGTTCAAGAGGCGGCACTCCACTGTAACTGCTCTTCTCATTGTTAACGATGAAATTTTACGTTGCAACGACGACTCGAATGTAACTGCCCTAGCTCTTCTTGATCTGTCTGCTGCCTCTGACACCATTGATCACGAAGTTCTGCTTGAACGATTGAGAACAACGATCGGTCTGGCAGACGAAGCACTGGCGTGGTTTAAATCATACTTGTCTGTTTGTGTTCAATTCCTGTCGTGTGTGGGTCAGGTCTGACACGCGAAATGGGTCACCTGTGGAGACCCCAAGGGTCTGTACTCGGTCCCTTGCTGTTCTCTATTTATAAACAACCTCAGGAGAAAGTGATGGAGGCCCATGGAATAGGATATCACTAAAATGTAGACAATACTAAGTGGTACTTGTCATACAAAGAGTCGGAATCTGATGCGACAACTGAGAAACTTAATGCTTGCCTTGCCGATATTCGATCCCGGTTGTCGGAAAGCTTCCTGAAACTAAACGACGACAAAACCGAACTGCTGCTCACGGGACACCCTAAGCGTGTGGCTGGATTAAAAAGCTTTGCTCTTTTAATACGTGATGCTATTGTGCAACCATCACCTTTTGCTCAAAATTAAGGTTTCGTTTTCGAAAGCTGCCTTAATTTAAGAAGCTTCATTCAGAAGACTGCTTCTGCAGCTAGCCATTACGTCCAATCCCTATCCAAGATTAGAAGCTGTCTCCCACAGTTGCTTGTAAAATTTTCAACTAGCTCTATAGTTCTGTCTCGGCTTGATAATTGTAATTCCCTATTGTCTGGGCTGCCCAAGAAAACTATTGGGTCACTGCAGCAAACTATAAATACGGCTGCATGTCTAGTCTTAAAGTCCCAGCGGTTTCAGCACGTGTCTCGTTTGCTAAAAGAGCTAGGATGGCTGCTGGTGGAGCAATGAATCCAGAGCAAAGTTCTCAGGCTGACCCACAAGGCCCGCCACGGCTTGGCTCCTTCGTATCAAGCTGCACAGCTGCATTAGTTTCAGCCGGTTGGCGCCCTCAGGTCCTGTGTCAACAATAAATTAGCTAGTCCATTCCTCCGCTTAAAGACTGTTGGCGACAAGAGCTTTACTCAGCATACTTAGCAGCCTCGTGTGCAAAGGTGCGTTTCAAAAAAGGAATAGGCTAAATTTGAAATACAGACCTTTTAAAATATAGAATATTATAGGATTGGGATAATAAGCATTTACGATGCCTACTTGAGTATAGTTTTAAAGCCTAGCTAAAAAACTATGCTAACGCAAAAGTAAACAAGAAAGAGAAACTGAAAATAAAAACGGTGCAGATTTCCGCATCACCCTTGACCTCTGCCCTAGCTCTATGAATCTTGCCTCAAAAGGGGCTACACGCTTTCAATTTGTCGCGATACCTGATTTTGTCTTTAAAACGTATAGATTGATAGAGCGGCTTTCTAACCTATAAATTCCGTTACACTACCGATACCTGTTGGGCACCCATACATTTTAAAATCTAAATTCAGTTTGATTTTACCACCCGAAGGTATTAAATTAATCATTCAGTGCGGACAATCTTTGCTTAACATGTCCGTAGTTGCAGCTTCATATAAATGCCGGATATATGGTGACCTACACAGTAAACCATAGGCACTCAAAATCAGACACGAACCAGCGTAGCGAGATAAACTGCAGGAGGAGAATAGCTGAACTTAAATTTCAAAGTTCAAGTTATCTGTAGAGCATTGACTGAGTCATGAAAGTTCCGTTGAACAAAGAAGGACTTTAAATTAGACCTTTTCAAAGTCACAAGCATTAGGCAGAACAAGGTGTTATCATGAAACTCGACGCACCAAGGTTCAATAATTATTTGTATATATGTGGAATGAAAATAATTTATGGGTCACTCAATTTGATCCTTAAACTCTTCTTTCTTCTGTTTACTTCTAGGCTAGCCGTGGCCTAGCCAAATCGTATTTTTTACATGCATACCAATTAAAACTTACTCTAGAAATGATTCGCTAGTGTTCCGATCTTGGCAGCCCTTTTTGACATTTACCCTTAGTCATCTGTTACGCGTGCCCTTCATTGCAATATTCTCTTTAGCCTCCATGCAGGAAAAGAGCTGAATAATGTAGCAAAGGTCGATAAATAAAGAAATTATCAGCAAATGGCTGCACTCTCTTATAATTTCAACGATTTCAAGGGGTTCACCGTGCACGAGTAGCAGTAGCTTAAGTTGCCAGGCAGGTCATACAGAAACTATAAATAGCGTAGTTTAAGGCTCAATTTTTCTTTTCTAGAGGAGTCGACATACTTATACGATTACTCTGCGTGTAACATTTCTAACATTAGGCGACATAGTAAAATTACAGAACAAAGCTCAAAATCTTTATCTTACCACCAACAAGTCTCTGTTTGATGATTTTAATGAAATAGATCGCCAAGAAACACTTAAATTGAGTAATTGTATGGCTCTAACTTGACACATTATCAGCATTACTACTTACTTGTATCTTTTGTGCAAGCTGCTCTTGCTCTTACACAACATGCTCTTACTCTGAATCAATACACACTAAGATTTGCTTTAGGCTGCTTTATAGTCACAAGAATAAGGCCATAAAATGGTAGGTTACTGACCGCTGCAAGCTACGTGAGCCTTTAAGGCTCGTCTACTCCATGTAAATTAGGTTGCTTGTTTGGCCAAGCAGTAACGCTGTTGCCTTTTAACTCAGGTTGCTGCACGTTATCGCAAGCAATACGTGCTACTGTGGCGCCGTTACAACTCCTCACTGAAAAACTAGAAAATGTCAAGACAACATTTTCCCAACTCGGCATTAGCTAAGTTTAAAAATAAAAAATCACCCTTTATACGGGTAAATTTGTTGGCGGAAACGGATCAAAGGGCACACCTTTAGCTGAGGCACCGAATAGACATAATCCGTTACCTACCACTGCTAGTCAAACTGCACTGGATCTAGTTAGCATTTCTATGAGTCATTCAGTTGCGTCAGAAATATATATGCATATACATTTTTATATTAGTGAACTAAATTATATATATATATAATTTAGTTCACTAATATAAAAATAAAAAATTATAAAACTTCGGTCACTATTGTATATATATATATATATAATGTAGTATATAATATATATATATACTATATATACAAATATATATATATATATATATATATATATATATATATATATATATGTATATTCCTATTGTTGTTGAAGCTTGAACGTTCATCTCTCGGATGCGAGGCAAGGTTTGAAAACTTTGTCATGCTTTCTTCTCTCAAGCTCAGCAAAACGAGTCCATCGGCTAGCTCGGTGACCAAAAAATAGGGCACGAATACGTAATAGACCTGTATATACATGTAATGTAATGTATCTCCGTCAGTAACTCCACAAAGTCATAAAGACCATGTGGGTGTTACGCAGGAGAGTTTTGTATAGCACACTCACAGCCTAAGCGGCTTTAGGTACGCATTCTATAGCCAACAGACTTCGTATCACGCAACGTAGAGAAAGTGGGAAGCCTAGCAGAGCCATGAGAGCAGTTGAGGTAGTGAGTAGCATGGGAGTAGCAGCTCAGGACCACTTAAAAGGATGAGCCCAAGTCGGCAGTAGGAGAGTAGTTGTCGTAGCGTAAGAATTATGGAACCGAATTCCACAGTCTAAGACCTGCAGAGCTAAAGCTTCTGTCGCCAATGTTCCTAAAGCGGAGGAATGGAGCAGCTAATTTAGAGTACACCCAGGACCTAAGGGCGTGAACAGGCTGCAACTGGTGCAGCAGTTTAGCTAGGTACGAAGGAGCCAAGCCGTGGTGGGCCTTGTGGGTTAGCGTAAGAACTTTGCTCTGGATCCGTTGCTCAACCGGCATCCATCCTAGCTCTTTTAGCAAAGAAGACACGTGCTGAAACCGCTAGGACTTGAAGACTAGCCTTGCCGCCATATTCATAGTCTGCTGCAGTGGTTTAATAGCTTTCTTTGGCAGCGGAATCCTTTATCTTTCGTCGGAACATGAAGATACTAAAACTTAATTTGATTTCCAATAGTCTGAATGATATTTAACTGCCATCAGGCGGACTGTAATTAACATAAAATAATCGGCTGCTATTTGCAAGAGAATCACTCATACGTTCCTATAGGTAAGTTTTGCTGGTCCTAATATATGCTTACCTTACCTTGTGTCCGCAGCAAGTCCTACGTGTCCCAAAGTTAGCGTCTATCAAACTGATTGGCATCCTAATAGCCAACCAAAGATTTCTTGACTGTATGGGCTGCTGGTTTAATAAGAAAAACAAATACTATCAGTCGACAGCTTCATCATTACTCAAACAAAACAAATTTGGCATTGCAGTTCAAAACCATAAAATGGAGGAAACAATACATTATTATAGCATCGCTCTCTGTAGTTTATCTTAAATGATCTTATTTTGTTATCACACTCACACATTTTGTGCCATCTTATTTTGTTATCACACTCACACATTTTGTGAAGTGCACAATGACATGCAATGCATTACGAGAGAACAGCAATTAAAAGTGTACCATATAACCCGTTTTTGCGTTTAGAAGACTTTTATGAAAAAAATTCCTTAGAAACTTTCTAGCTATTATGTCAATGCACAATTAAAGATATTACTACTCACTTTTAGATTTGTAAGCATTTTAGGTGCATAAATGATTCAGCGATTTTTACTCGCAAATACTAGCAACTACCATTGCTTCAAGAAAGCCAGCTAAAGAATCAGTATTGGTCCGATGAAAATGATGGTGAAAGCCGTTGGAATTCTTATTCTAATTTTCAAACCGGCCACTAAATAAGCTAAATGCTCCTTTGAAATTTGTTACAATGTTAGCAGCTTCCTCAAGCAAATTAAACAGTCGCAATTCGCCAAAGAAGTTCAAAGTGGCATTGCTGTCTAATTTATTCCTTCAAGCTAAAAACTATTCTGTCATTGTACAGGTTAATGTAATAATAATAATAATAATAATTCACTTGATAAAGCGCCCTCAGAGAACTTAATCTCTCTCTAGGCGCTTTAAATTTGCTGTAAAGTGAAATGCAATTGTACAGAAACTTGGTAACTCTGAAGTGGTTAACAATGAAGCACGACTATTATGAAATATTCCTGTTGCCCGACTTAAAATTTAGTTAAGAAATCCTTAAATCTTGATAATAAAAGTTTATTTACCGGTAAACTAACCATAGCAAGTTAATCCCCCATTGCCTTTTGCCTATTCAGCATGTTGCAACACCCTAGTGCTATACCTTGGTACCAATCTTACCAGGTTCAATTGAACTTAAAAAAATAGTTCAATCAAGTTCTTATGGCTGTATTAAAAGCTTTCAAAATGAAACCTTTTAAAGTTATGCATAGCTTCTCTGTGAACTACTTATTAAAGACCTATATTTTGGTTACCAAGGCGACTCGTCAGGTCTTTATGAGCCACAGATTCAATTTTCTTTAAAAGCTCTAAGCAGCTTAGACTGGCCGTGGTTATGTCAGCTGCGGACAGGTTACATTTAATATAGATACTGAAAACAAAATAACCACCTGAATAATATCCATTTAAATTATTTCAATGGCTGCCGATATATCAGAATAATCCTAAAGAATAAATTATAGAAATCTCACTTACGCGTTTCGACGTTTAGACCTGAATGAGAATCTTTAACTCATGTCATCATTATGTTTTCGTGCATCTTACCAATAGTAGTAGCCAAAATTGCACCAAGATTTTACTGTCGTCAGAAAGTAGTAATAATAATAATGCACTTGGTAACGCACCCTCAAAGAACATAATCTCTCTCTAGGCGCTTTACATTTGCTGCAAAGAGAAACGCAATTGAATGGTGAGTAAAATCATGCCTGATAAACAAACAAAAATTAATAACATGGTTAGGGGTTACGTGCACAGGGTCAGCATGCATATGTTGATAGTGGCAGCATGCACAGTATCAGGACGTATAAGCACCTGAAGGACGAATCACAGTAACCCACTAAATGCTGTCCTAAATAGGTGAGTTTGTATGTTTTTTTTTAATGTGGTCAAGACTGGGGATGTTCTGACGCATGTCGGGAGGAAGTTCCAGGCTTTGGGAGCATACGAACTAAATGCCCGGTCTTCAACGGATTTGAGGTTTGTACAAGGCATTTGTAAACTGTTGGATTCCGAAAAGCGTTTGGTACGATGCTTTGCTTGATTGGGGAGTATATCTGAGAGATAGGCTTGAGCTAAAGAATGAAGTGACCTAAAAATGAGCGAGACAGCCTTGAAGTCAACCCGTTGCTTGACTGATAGCCACTGCAGGTCGGCGTGAAGTGGTGTAACGTGGCAACCGCGACGCTCACGACAGACAAGCCTAGCTGCAGAGTTTTGCACCTGTTGCAATCGCCTGATGGCACATGGTGGTAGGCCAGTAAGTAGTGAGTTGCAGAAGTCGAGACGGGATGTTACGAATGCATGGAACAACTTGGACGTGGTATCCTTATCTAGCATGGTAGGAAACTGGTACTAAACATGTTAGTAGACGCTGCGGAGCAAGCCCATATATATATATATATATATATATATATATATATATATATATACATATATATATACACATATACATATACATATATATATATATATACATATATATATATATATATATATGTATATATATATATATATATATAAAGTAGTGAGTTTTTCTGCTCCAAGTTGAGCTAACTTAATTTGGTTTCATACTGCCAGCACTCACTCGGAGTGCTACTAGGATATGAGCTTGACACATAAATGGGTTTTTTCTAGGCCACTTCTATCTCTACTAACGGTTTATTTTTTACTGAGTAGCAGCCCATATCTCCATATGTTGTCAGCAATCCTACTTAGATTAATCTACTTTGTGCAAGCTGGCACACGATGCATCTGCTCCTAAATGCTGCTACTAACCATGCTCTTACTCTGCAGAGACATAAGCCAAACGTTCCCTTAATGCTGCTGTACAGTCTTTCTGTGAGCACTGTACGGCTTTCGTAACGTAAGTTTACTGACCACTGAAAGCCATATGAGTCATATTGCATTTTCCTAATAGATATAAATGATGCTGCCTGGATTTCCAATCTTTAAGATCCATAGTCTAAATCTCACACAAAAAGTAGATCATTTCGAGAAGATTCTCTCCTAACCTTAGTATTACCGTACATGAATGAAAAATATGTTCTATAAACTTTTAGTTGTAATCGAATAAAAGAAAACATTCATATGAGTAAAGAAAACTATTAATCTGCAACATGCTAACGAAGATCGAACTAAAAAACTAATAATGAATATGTCATTGAGTCTTCGTGACATATATGTGCGTGTTTGCATGTGTGAGCATAAGTGTTGAAATTGACTGTTTTTTGTAAGATCAATTTAAAATTACCTTAAGGGTACAGCTACATTCGCTCAAAAGTTATCTCATTCTTGGCTGGAATGCCATGCTCTCATGGAGGAAATGTTGAAAAGCCTACTACATCATGTTCAAAGAAACCTACGGCTTTCGGTCCAATCGTATGACTCTTTAAACGTTTGACAGATTTATAATAGTCTGAGCCTTAACGTATATCACTCAGGAGGACTCGAGGTTACAAAAATTAGCATGCCGATATTATTATTAGGATTCATTTATTCCTTACTTCCTGCATGCTGGCATATCAGTATATTATCGCCCGCCTGATGCCGGTCCCTTTTTCCTAAGGTGCTGTCTCGCAAATAAAATTTCCCAAAATGATACCAAAGGGAAAGTTTCGAAAATAATTCATTCCGTGCTCAATTAGAACACGAATGCAATTAATTGAGAGCTTTAGCAGTAACAATACCTCTAAGCAATTGATTTTTATAATTGTTAAGGGTGTACTGGGTCATCATTATAAAGCTAAAATTGAAATGCCAAGCGTTATATTTAAATGGGGCTGGTTAATAAGCTAAGCCCTTCCCTTGAAATATAATACTAGGATGAAGCTATTTAAATAACAAAAAATTGACAATAAGAGTTTATAATGAATTTATTTTCTACTAAAAAGCTTTAAACTACAATTTTTTGTATCATCGTCCGGGTTAATTAACATGAAATTGAAAAATATGTTTATGTGAATGAATCCAATTTAAAGCATCACTAGTATGAGTTCTGCTTTCCACCTCAAAAGCAACATTGCTCTCAAACCTTGAAAACTATATAAGAAGGTAAGCCGTAACGCCTTAATCCGTGCATTTTCCTTGGCCTATATATAACTTTAGGAGACAACTTCAGTCTGCGTGAACTACCGATTAATTCACCTTTTTAATTTTTGAAGCAGCTTAACTCACAGAGGTTCTCTTAAGTATGGTACTGACCGGATTTTAGGTGTAACATAGATCCTCAAGAAATTGATAATTACCGAGATCATAATAATTTAAAATGCTTAAATGGACAACGACTAACTAATAGAAACCTAAGAAAAAGCACGTTCAGGCTATTTCAATCATCGGCTTGGAGTATAACACACACTGAGGATCTGAACCAAACTAGATTATTCTGCTGTTACATTTGCTTTACACGTAGTGGTAAGTGAATTTGTGAGAGGGTTGTTTATTGTGATATGGCAGTAAAATATTCCAAAAAGCTTATGTAGAAGAAGTTTTTCTCACCAGTTGTTTGAGCTTGCATTATGCGTTTTACTACAGCCAGCGTGCAATGAAATAGCTACCAGCATGCGAGACATTATACAATGTATTGTCTGGTTTACACCAATTTCCCGTCCATGATCTATTTTTATTCATGGAGTTCTGAAAAGAATTCGAATTATCATAGGTTCAGATTTAGTAAAACCAAACAAGACTTAGTCTGGTAAATACTTAAAACACTTTTACAGTAATGTATATATGTTTGCGTTTCTCATCGTTCTGCAAGCAAACGTGGTAAAAATTCAATTAAATTTCTTGCCAAGACTTGAAAACAAAAGACACTTGTGTGTAGTAGCAATACAAATTAAAGCAGCTGGCAATCGAAATCAGGTTAACTCAAATTATAGAGATTAGTTACTTATATCCAAACCTTGATTAGGGCACCGTCCACTAAACTGCAGCTAGGTGCATAACAAACTGTAGACCTAATTTACTCTACCGATGACCTACATTGAGGACGACATAGCACTGCTTTCAAACAATTTGCACCTTAAATCCAACCTCAAGATGCTCGTGATTAGTTTTCCTAAGACATAATCTGACTTGCTTCTTCAATATGGTGTTCTAAAATTTCCAAAACACCAAGTTGATATATTTGATAAAAATCGCAAACAGCAAGTTATTGTTGCGGTACTTCATCATAATTACTGCACTGCTGCATGTTTAAAAAAACCAACTTCTGGAGCTGCCGATAGTCAAGTGTACTAATCAACATTAAAATGCATTCAATTTGCAGCAAAATTAAGAAGTTGCAAATTACGTGAACGTGCTAATTCGTGTCTCACGTACGAAGTTGACTTCTTTGGCTAGTGTCCCTGAAAATTTCGAGCGTCTGAAGCCATATGTTAATGCTTCTCAGTGAAACCTTGCATGCTAGTGAACACTTTGCATGTAGAATCACATTTCCATTTGGCAAGTGCATTTAACTAATTTAATCTTGTTAGGTAAAGTTTCTTTAATTCATGCCTCCATTTTTTACAGACAAAGATATTCAACTTCATTTGCTTGAGCCCGAAGACTAAATATATTTAGCTGGCCTCTCTATATGCGTCTGGATGGCTAAAGATCTTTGTGGTTGCACTTACACTATCATACATTTTCCCTAGAATGGTGAGCCGTGTTGGCTCACTATCAAAAAAACGTTTGAATTTCACGAACTCGTTCACGAGGTAATGGGATCGAATCCGGCAGTGGATTATTTTGAATTAATACGGCAAGCGGTGTTAAAAGCCGTAAATTCTCTACCGCCTGTATATACAAGAGACTGTTAATTCAGCTATTGCTTCCTTTTAGAAGGTTCTAGGTTTCTACTTGCCTAGGCTGTTGCTCCCACCACAGACTGTTCTTGACTCCTGATGCATCACCCTAAATTTAAGCTAGTCGTGACCTGTATTAGAATATAGTACAGGCTATTTTTGTTCGATTATACTTCGCAGTAATCATATCTGCATTTAAAGAGAACTAATTGGAAGTTTTTTCTTATCTTGCTCTGCGCGTCACGCGAGGCTTTCGAAGAACTTTCTCGAAGTGTTGGTTGTCTCTTTGTCGTCCAGGACCTCGGGTAAAACAGCGACCCATCTTCGGAAGCTGCTCGCTGTCTCGGCGTCCGCCGAGTCGTTCGCCTCGCAGGCTGCTCGTCGAGACGAGGACGGCGTACGACTCTTCGAGGCTTGCTCGCACGACCGGCCGCTCGCTGCCGACTTGCTAAAACGAGCGTACCCCCGGCCCCCTGTTACATTCCACCGATGGTTCAGCCTTTGCTACTGCTTTTGCTTCTGGTCTTCAAGTGGCAGTGTGCTAAAGGCTAGCATAGACTGTCATTGAATTTCAACTTTTCTGGCGTAATTTATTTAGGCTGGAGCCACCTGGTTTTAATTAAAACCTTACAGTTAAGGAAGTTTACTGTCAAGAGCTCGTTGTCTACAGCTCGCTGCTCAGCGACCAAGACCTCAGTGACCTAAGAAAACTTGAGTATTTTAGAAAGTTTGTAATATTTACTTGAATATTGTATACGACCATTACTCATCGTGTCGTCGGCAAGTATGCCCTCTGCTACTACTCTTTACCGCTATCTAACGAACGAATTTGAGGATTAAACACTAGATCGCATTTTACTTTTCTTGGGAGTGTTAGATATCTTCGCATTGTCAAGAGCTACCTTAGTTGATTGCCATTTTTTCCACATTTATATATTCGTGCTTCTTCCACGTACTGCCGATATTGACACAGCTTCTAAACGAGCAATTTTATCTTTCATTGAAGTGTTGGAGCAGTCATGCTTTCATGTAGTCCATAAATAAGTCACGGTTAAATCTTGCCTGCATAAAAAATCAGCTTCTGTCAGTGACGACATCCCTAAGGATATAAAGTTTCAGATGCGAAGGTAGAAAGCTCAAAAAAGGAGGCTATTGCGTGCCGTGTACTTTTCCATATAATACTCCTTACAGTATGAGTACGGCAAATAGAACAACAAACTTCCAACTACGATCATCGAACTCAGTTTATTTTAATTGATGCACCAGTGGTAAAACTGTTATTAAAGATAGTTTTGAGGTTCATGCAGCTGCTTGACTGTTCATGAGCAAGCATATTTGTATTTAACCGTACTTACAATGTATACCACATCGTCCTCGCCTTTTAGGATAGGTGCTCAACTTTGCAGCTAGTGCAAAGCCTTACAGAGCCTATGCTTATCAAAAAATGCAGCTTTATGGCCGAAGATCACTTTTGCCGTCCACGTACATTGACTATGACCATGTCACCAGAAGGGCACAGCCACTACTAGCCTTGGCTGCTGCTAGCTGCACACCCTATTCTGGCCAATCATTGCATCGCACCGAATTCCCAAAAGCCGGTAACCATATACGATTAAACTATAGGCTGTTTTAAGTAGATTATTTAATGGAATCACCTCGTCTGTAGTCAAAGTGATCTGCAAAATGCTAAGCGAGCAAAGCTCGAGTGCAATTTAGCAGTATCTGATAATATTTGTAGCTTGCACATTTCATTTTGCCGCGATTTGAAACTATACTACGTTTTCACTGCTACTCACATGAGGTTACTATTGTAGAAAGCACAGGCACCCGAAAGACCTGTTTATCAGAATACCCCAAGCTACAAACTTATTTTTGAATTATAGTCCTGGTACAACTTCCGAAACCGTATGATGTTTTAATTGTCACTGTAATATTTCTATGAGGGCTCCATGTAATCTTTTCAGCTACTTCACTCTCTAATGTGCCTTTAGTTCATTTAGTTACGTGAATGTAGTGACTACCGACTAGTCAGACCGTGACATGTTAATGTATGCATTCCAAGTAGCTAACCTATTGCTAATCATTGATACTACACATTGATGCCTATGGCACCGGATTCAGGGATATTTAAGAAATAGGGCAGTCAAGCTCTTCTCCAAGAATAGTCATCTTTAAAGTAAAATATGGGCAATAACACTCATCATATATGTCGTATGTACGGTAAATGTATATTGTGGAATTGCTGAGACTCAGAAATTTCAGCAGTTCAGCTGACCGAGGCTAGTTACGTGTGAGTTAAACCAAGATCATATCTAATCTACAGAGTTCCAAAATGGATAAGCGACAAGGATCTGGCTCTTATTCAATCTTTGAATGGCTACCCATTGATTGGTCAACTTCAATAATCTTCTACTAAATAGAAACTGCAGCAAACAGAGTGAACAAGCCATTGAACATAGTACAAATATTAACGCTGAAAAAACTTTCATTCCTTCTTTGTCTAAGGGCAATAGTGAATCTCAAAAGATTTCGTACGTCTCGAATCATAGAAACTAAAAGTTTATCACTAAGAATTTTTCGTCTGTGACCTGGACGCTGATTAGCTGGTACTTAAGCCTTTTGCTGAGACCTTACTCGCCTGTTACGGTGTGTAATTCTCTGTCTTCAGAAAAGA
>WPIO01000411.1:0-54745 GCA_009760855.2 Cristatella mucedo
CGTTAAACTAGGACGACGAAATCGGCATTGCCCGATTTACTTCGTGGCTGACTGCTTATCCTCGAGGCTTTAGCCTTCCCTGAGGGCTGCGTGATGACATTTTCAGGCTTGGCTGTGGTTGGTTCCCATCTCTCCTCGTGCGAGGGGGTCTCTCCTCGCCTCCAAACCTCTCTCTCTCCCCAGCTGGGTTGCTGGTTTTTTCTGTTATGCCGTGCAAGCTGTTTGATGCTACTAGTGACTGTTTGCTATATTATGCAAGCTAGCTGCATTTATCGATGTGTGTTTTTTGTGGATAAGATCTGTGGGTTGCTTATTTGCCTCCTTTCAATGTCCTCAATATAATCAGCCTTGTAAGCGGATGTTGTGACATTACAGTGTGCTGCTGCTCCTCTTTCTTGTCTGCCACACTTCTGCAGCTGTAGCTGTCGGCATTTAGCTATTGCCGCCGTGGCTGCTGATGCGTGGTCACGCTCTAAGCACCAGCGTTTGCAAGTTTTCGCTCCGCATTCCTGGTTTGGCGCATTTTGATGGTGCGGCATTATGATCAGGCTTTTTTGAGCACCGGCTGCTTTCCACTCCACCCTTGAAAGAGGGAGGTCTTTGCAGTCGTAGAGTGGAATGGTTCAAATGACCAATGGTCCAGTATTGCTCGGATTGCCGCAGCAAACGTCGTCGACACAATACTTAAGTGCAGTCTGAGAAGACCCTCGCACTAATTGTTTGCGCTATGGAGCGCAGCTCAAACCTTTGTCTGTTTCCGCTCCTGCAAGTGGCACAAGCGGTAGCACAAGCCAGGGCCGTGTTTACTCACTGCTCGCTCTCTCCCCTGGCACTGTTGGCGTTGAGTGCTGTTGGCCGATCAAGAAGCTCGAGGAGGGTCAGCAACACGGCAAAGGCAGCCGTCGCTGCGAAGAGGCTGCATTTTGCTGTCGTTCGTAGCTTTTTACCGAGCCCTCCAGTCGCCCTCCTGTCTGTCGTGCAGGTACATATATTGGCATGTGCCCGGCCGTTCCTGCCAGCTCACTGAGTGGCTCAGCTCCGGGTCTTCGCGAAAGCCGGGTATTTGCACTTTTTCCCTGTGAAAATTCTCTTGCAGCAAGTGCAGCATAGCTGGAGCTGCTCAGCGACACCATTGACGGCTATTACTCGGCTCTCTAAATCGTCGGCAAGGAGTCTTTGTACACGAGCACGTGGGAAAGCCTCTTCTATCAATCGTTGGCAAGGGCGCGCTTTCCAGCTCCACGTACTATACAGATGTAAACGATTTTTGATGTTACTGTGCTGTCGATAAAAAAATTCTGTTTTTGTTCAACCTTAGCAACTACTTTGCCCCAGCAAGCCAGTGGCAGCTTAGGAATTGCACAGCGATCTGAGGTTCGTCGAGTCGCCCGTGAATTAAAAATTGTCGGCCGTTGCCTCCACCGTATGCAGCCTCAGGATCTTACTGGGCAGTTTCGCCCGATAAGCAGGGTCACTCATGGATGCATCGGTGGTTTTGATTTTGTCACCTCTCCTGCTGGCCATTCACTTCAAAGCAACTAGTCGTTTGCTTCTGGCTTCCCTCGTCGTGGCCAAGAAGTAGAACCATGCAACCATGCATCATGGCTCAGCTTCCTTGGTCTTCATGGAGCTTACATTCTTGTTAGGACTGCGCCAGGACTATGATGCACTATTCACGAATGATGCTAGGAAGATGGATGTAAAGGAACCAACCATGTAAACCCACCTTCACGTGGCCATTGTTTGTCATGTAACTTTTGCCTGCAGTTGTGCAATGCACGTGCAGCTCTTACAGGCGTGCAAGTATGCATGTTTGTGAATACCCAAGTTGCTTTGTGTGTATGTTTGCACTCCTGTATATGTGTGTTTGTGCGTGTGCGTGTGTGTGTGTGTGTGTGTGTGTGTGTGTGTGTGTGTGTGTTTATGTGCACATGCATGCATGTGTGTGTGTGTGTGTGTGTGTGTGTGTGTGTGTGTGTGTGTGTGTGTTTGTTTGTTCCTTGATACGACAGCTGGCCACTGCAGTGGAAGGTGGCGTTGGCAGTTGATTAGAAACAACAGTCAAGCTTGCCTTCAGCTACAAATGGGAAAATTCGGGCCAAGCTTAGTCGAGAATGCCTTAGCTAAGCTTGTCCACTCATTTGTGACATCTCATGTAGACCTTTGTAGCTCAATACTTGAGGGTCCTACTGCCTGTGCTAATAAGACGCTTACAGTTAGTGCAAAATTCATCAGCTTGGGTTGTCGTGAACTGCCACATTGCACCACTTCTCACCGACATGCACCGGCGCTCTACAAATGCAAAGCAGCATACTAGCAGTAAAGTACTAAATTTGCAGTTAAATTATAAACGCCCATATTCATTTGTGCAGTACACTGGGATCTGGTTCGTCAATAGAATTTTAGCTTTAAGAACCTGCGTTGATCGTCGAACATAAAGTAACCTTAATAGCTCAATCGGTAGAGCTCTGGACCGATAGAGCAGAGGCTGTTTGACCATACACTCCTTGAGGCAAAATTCTTTTTTCTTGGCCATGACAGTTCCACGGCAGATGGCCTCCTCCTGTCGCTCTGTATTTTGAAATTACACGGAGGTGGTGGTCCCATTCGAGCAACTGTGTTCGTGTTTTTGTCAAGCATAGAGCATTACTTAGAGCAGTGTGTGAGCGTGTGCGTGCATGAGCATATGTGTTAATCTATTTGTTATCGCCTGAAAAGGGCTGCCCTGAAAGCTCAGAGAGGTAGTTCCACTTTTATCCGAAGACCAGCTGGTCAAGGAGACAGTATGTGAAAGGTTGACCGTGGCATAGTTTTCGGTAGCCTGACCCCTACCTCAGGCGGGGTGGGGTGGTAGAGTGCAAAGAGTCCTAGTCACGTCATAGGTTTGGTTGCCTCTCTCACCATCCACATTAGTGTTCGTGCTACCTGGCTACCTGGCAGGTAGAGAGAGAGAGAGAGAGAGAGAGAGAGAGAGAGAGAGAGAGAGAGAGAGAGAGAGAGAGAGAGAGAGAGAGAGAGAGAGAGAGAGAGAGAGAGAGAGAGAGGAGAGGGAGAGAGAGAGAGAGAGAGAGAGAGAGAGAGAGAGAGAGAGAGAGAGAGAGAGAGAGAGAGAGAGAGACAGAGAGAGAGACAGAGAGACACACAGAGAGAGAGAGAGACAGAGAGACAGAGAGAGAGAGAGAGAGAGAGAGAGAGAGAGAGAGAGAGAGAGAGAGAGAGAGAGAGAGAGAGAGAGAGAGAGAGAGAGAGAGAGAGAGACACAGAGGAGAGAGACAGAGAGAGAGAGAGAGAGAGAGAGAGAGAGAGAGAGAGAGAGAGAGAGAGAGAGAGAGAGAGAGACAGAGAGACAGAGAGAGAGAGAGACAGAGAGAGAGACAGAGAGAGAGACAGAGAGAGAGTGAGAGAGAGACACACAGAAAGAGACACAGAGAGACACAGAGAGATGGAGAGCCACTGTCCTCGTGAAAGCCTAGCCGTGGCAATGGCTTACCTGCTGGCTGGCTGGCTGGCTAACATTGTTGTGTCGGTTGGATCCGAATTCAAGCCTTTAGTGCTGAATGGGCCTCCTCCCTTTGCTGACCGATGAGTGCTATGCTGTTGTTTTCACTGCTCAGCTAATGTGGCTGGCTCACAGATCACCGGCTGATCGGTCTGTCGGTTGCCTCACGGCCGGTTGCTCTGTGGTCTCCTAGATCGCCTTTGAAAACTGCCCTAAAGTGGTAGCTGTGGTTGCATGAGCAGCTCAGCTCACAACTAAACCTCCTTCGACGGATCTTCTTGGCCCAGTGCCATCTATCGGCAAACGATGGTGCTTTGGCTTTCAATAGCAGCCGACGACTAGGTTGTGTTGCTTATTGGCCTGCCGAAGATTATCTGGAGCAGCTGGATGCTTGGGGTCTTATAGCTGATGAGTGCCTTCAGCTTTCGAGATGCAGGCTGGAGGTTACGTGCTTGGTGTCAAGTGCTTGCCGGAGCTTCAGGTGTGGCTGGCTAAAGTATGAGATCCGAAGCTTGGCGAAGTCTTGTGCTCGTAAGGTGCAGGGCCCAGGCAGCCGGGCTGCTACCGTTAATGTCAATCTTCTGCATCAAATCCAGCGCTTCTGCTGCTCAGCTTCAATCCACTTCATTGTGGTGCTCACCGGTGCATGTGAGGCGTCCATTTCAGCTGTCCTCATTCATTGGTATTCTCACTTTCTACCGTTTTGCTGGGAAACTGTGGTTGTCTGGGCAACTGCAGAGGGCACCTTTGTCAATGCTTACAGCACTTTGACCCAGCTCTGAGCGCTGCTGCTTTGCAACAAGTGACAGCTTGATGCAGTAAACCGTTTCGTTATCTAGTAAAGCTAAACCTATCTTGAACTATTGTAGTTAATAGTTGCTGTTTATCTTAATATTACGAGTTGGTCTCTATGCCACTAGTTCAAGCATCACTGAAAAGTAGGATGGGGGTCTAAAGGCAGGCTGTTAATGTGTTTTAATTTTACTAGTCCATGAAGGATAGCCATGCGATTGCTTGCTTTGACCGTGTCTCTTTCTCGGTCTGTCTCTTTCTCTCTTTGTCTGTCTGTCTCCCATCTGTCTCTGTGTCTCTCTTGTGTCTCTCTGTCTCTCTATCTCTCTCTCTTTCTCTCTGTCTCTGTTCTCTTTCTCTGTCTCTCTCCGTGTGTGTCTGTCTCTCTCTTCTCTCTTTCTCTCTCTCTCTCTCCCTCTCTCTCTCTCCAACCTTTTCATTCTTCATCCCTTGGCTCTCACGGCTTCGAATGTCATGAAACTTTATGACGATCTTACCCGCGTTGTTTTATGTCGATGTTCTTGCTTTATCAAACAGGTGACCTCTTCTGCCAACAAGGGTGTCTTGCATAATTAATTGCACGGCATTAGCCGACCTGTCACCACAAGGCAGCTCATGATAGCCAAGAACCAGTTTTCATAGTTCAATTGAATCGGTGTGGTTGCTCTCTCTACCTACCTGTTGGTCTTGCCCTTTCCTGTCTTTCTTATTTGCACAATTGGTGCCTTGAGCTTGGCGAGCAAGGATTCATGGAGCTTCTTCAACGTTAGCCTGAAATTCAGCAACCCTGCTGATGGCACCATGTCAACCTGGGGGGGGGGGGGCTGGTGCTGCTGCATTGGCTTTTTTGCTAATGCTGTTTATGCCTGCCATGCTTTGCCGTGCCTGCTGGCCTGATTTGTAAAGAAGACCTCCGAGGGTGGTGCAAATTACAAAGTAATATCAGCATGAACTCAGAAGCTTGCACTCGGGCTTGTTGTATTTCGAATAGTGTGTCCCGTGTGTGCGCGCGTGTGACGACTCACGATTGTAAATACGCACTGCCGATATATTTTATAGATTTTTTATGTAGTCTCCACTTTGCTTTTATTTTGCTGCTGCGCTCCCAGCAGGGTTCACCGCGGTCATATATTTCAGGGTCATGATCTGCTGCTCATCGGTTAGCTGCTGTGGATCAAAGCCCACATCCGACCCATTAGTGGGACTGTAGGGAATGTAGCCACATGGCAGCCATGCCAAGAGATGACTCTGCTGGGCCAAGTGCCAAGCTCCTGCTGGTGTGCCACATGAGCAGTCAGTCTGGACAAATGTCGCCTGTGGCTGTCTTCATACCCGTGCTTATCGATATAGCTCCATCTTTTTCCTACATATCATCATTCTTTTTATTTCCTTTTGCGCTAGTTTGGCCCAGTGATAAAGGTGCTCGTACCGACCAAGGTCAAGGTGACTGTATTTGAGACCCGAGATTTTGGGCTCAAGCCCCGTGGCATATGTGAAGCGTCTGAATAGAGATCAAGTTCTCTTAGGATGCTATACAAATTAATTATATCTATATTTTATAGTAATCTTTAATCGCCTGCTTGTCAACGTTCCGGCTAGACAGACTGAGTGTCCCCCTCTGCTGAACTATGGTCATGCACTGAGCATGTGTGCTCAGGATATTGACACGATCAGCAGCATGCACTTTATGTGCTTTAAAGGACAGCCAGAGATGCTGACTTCGTGCAGATTCGTTGAAAGCATGCTGAGTTGTGAACGTTCGGCAGCCATTCAGTTATCATGGCGCTTCTAAGCAAACGCATGTGAGAAGGGTTTCCCTGCATCGTGTGCGTCACGCTGCAAGCGTGGCACTGTGTGCAGTGCTGCCGTCGTTAAACGTGCAGTATTCAGTCTTCTCTTATGAGGGCCATGTCCCCTACGACCAACGCAGTGATGTGCAGCCGAGTTCCAGGCCTAGTGAGCCGCTGCCGAGAAAAGGTTTCCTTCAAGCTAGTGTTGACGGTTTGCATTGAGTTACCAACCTAAAGAAGTGGTGTACTAATGCATCTTGGAGTGTATTAGCATGACTGATGAAGCTGTTAATTCCGTCCTAGGGGCCTGAGACACCTAGGCAGCATATATTAATTAATCTGGCTAGCCACATACATAGTAGGGAGAAGAGCTCGTCGACCTTTGCGACTTTGTAAACCGCAAGCACTGTGCTGGACTGATTTTTTTGCTCACCTCGATGCCGGGAAGTGTCACCCTGCTACTGAGGAGACTTCAGTAGCTAGGCGACAGGCTCGAAATTGGGACCGCTTTTGTCGCTACCATCCAGTGCAAGAACGTCTGCAGCAACGTTCGGGTTCTGATGCTTTCTGGTGCCGTTGCAACTAGCAACTCGCATCGTCATCGCCGGGAAGCAGCTGCGATAGCTAGCCTACTCTGTGCGCACGCACACTCGACCATGCACATTCTGTCGCTGTGGCCCTGTAAGTCTGGCTCCGGGACCAGCCAGCTGCACCGCCGCCGCAGCACCCGCCCTTGCTACCGCGCCGTCGTCCGATAACCTAGCGGCGGCAGCGGGCGTCAGATGCTACGCACACTTTGCCCGTGATGCCACATTGCTTGGCCGATGCCAACTGGTCAGCCGACGTTCAGCGAGCATCTGGCAGATGTCAGATACTCCCCGATCTGCTGATTTAACCCGTTCGAAGTTTGCGTTCCTGCGAGCGCTTCTGCAGCGGCCACTTGGCCTAACTCGACATAGTGTGCCCGCGCGGCAAGGCGGGCTTTTTTTTAGCAACAGTCGTCCCAGTTGGTTGATCCGGTTGCCTTTCCCGTCTTGCAGGCACACGAACAACGAATGCATATTGTCAACGAAATAATCGAAAAAGAAGAGATATATGTTGCTAACTTGGAGCAAGTGTCACAGGTATCGACGTTGTGCTGCTCGCGTACACCGCATGTCGTCGGTTCATCAGCACCTCTTCCTCTCAGGAGGGTTTCGTCGACGCTGCACTGTCGCTCTCAGTACCACAGGCTGCTGCTTGAAGCTGTGGTTACGGCTTGCCAGTTGTGTGGTGTGTCTTCTCTTTGCCCGCTCACGGTCGTAGCACATGATGGGCTGATAGGCTCGAGCTTGACGGGCCCGGTCGAGTGGGCTCGAGTCGTGCAGCAGCACGCCTTTATTGCCTGCTGCGAGCAGGGCAGGATGGCAAAACGAGGTTCTTCTGCAGCCATGCAAATGCGACTGCTGAATCAGTCTTAACCTTTACTTTCATTACGATAGTACTGGCCTCTGCTCATGCGGCTTCGAAGGAGCGAGCTGTAGCATAGGTGACCCGACCAGCGGTGGTGAGTGCCGAAGCGGCAGAGGCGTCGGGCAGCATTGGAAGGGGGATGGGGGTCGACAAGCGGCCGAGCAGCGATGCGAGCACCCTTCGAGAAGCAGTTTGGCCTGCTTACGGTCTCACTCGGTGCTTCTATCAACGTCGTACGGCCATGCCACGTGGCACTTGTACACAACTGTCAGGTGCACTGTGGCTGCAAGCCAGCCGGCCGGCCGGCCGGCCAGCCGGCCAGCCAGAGGCCAGCACCAGGAGCCTTGCCAATTAGCTTCCTAGCTCAGGCACCGATTCCATCGAGCACTTAGGCATATTGACAGTCCTAAGTATCCTTATCTCATGCATGGCAGTGGCACCAGCGCTCGTCCAACCGGAACCGTCCTTGTGCTGCATCTGCTGCTGCTGTTGCGGTTGCTTCGATGGCTGTTTTCCTACAATAGCCATCGCATCAACTGGCCCTGGCAGCAGTGGCTGCCTTGTGCATGCATTCCTGCTCTCCAGTCGAGCAAGCCTGCCCTGCAATCTGCAATCGGGTGGGCCACGAAATTAGAGTGATTGCTTTATTGCCGAGGCATACCACTATAGTGACACCGTCTGTTGCTTGAGTGCCTCAATAATAATGCAGCCATGCTGCTAGGGATGGCTACCCAGCCCGGGGCTGCCTGCCTGCCTTCCGTGTACTCAAAGCTTGACCCTCGCTTGCATTAATTTCTTCTGTGCTACTAATTAATTGTGGAAGTGAACTGCTCTGCTAGGCGTACCTCCACCTCCACCTCCTCCTCCTTCACCACTACCACCGCCACCTCCTCCTCCTCCAGCTCCTTCCCCTCCTTCACCACCACCACCTACTCGTCCTCCTTCACCTCATCCTCCTTCTCCACTCCTCCTCCTCCTCCTCCTCCTCCTCCTCCTCCTCCTCCTCCTCCTCCTCCTCCTCCTCCTCCTTCTCCTTCTCCTCCTCCTTCTCCTCCTCCTCCTCCTACTCTTCCTACTCTTCCTCCTCCTCCTCTTCTCTCCCCCCTGCTCAGGAAGTCACGAGTGGCAGGTGCAGGTGCCTCGAGTCATGTACACAAAGTATGGTTGGGGGCACGAAAGACCGACCCTCGATGGCTCTTTCACGAAGCACCCAGGCCTAGCTCACCTGGCAGGCAACTTCGGCAAGCGACCTCCGTGAGCAACCACTTGTGCACGGCTTGTCTCGGTGAGTTGCAGACATTGTTTAGACTGGGATACCACACTTAAATTGGTCCACGATTTGTGACTCCCAGTCTTGACTTCTGTAACTGATTGCTTGCTGGTCTACCGGCCTGTGCAATCAAGCACTTACAACTGGTGCAAAACTCTGCAGCTAGGCTCATCTGTCGTGAGTGTCATAATTGCCACATTGCACCACTTCTTGCCAACCTGCACTGGCACTCAGTCAAGCAGTGCATCGACTTCAAGGTTCTGTCACTCACTTTTAGTTCCCTTCGTTCTTTGGCCTCAGCCTACCTATCAGAGGTTCTCCCCCACCAGGCCAAGCATCGTACCACCCGCTTTTCGGAATCCAGCAGTTTACCAATACCTCGTACAAACCTCAAATCCTTTGGAGACCGTACATTTAGTTCGTATGCTCCCAAAGCCTGGAACTCACTCCCGACTTGCGTCCGAACATCCCCCCCCCCGATTGACCACATTTAAAAAGAACTTAAAAACACCTATTTAAGAAAGCATTTAGTGGGTCCCTGCGCAAGTCAGTCAACCTCGTAATTACTCTGCTGGCACTGTAGGTCGGTGGAAGCCTCTCGTTTTGTAAAATGCAGTTGTGTTGCTGCAAGAGTGCTTCGCTATATACATGCTATGGTATTTTGTTCACCGACAAACGTCCCAGCTGCAGGGACTGCTTTTCTTTGCTTAAGTTCCATGGTAGACTTCGGAACTAGACAAATGCTGGCCAGTAGCCGTGCCATATGATGGTCAATAGTGGTGCCGCGATGGTCAGCTGCTGCAATCGCAGCTGTCTTCTGTGCAGGGTGGCCTTGCAACCTCTGTGAGTCAGGAAATAGAGGAGCACGTCGTCGGGAGCCTCGACAAAGCTGGCTGCAGATCATCATCAAAGCTATTCTCAATTAGACACCGATGAGCAAGGGGCACGGGGCAAAGGCCGAGAAGAGCTGCACTCAGAGAGCCAAAGCAGCTCGAGCTCTATGACGTGAGAGCCCAGGGCAGAGTCTGAAAAAGAAACATTGGCACCAGCCAAAGTACCACAGCAAATGACTGGTTCCGACAGCACTGCGTCTTTCTTCTAACCGTGCTGCTCCTTCAGTTGAGCTCAGTCGGTTCCTTTCCCCTCTGTAATGTAAGCATGCATCCGGCCCACGCTCTGTCCTCCAATCTCTCCATGTGCCCGCATTTTCTGCTCTTCTGAGTCGGGCATATATCCTTGTCTTTCTAGCGTGACTTTAGATGCACTCCACTTTCTTGCATCCCTTTTACAAATCAAGAGTTGCCTCAGGTCACTTCTGCTCATTCCGGCTCCCAGCCTGTCTGTTTGTCTGTCTCTCAACGGCATTGACTTTGGATCCTGTAAGTCTCAGCTAGTGTTGCGGCTATTTCACTCAGCTTTCCTTGGTAGGCTTTCAGCTTTTGCTGAATGTGGCCAAATCAGGAGATGACATAACGTCAGTTGGCAGCAAGTTCCAAGCTTTGGGAGCTAAAGTGACTAAAGCTGGGTCTCTGAAAGATTGGAACATATTTAGGGGCACAAGTAGTCGCCCAGAGCCACAAGACTGGATAAAACAAACAATTCGGATAGGTAGGCCTGAGCAAGTGACTGGAAGAACCTTGAGGCGAGTGACAGGATCTTGAGAGGTCTGCTTGATAGGGAGCCAGGGCAGACTGGCAAGCACTTTTATAATGTGGCAGCAGCTGCAACGTTTACGACGGATGAGACTAGCTTTCGAGTTTTGCACCGACTGTAAGTGTGTTATAGCACGTGCAGGAAGATCAGCAAGTGGTGAGTTACTGAAGTTCATTTGGAATGTCACGAATTCATGGACCAGCTTGGCTGTGGTGACCTTACTTAAGCAAGCCTGAATTTTTGCAATATTCTGTAGGTGGAAATAGTCAGACTTGACCGGCTTAACTGCATCAATTTTCATTGGGACAGCCCACTCCTGTACCGTCTGCCAGACCTATCGAGGGCCTGAGCCCCCTTCCTACACCTTTGGTGCATAGCTAATGGTGATTTACAGCAGATTTTTATGCGACGGTGTCATCAATCCTTAAGACTTAGCTGTTCCCCTCGTATGTTGCACACTCAATATCCAGTAATTTTTGTAACAAGGGGTCTTACTAACCGTAGGCCCTGAGTCTTCTTGTGTGCTTTTGCACGCTTATTTAAGCATGGTACTTGAATGCTTTTGGCAGGCTTGTTTAAGCATGATGCATAACTTTATCTATTGGTTATTACTCATTTTGCATTGAGTTGTAAAGTGCCCGAGTAGAGATTAGGTTCTCTTATTAGAGGGGATCAATCCTGCATCAACATATATAATTTTGAATGAGTTCATTAGTTCGTAAACAGAATTCATTGACATCTCCAGCATGTTATGCCCTTTGTGATATTTATGGCTGTACGACGGTGGTATAGCAATGATGAGTGTCACGTTAAAACTATCAAGAGAGGTAAATTACTGATTGGCATATGCAGCTACGACTTGCTCTCTCATTGTTAAAAAAGCAAGCATTGAATTGTGGATCGATCTATGAAATACTGTTGAGCAGACTTTTGATCAGTATGTCATATATTACCTGTGTAACTTCGGTGGATATTTCTCTCAGTGGAACAGGTAAAAATAGAGAGCGTTACCAGGACAGTCGGTCTGACAATCTGTGGGTCGGTGAGTCATTGTGGCTGAGCCTTTGCCAGCTATGTGTGTTTATGTACGGTCGTTAATTTTCAAATTATCGCTAGAAAGTATCTTTCTGCAAAGCAGCTATAGTTTTAGAAAATTAAGATAATTAATCTTTAATCCCCAAGTAATTTGTTCAGGAGTACTCGAATAGAATTTCAAAAAATTATCTTGAATATCTTTAATGTTTAAATTGAAATTTGTCTGCAATTTTTTGCTGGTGTGCACTAATTATTATATCTTACCCCTTTTAAACAATTCTTGGAGATGTATTAGTTGTTAGTAATAGCCATAATTCCATGGAATTATTTGAAGCCAAATATCAAGGCATCAAAATACACATCAAACAGGTGCAGGTGCTGCCACACTAGTAGTACATGCCGGCATTGAATTGAAGAAGTTCCTTTTCAGATCATAGGCAGAAGTGTACTTATCATAGGATGCCATAAAATGTTTTGTTAGTATATACATATACAAGTGTATGTCTAAATAAACCCGTGCAATATTTACACCCGATTGAAACATATCGTCTAGGCTGCATACAACGGATACCTAAAAATTCTGAATCTGATATAAAAACCTCATTGCAACCTGCTACAACCATGCTCGTTATATAAAATAAATGCACATAACACATAAGCAAGGTTTCAGTACAAGTTTATTAGTTTGTAGTGCTAAAATGAAGTTACACCACAAATATCAATCGCCTGTCTGAGCCGATGGGCCTTAAAATGAACTAAGCTCTCGAAAACACCCAGAGTTGTCATTTGCCAAAGCCCTTTGCACTATAGCCAGTCATGACAGATGCGATACAACACACTTGTTATTGGAGTATTCGAGCCATGTCATCCCAGAGATTCATCTCAATTTGATTCTGGCCCGGGATTGATTAGATTATACCCTTAGCATAGTGGACCTTAAACCAAACTCAACAGTTTTGCAAGCACAGTATTGAGCATGCTTAGCCGTATGAGGTTGGGAAGCAAACAAAATGATCTCTACGAAGCCTCATTGCACTTGGTACTGCAGCGTTCTGAAATAGTTCTAGATTCTGGATCATGGCGCCTGGTATAAAGTGCACGACTCGAAGCCCACTGCTACAGGAGCATTCCCACACATTGACCCCTTTGCCACAAAGTTTCACCAGTCTTCTGAAGGCAAATGCATGCTAGTTTGGCCCAGTGGTGGTTATATAGCTTGCCCTATACGACCGAGGTCAAGGTGAATCAGAGGTCGTGAGCTTGGCATATGTAAAGCACTTAAATAGAGATAGAGATTACGTTTCCTTAGGGCGCAATTCAAATGAATTTTAGTTATTTAAACGCCATTGATACCTTCATTGAGGCAATGACCCATGCAGTGACTACCTTAATAATAGTAATAACAATACATTTTTTTATAGTGCCTTCAGAGAACTCAATCTCTTTCTAGGCACTTTACATTTGCTGCAAAAGAAGCACGATCAAATGGTTAGTGGACGTTGACCGACCGAGGTCGTAGGTCCCAACCCCTGTAGCATTTGTGAAGCGCCTGAATAGATTTAGTTCTCTTAGGACGCTGTACCAATTATATATATATATATATATATATATATATATATTATAATATACGTGTACACAATTTTGCAGCTACCAAAAATAGTGAATAAACGATTATTGCGCAGCACATAGCTCCAGTCATGAAGTCCGGTGTGCTTTCGCCCTAGCCTACTGCAAATGAGCTGCTTTAAGTGGCAGAAGAGGCTCCTTTTTTTTCGATCTGAGCAGGCATACCTTGTCCATGTAGTCACCACCTAATGGTATCACTGCGTCTGGCTTTCCACTTGAAGCCTGCTGACTCTGAGCTTGAACCCTTGCAGGCCTGAAAGAATGACTCTAAGCAAAGCTCTTTATCAGTCTGTCCTGGCAGGGTGTGGGTAACACTTGGGCTGCCTCGTCTCTTTGCGTTGCCTATGGTATACTCTCGTAGCCATCTTCTTCAGGTTGTACCTCACTATGGTCTCACTAATCCGCACTTCTTGAGCAATTTCGGCGTTGCTGTCTTGTTTCGTGTAACCTTCACAATTGGCCCCTCGTAAAGACAGTCAACTCGATGGTCTTAGGGCTGCCCAATGGCGATAGCTTAAGGTTAGGAAATGAGAATGATCGGTGTGATTTAGCTTTGATTACTTTTAGATTACTGTATATGCTTAATTACCCCAAATGCAACAAGTGCAGTCGTTTTTAAGGTACTAAAAGCTATGTGAAAGTCCGCCATTTTTATGTAAATGTAAAGGGTATAAGACTCACACATTCTCTTGTTATTTGTGTCTGTTGTATACACTGGTTTATGAAAACTCTACCATTAAAGGCACTAAATTAATTGGGCGCATTTGTTCTTTGTGCTTTGATTGAACGGTTCATGGTCGAATGCCCAATACTTATCCCGAACAAGGATTCACAGATACTCCTTGTGCTGGAGTTTATGTGTGCATGTGTGCACGCGAGTGTGTGTGTGTGTGTGTGTGTGTGTGTGTGTGTGTGTGTGTGTGTGTGTGTGTGCGCGCGCGTACACTCAAATGCAAAAGTGTTCATGAGGATCGACTTTTACTCCTATCAGGCCACTATCCCATCTTCAAATTGACTTAATCTTTGTACAATAGCATTGAAAACTGTTGAATACTCCTGTACTATACTTGTTGCCGATAAACAATGAACGAAACGGTGCTAATGTAGGGAGACCCGTGACAAATTCTTAAGGAGCCAGCAAGCAAAGCTAGGGAATAATAGGTGTGGCACCCATATGTGACGTTGTGCAGACAAGGATCACGACAGCGATCACGAATGCTCTTAGCTTAGTAACAAGCCTGTCTCTTTGCATAGAGCTGTATATTCGGCAGTCACGGAGGGTCTGCATGCTCACAGAATGAGCGTAGCGCACTGTTCCAATACAACTCGAAGCTTAAGTACATCTAACTAACCCTCATTTGAAATGGGCTTTTCACAAGGTCTAAACCCGAGATAATGACATTCGATTACTAATTATTATATTTCGGATGTCACTAATAATCTCGAGCACTGTAATAGCCTGACCGATTTAACATGCATGCATTCACTACAGTGGCAAGTAGTTCCTAAGCAAACGATATCTAATGTGGCTCGTATTGCATGCGATCGTATATATTTACTCATCTTGTTTTTTCTCTACCACATTGATTAATCTCATTCGGTATGCTTTGGTCACATGGTAATGAAATATGAAATGAGAAGAAACCAGACAAACAATTTTGTTTTGGACAGGGAAGCTTACTAGCTCATTACTTAAACCCAGGGATGATCTTTCAACCTACTGCTTGCTGCTACTTTGCCAGTGCTTGTTAACTTCAGCAACTGGATCCCTGTTACTGTTGCACAATATGTACATACTCTTACCCAAAAAAGTATCTACGAGGTGCCTTAGACACCATTTACTTAGTAACTATTTGCCACAGGAGGCTTCCCGGCTGTGTGAGCTGAATTTTACATAAACCTGCTTGTTTACCTGCAAATGGACTCACTATTGATGGCTGCCTTGAGGATATGTGTTTTCAGAAACTACCCCTCCCCCCATTCAGAGCCTCGAGTGATGTTTTTCCTTTAAAAATGGCATAATGGTGGTGTACTTGCAGTCAGATTAGCTTACTTGCAATCCAAGCAGCTCAAGGTTAGAGGTGAGTTATTTTTGGACTTGCCGATTTGCACACCATGTGTGGAGCTGCTCATGCAGTGCTTTCTTGCCATCGGAAAGAGGAAGGAACTAAATAGCAAAATCAAAGGTCAAATCGTTGCATATCAAAAGATGCATCTTAGCAACGTGAAGATGGCACAAAAGCTTTGTATTAGCAAAGGGACTGTTAGGTACAACCTGAAGTATTTTCAGTGTAGTAGCATCGGCGTCTTACCTCACTCGGGCCTGCCATGTTCGACGACAAAAAGGTATGACCGACTACTGATGCTGGCAGTACCAAGTCAAAGGAATGCCCCACTTCAAGCTCTCTTCAAGTCCTTGGAGGAGGCCACCGGCAAAGCTGTTTGTGCCGATACCGTTTGTAGGCAGCTTTCGGAGCATGGCATTTATAGAAGAGTCAACAGAGGCAGGCTGTTCAATATCGAGCAACTAACGAAAAGCCATCTGCAATGGGCTCACAAGCACGCCCACTTAGCAGCTGATGAGAGTAGGGCCGTGTCCTATGGACCGGCGAAAGTAAATTAATGCTCCACGGAGAGAGGGCAAACAGAAGACTTTCGTCAGCCGTGGAAAAGGGGAAGAGCTCCACTGGGATAGTTTACAAGCTACGCTCAAGTATATTGGAAGAAGTGGGCTCGTTTAAGCGTTTTTCGGCTCCTGGCATTGGAACTCTTTACTGCATCAAGGGGATTATGTTGAGGAAAGTGACCATGCGCGTCATCCAAAATGTTGGATAGCCCTATGCCAGAGCTTTTGTAACGGAGGCCTTCGTTTGGCTAATGGATCATGACCCTATGCATATAATAAGGAGAGCAACAAAGCAATTATTTGCAGACTCCGGTGTCTAAGTCCTTAGTTGGCATGGCCAAGCTCCTGATCTCAACCCTATTGAGCATATGTGGGGCAGATTTGAGCACCCACTTGGAGTCGAGAACTGTATCTCATCGTCTCCCAAGCAGCTTTTTGGTTGGCTTAAGCAGCTGTGAGACCTGCATAAGTAACTCCGGATGCTTGCTGAAAGCTGATCGAGTCAATGCCCAGTGAATGCACGAAGTTATAAAGAATACGGGCGGTCCAACCTCCTTTTGGTGTACCCATTTGTGCATGCACCTATGTATAACCTTGGTTCTCGTCATAGAAAATAAAAAATCTCATGTGACGGATGTAACCATCTGGAATGACTTTGTATCGTATAAGTGCTATGACTTGGCATCATTCAAGTCTCAGCTAAAGACGTTTCCCTCCTTTGCCTTCGCTGCTCCCCGGTGAAATTCTTTCTTCGTGCTTTGCATGCTTACCTGTCCACGATTCGGTGATGTTACTCGTCAGGGGCCCTACTAACCAGTGGCCCCCGGTGTCCTTGCGGTGGCCTGCTCTTGCTTGCTTGCTCCTGCTGCCGGTTTTGGAGCCAATGGGAAGGGTTTAGGCCTTTCGTTTTCTACGACAATGCAAGGGGCCAGCTCTGTGTGTGTGTCTCTCTCTCTCCTCTGTCTCTGTCTCTGTCAGTCTCTGTTTGTCTGTCTCTCTCTGTCTCTCTCTCTGTCTCTCTCTGTCTCTCTCTACCTCTCTGTCTCTCTCTGTCTCCGTCTGTCTCTCTCTGTCTCTCTCTGTCTCTCTCTACCTCTCTGTCTCTGTCTGTCTGTCTGTCTGTCTCTCTGTCTCTGTCTCTCTCTGTGTCTCTGTCTCTCTCTGTCTCTGTCTCCCCCTGTCTCTCTCTGTCTGTCTCCCTCTGTCTCTGTCTCCCTCTGTCTCTCTCCGTCTCTCTCTCTGTCTGTCTGTCTCTGTCTCTCCCTGTCTCTGTCTGTCTCTGTCTGTCTCTCTGTCTGTCTCTGTCTCTGTCTGTCTCTGTCTGTCTCTGTCTGTCTCTGTCTGTCTCTCTGTCTCTCTCTCTCTCTCTCTGTCTCTCTCTGTCTCTCTGTCTCTCTCTGTGTCTCTCTCTCTCTCTCTCTCTCTCTCTGTCTCTGTCTCTGTCTCTGTCTCTGTCTCTGTCTCTGTCTCTGTCTCTGTCTCTGTCTCTGTCTCTGTCTCTGTCTCTGTCTCTCTCTCTCTCTCTCTCTCTCTCTCTCTCTCTCTCTCTCTCTCTCTCTCTCTCTCTCTCTCTCTCTCTCTCTCTCTCTCTCTCTCTCTCTCTCTCTCTCTCTCTCTCTCTCTCTCTCTCTCTCTCTCTCTCCCCTCTCTCTCTCTCTCTCTCTCTCTCTCTCTCTCTCTCTCTCTGCTCCATCTGTGTCTGCCAGGCACCTCCCTGTCGTTGTTGCTTCTGGCAGATAGCCATTGGCGCTAATCGAACGGCAGAATTTTGGAGACCGCGGATGGAGGTTGGTCCCATCTCCCTCGGTGTGGGCGCTCCTGCAAGCACTGGCATGCCTGACCTCAGAGGTGGACTGGCTGACCGAGCCTGTGCATTGTTGGGCCGACTGGCCGTGGGGCACCGGCTCCGGCAGATAATGAAGTGCCAATCTGGTGGCTTATGTAAAAGGCCGAGACCGGAGGAGTGCTGGACAGATGCTCCGGAATCCGGGGCATCTGTCCACCGTGATACCTCGAGGCTGGCCCAGGATGGTCGTCAGAGGCAAAGCACCCAGATACCCAGATATTCGTGGATATCTCACTCGTCCCTAAACTCGTCATACCAGCAGGCTAGGCAGGGGGCGTGTCAGAGGCTGTGGCTAGGGCTGCTCTCGAGGACTCAAGCTGACAGAGAGCCATATTTGCACTTGTAATGGCTGAGTGCTTCTCGCGGGATCAGCTGCAGATCTCGCTCGATGCACGTGTGCCCCTGGTGCTTGCCGGAGCGAGGCCGGAGCAGCGACCGAGCTTCGCACAGCCGCCGCTCGCCGACACATGCGCACCGCCGCACGAGGAGGCTTGTCTAATTTCGAATTTTGTGTCTTGACATTTTGTAATTGCTGCTACTCCCAACCCAGCATTGGTTTTAAATCCTCGTTTTTCTACCCATTCTGCTAGCTTACTCGCTGACTCGTTGCCTTGTATTTGGGTGGGTGCAGGCAGACTTGCATTCCTGTGCACTGCCTACCTCTGCCCTTGCTCCAGCGTCGGCCGTGGTGGCGTGGTGTGCCGTTGTGCCCTTCCTCCACTCAAGCCAGCCGCTGAAGACACTCACTGTCTGCTTCTGCCGTGCCCTAGTTGCTGAGCTGTAAGCTGCCTTAAGCCGGTTAGGCAGCCTCACTTGCATCGGTTGTATTCACTGTCCTGTACTGCTCTTCCAGGGAAGCTGCAGGATCCACATGCGGTTGCTCTGGTGTTCGACCTCGAGGACACTTCGGCACTTTACTTATCATTATATAATATAATATAATTTACTTGAGTACAGGAAGGCCAACATCACCCGAGCATGCTGGTTTTTAGCTGTGACCTCGGATTCTGGTGGGGTTGGAAGTGGTTTAAGAAGGCCCCAACCTCCCTCCCCGTGCACCGGGGGGGGGGGTGGGTCCTTCATAAACCACTGTTCCATGCTGTTTAGGAAGTTCCACCAGAGCATCTGTGGGGGCGGGGTGCCATGCCTGTGGGCTGCTTGATGCTTTCGAGATGCCGATCTTCAATGCTCGGCTTTATCCATATTTTTTTGTACCGCCGGTTGATTGCTTCAACCGTCCTAGAGAATGCAGAGGGAGGCTGGGGGTTGACGGGCCTGGGCACTTTCGGGACGTAGCTGTGCTAGCATGTTTAGTGCAGCACCAAGGCTGCAGCACTAAATGCTGCAGCACTAAGGCTGCAGCACTAAATGCTGCAGCACTAAGGCTGCATCGTTTAGACCTCATGTAAACCGTGCCCCTGCGGTGGCGCCTGCCGACTGCAGACTGGAACTGGCAGGTGCTGGCAAGAGCGCCTTGCATTTTGCAGAATTGGTAAACATTGCTTAGCTGCTAGGGGCTCCTGGTGGGCACTGTCTCACTGTCTGCCGGCTGCTGCTGCATTGGGCGGCCAGCCCTTTTAGCTAATGACGGCTCGGTCTGCTTCATTTCAAACCTGTGTAAGCCCCAGGCAGTCGTGAGGTGGTGAACACTGGCCTTCCAGGCCCTACGACCACTGCTGATTGTCTGCCGATAATTACTCTGAGCAGCTACTGTTGTTTGTACTGCTGTTCTCTTATGCCTCTTCCAGCTGCTGTCTTATTGGCCACCGACTATCTGCTAGTTCCTTGACTTCAGTGTTATTACCATTTTTCCTGCTTTGCTATCCGCCTTGCAGCTCAAAATGCCACCCAACGAGAGCATATCAGCAGTTACTGCAGTCCTTCTGCCAGTGGCCAGACATTCGATCAAAGTCAGCTGCATTCTAGAAGTGGCTTTCAGCCAAATCGCCTAGCCTGTGTGGTTAACCCAACTCTCCAAGCCAAGCATAAGTGCAGGTAGATTCTGGCTGAAAGCTGCTGCCGGACAGCCTCACCGGATGTAGCTGTTCGATGGCTACCAGTAAAGCCTCGGTCATACCACCCATCTTGTTTCTGTCCTACTTTAGTCTTGCTTTAGTCTTTTGGTCCTTTTGTCACCACCAAGAATGGGAAGGCAGTCCAAGACTGGTGAAAGACTGAAAGTAGGCAGAGAAGCCGAGCATGATTCAACTTCTTGGCCAAGATGGAGGCCAGACCGAACAAACGACCAATCATAGGTGCCGTCAAAGGCATGCTGTTTTCATTGCTTTGAAAGGCATGCTTGGACGACACGATGGCAAAATCATCGATGCATTCCTCGAGAGTATCTGTTTATGGGAGACCCCGAGCTTCATGCAGGAATTGGATCATGGGGCATCGGGCCATAAAAGCTGTTGCACAAAGGTTAAATTCATCTGCAGCTGCATCGTGGAGGGCCATTTCTTATCTTCCTCGCTAAAGCACTTTTCCCATGACCACCATGCGGGTGGTGGTAGTAGCCGGCTAGAAGGAAGCAAGACTGATGGCAAACCGACCGTGTCAACTTGCTCCAAGAAAGAAGGCCCAAAGCAGAATAGAAGCAGGACGGACCGTGTAACTTTTAACGGCTTAACTCGGAGCCTGTCTGCGGGTATCGCTTAGACCCACCGGGCTGCCAGTGCCTGCCCCACCCTCTAGCGCAGTGGTGCAATGAAGCTGTGGCTGCTGCTGCGGCTGCCGCTTGCAATCTGCCTATTCTGCCCCTGTCCACCCACCCACCCACCCACCCACCCGGGCCTCAGCTGCGCGCATGCGCTTCGCTGTTTGCTTGTCGGAGGCATGGAGGCACTGCGGCAGGCACGCTCGTCTGCATCACCTTTGCATCATGTCTGCTGCAGGCGGTGAGTCAGCTAAAGGAGCAGGAGATCCTCGACAGCTCGACCGTGGACAAGATATTTTGCAGCATTCGCCTGCCCGAGTCTCGAGTTCATCACAAGATATTTCTGGAAAGCATGCGCCTTGTCCAGCGGCAGTGGGAGCCGCATGCAACGACGGTTGGGGATCGCATTGCTAACATGGTAAAAAAAGGAATAATTTTCTCCTCTGCCTGCCTTCTGATCAGTCGCCTCATGTCTCTCTTTACCGCCGCCGCCTCCTCCTCCCCTCGACCCATCTTGCCAGTGAGCGTGAGAGTCCCCTTTCCCATCTTGCCGAAGCTCAAGCAAGTGTACGAGGCGATTTAGTGCAAGGCATCTGGGCTGGGCTCGGACCGGGGCTGGGTGTCCTCTGTTCATGTTCAGCTGCTTGTAGTTTCCTGTTTCGTTTGTTCGATACTTGCACATACTGCGCTGCGTCCTCCTGTGCCACTTGGTTAGACGTATTGCTGCTCTGCAAGCGTGCGCAAAGCTAGAAAATGGCTGTGAAAACTCACCGAGAAGCTTCATGTCACGTGCTGCTCGATCCTGCGTGGGCAGCACCGATGGGCCGGTGCTGCCGCTACCTACACGTGCATGGCGATGGTGCCGGCAGCAGTCTGGGTAGGAATCGTGACTTGAATGCTAATGGGGCGGAGCCTTGACAGTGGTTGCACATTAACATCACTGCAGAGCTCCCGCTCTGCAGAGAACGTGCGACTTCTTTTGCGTTTTCCCTTGCCGAATCGTACCGAGCGACGATTTTATCTGCCGCACAGTACTATTGATACTTGTGAGACACTGAACGTGAAGTAGGACGACTCGTTGCTGTGCGCTGTATCAGGGTGTGCTTTGCGTACGTATGGAAGCTACAATGCTTACACACGCCGGAAGTTTTTGCCTGAGCTAGCAGGCCTCACTCGAACTTGACTGCATTCGCTCGTGCTGTAAAAAAAATTGACTCCATCCCCTAGCGAGTGCACTACCACAGTGAAGGCAGACAAGCTCTCATTTTGCTACCCTGTGCAGCACTAGCTGGCTCTCGTGACAGCAGGCATCAATAGTGCAAAGCAAAGGCGAACAAGAGCAGTCTATGATATGGTAGGGTAGCAAATGGCGTTCGGTCACGTCCACGCCAGGGCTGACAGATAGCATGGAGGCCCGGACGATCGTCGGACGAAAGATTAGCTACTTCGTTCAGTCTCGATCAGCAGCCAGCAGTGGTTGCCGTTATTCAAACAGCAAGAAATGCACGAGTCTGTTTTTGTGCTGCCCAAGAGCAGGTGCAGATGACCTGGCAACCAGCATGCAATGAAGCAGCTAAAGCAGGTAGGGAGGAGCCGGCTGCTGCCACAGCGATTCAATGATCGAGTGACTCGTGGTTATCGGTTGCCTTGTTGCCACAGCTCCCTTGGCTGTGGTCTGAGTGGTAATTTCACTCCTGACTGCATTAAAAGGAAGGACTCACTGACAGTAGACCACCCAAATCAGATGGTCGCTATGCGGCTCGTGCTATCGTGGCTTGCTTTTTAGTTGCATATGGCAACCGCTTTCTTTGCTTGCATTTTTTTCTAGTGATGTAGCCTTGTATGGATGATAATGCTGTGGCGCCAGATTGGCAGTGACGATCGGCCAAAAGGAATAAATAAGTGGCGAGAAAAAGAAAAGCGCTAGTTTGTCTTCGCTGTACGCTGCTGTGTATGATTGTGTAGTTGCAGTCCTGCCTTACATTGTAACTAGATCGATGTAGTGTTGATTAATGGCCGACCAGCTAAAAGAAAGACTAATTGTCTAATTGTTGCACGGTTACTTGTGGTCTAATTGTTGCACTGTTACATGTGGTTGGATGTGCGCTTTTTGCAGAGGGCAGTTACCAGCTCTGCTAGGCGACTGCTTGTCAGCGCTTCGATGGCTGCCCGCTTGTGCTTCGTAACCATGTGCTTGTCACTGCCTGCTGACATCAAGCAGCGCCCGTTGGGGCGCTTTCCTTGCATTTTTTTCATTCCCGACATCCCTCATGTGTCCTCCATGCTGTTTATTCGAGTACACTAGGATGACTTGACACAATGAACCGCTCTCGCTTATTCATAAACACTTGCTCATCGGCGGTGGCAGTTGTTCTTGTCGGTTGCTACCCGCTCTCTGGCTGTATCACTTGCTGCATCTTAAGAGAGTCCTCATATCGCCGTCTGATGAGGACTCATGCGTATGTTTGAATATGAAGGCACATCGTTAGAGAAAGAGATAGAGAGATAGATTAGATAGAGATAGAAATAGATAGATAGATAGTAGATAGATAGATAGAGAGAGAGAGAGAGAGAGAGAGAGAGAGAGAGAGAGAGAGAGAGAGAGAGAGAGAGAGAGAGAGAGAGAGAGAGAGAGAGAGAGAGAGAGAGAGGAGCACATGTCATTCTTAGCACATCTTGCTCTCTAGTGCAGCTTCCAAGGCATCTGCAGGTGAATGCAAGGACACCCGCCGTTTGGTTCGATGATGTCACTTTGCTTAGTGTGGGATTTTTTTCTTTTCCAGTTCTCCAGCCAGTCTGTTTTGGAAAACTATATGGCCTACGTGAGCAACTGTAGCAAATCTAAGGCCAGGCTGGAGCAGGCCTTCAAGACAAAACCAAATTTCTGCAAGTTCAACGACGTAAGAGGCATACAAACCAAGGCAGCATAGCCACATTCCTTTTGGCCTCCATGCTGTGTGATTACAAGACGTCATATTTAAGGTGTTCGAGTACACCTCTGTCATGTGCATGTATGCAGGTTGACGTATTGCGCATGGCCCTATGTTAGCCAGTTCTGAAAGTGGCTGTGGCAGCCTATTACAGGTCACATATCTAAGAATCGCGAGTTTTCTGCAATGGCTGTATATCGCAGCCTAGGTTGTGGTTGGCTGTTACCCTAGCACTAACCGAGTGGGCTGCAACCCCCTTGTGCAAATCCGAAGTGAACTGGGCAGTAGCCTTTCCGGCATGACATTTGAGCTCCCCTTTGGGCTGGCCAAGATCAAGGCTAAGCTCCCTTGGAAAATTCCCGGTTAGCCTGTTGCTGTCACTGTGAAGGGCTCACTTGCTTGCAGCTAGCTAGAAGACGCCGCCGACGTTGGGCATCTTTGCTATGGTTACTTGAACTGGAATCAAGCAAAATTATCAATATCTCTGTGGCTTTGTGCTAAGCTAAAACTGCAAAATAATAAGAGGCAGCCGGACATGGCTTGACAGAGATCTGAGACTGTGGGCAGTCTTTGTAATCAGGATCTGGTAATTGCTGTTTCTTTTTTCGTTGTACTTGTAGTTACTGATTGTTGCCTGTCGAACATCTGAATGTTCACATTAATTATTGGGGGGAGTGGGGCACGGCAGCACCCAGTGGTCCAGGCAGTGGTCTGAAGCAAAATCGGAAAGACTATCCTGCCTCGACTGCCTAACAGGACCTCCTTGTATCAGGACCATCCATAACATCATAGAATCACTGGACATTAAGTGGGCGAGTGTTTTGCATGGAGATCCTGCTGATATGCTATCGAAGCCCACTGCTGTTGATATACAGCGGGTGGTCAAAAGCAGTTCGTATCTCACGAAACCAAGAGAACTCGAGAAGCATAGATGAATTGGGCAGACAATGGAGAGGCTGTAAGTGGCAATGAAGCACCAGGCCGGAGGCCATTCTCAAGTTGCCTTTCTGTGTGCGACCGATAGGTGGGGGGGGGGGTGAGTGATGCCAGTGACATTTATCTGTCAGTGCCATGTGTTAATTCTTTTTACTTGGATCAATATTATTCTATGCATGCAAAGAGTTTAGTCTTAAATCTAACAGTAGTTGTAGTACAGGGTAGTTGTCCGGCTGGAATCGAGATGACTGCCGGCTGGCCAATGCAACAATAATAGAGGACATACTTTTGCATGAATGTAAATCCCAGTCAGTCGTCAAGTATAAATAGGCAGCTCTGCTGAAGGCTAGGATGTTTTGGAGCTGGTAGCCTGGATAGTAGCCACTTAAGAATGATGAGTATCTCCCTCTGTGCACAGGGCTTGACACACGGCTCCATCTGCAGATGTGCTTGTTTAGTTTCTAGCACAACGTTTTTTGAGACTGTCACAACTTCCGAGCACTAGCTATTGTTTAGAGACTAAGTTAATTGGATCAACCGAAATGTCGTATCTTGCAAGTGGAGCCCTACCGGCTTTTGCTGTGCTTGGCTTAAACAGAAGCAGGACTCCTGTCTCTGGCCCAGGAGGCAAACATCGTAGCAACTTTCTGTAATACAGTGGTACACATTGCTCACAGCTGTAAAAGTAAGTAAACAATTCAAGCTGTGTCTGTACTGGGATGGCAGAGTCTATGTAAAGATGTTGCATTCAGAGTTTTCACTCGAAGTTTTCATTTCTTTCGTGAAAACCGTGGACAATCCAAATATTTGCACTTTGTAGCAAGGAAAGAGCAGCTGTCAAGACCAAGAAAGATATGCAAGTAAAACAAAAAACCTGACTGGAGGTGACACAAGTCTGTCGGAGGCTTGTAGTAGGACCTTCCCCCTCACGAACACAAATTCACATGGCGTTGTGCCATCCCTTGATACACTAACATATCAGGACACATTATAGGGTCACTTTCCTTTGTTCTCTCTGGATTTGCAGTTCGCGAGTAGTGCCACCCCATCACAGCATCCACTGTGAGAGAAACTCGACGTTATCGCTTACGATACAGAAACAGGGTTACTGGAAGGGGCACCCTATTCACATGATTGGACAGGCAGCCGGCAAGCAGCATATCTGTAACTCTTCTTACTCGAGCGCACTGCCCGGATGTGACCTACTAGCTGTTAAGCAATTATGTATTTTATTGAAGACTTAGTGCTATTTTGTTACGTTTTTGCAAGAGAGTTTAGGACTAGGGTATGATGCTTGTGGTGTGATTTTGTTAGTTGGGCAGGATAGCTGTTGGGTGAAAGCTGTTCGGATACATTTTCTGGATAGTGACCAGTTTTTCTGCAATCTCTGTAAGTTCAGTCTCATGATGTATGACTCGAAGGTTCTGAAAGCGGCAGTAGAAGTCGGGTGTTTCCTGTGCGTGAAAGAAGCGCTGCCAAAAAATTGGCAAACGTGGAATCTTGAAGAAAGTCCATTAATTTTTTCTATTCTGCAAAGATATGATTGTGACATATGTGTTCATTTCATTGTGCTCCCATCCCATAATACTGCAGCTCATGTGTACCTAGGCCATGACTGCATGCAGCTGGCATCCTTGTCCACCTTGTGGCCAAGGCCTGATCTATTGTCGGCCTGTCGGCATTGCCACGTAAGAGTAATGAAGAACATATTGTTGATCAACATACGTGTTGGCTTTAAAATCTCATGCGTGTGAGCCGCATGTGCTTTTGTAACTTCAGCTTTTGAGCACTTTTAAGGTGCCCTGCTGACATGGCACTGCAGCTTCGGCAGGTTATCTCCACCCACCGCATTTAATTTCGTCTCGATTAAAAACCATACCTATCGGCACGTCATCCATGCAAAGCCCCTTGTCTTCAGACAGATGGACAGCTGATCGTCGGCACAGTTTTTTTTTTAGAGGGACCCTACTTACAGTATTAGCAGAAATTAAAATCGGCATAATAAAAGCGTTCTCGAATAATTGCACTCGCAATACGCAGTCACATTCCTGGCTCCACTGTATTGTTCTGGCTAGTAATAAGAACGGGTGCTTTTGGCATGGCAAAACCCACTCGGCCTTCTCAGTTGGTTCCCCAGAGTACTCGTGTCTGCCCTTTGTGCCAGAGGCTCGGAGGGGAAGGATTATTTTAAGTCTGTACATAGAGGACTATATGCAGCCAGTCGTAAGCAATCCTGGCATTCTGGCCAAAGCTGTTGTGGCTTCTACTCTGTTCAGGTAATTAAGGGATTTTTCATGGTGCCAGACGTGCCAGGGTTGTACAGCATGTGAAACTCTTTATTGACAACCTACAAGCACAAACTTGTTCTGTTTATGCGGTTAGGTAGACGTCGCTGAAGCAATTTTTTTATTGCCTTCCTTATCAGCCCAGGCATAGAAGCCACCAGCTTCTGATGTACCATTTTACAGGGCCTAAATTTTGGCTACATGGTTCAGCTATTCATGGCATGAACATTCCTCCTCAGGTGCCTGTCGATGTCGTCCCATAAGCATCGTGTGAGGTATCAGATCAGGCAACTTGCTGGGCTGCTACATCAGCACCTCACCGGATTCATCAAGAAAGTGCTTTACTGGCTTGGCAGTATGCTTAAACTCACTATCTTGCTGCCAAATATAATGGTCCCCGGGCCGAGTATCTGGCCTTTGCAAACCAACTTTCTTGACTAGCATAATGTGCATGTGTTGGTTCATAATACCGTATATCTGATGCAGAGCTCCAATATCTGTAGCAGCAAAGTAGCCCTACAACCTACAGCCAAATCGCTCATAGTAGGCTGATGGCAGTCATGCCAGTCTACGCCTCATCTTTCCTTCGGCTAACCCCTATGCATAGTTTTCCATTACCAGATATCTTGAACTTCCTTTCACCAGTCCACCAAACAGAATTCCAGTCGTCCTCTGTCTCTTGTGGGCTTGGTCGGTGGCCCCCTGAAAGCCGTCTGCTTTATGACGGCTGGTGAGCAGAGGCCTGCTTTTTGCAAGCCACCGAAAGATGCCAGTGTTATCAAGCCTTCTACTTACCATATCTTTACCATTATCGATCTGTGTAGTGTCTTAGCATGACCTCGCAAGGTCTCGAAGTGTGGCAGTTTTATTCTGAGGTGCTACTATCTTAATGAGCCGCTTACTCCTGGCATCAGTCCAGTGCAACCCACCGGATCCAGCCGCCCGGGCCATGGTCCTAGTATAATTGTGGAGGGGACAGTGCACAGTGAATTCACTAACCCCAAACCGTCTTCCAATCTCACAATTGCTAAGGCCTTGTTGCTGCAGCAGCATCAGCAGCTCCTTAACATGGTCACTGCTGTGTTTCTTGCCAGGTATTTTATAGCAACACGTCGGTGATCTTAAGTATAGGTAGTGGGTGAGCACTAGTGTTTTTTCTTGTGCCACACAGCAGTGCACAGAAATACAATGCAGGTTGATATTGTAAATGTTGGGAACCCCCCCAAAGAATGCCACTACCTTAAAGATGGCAGACCTGCCGGCTAAAACGGTCTGATTTTAGCCTTCTTTGTATTAAGCCTGTAAGTAAGATTAGTATAGCCACCCAAGAAGCTGTGGTTGGTTAACCTCTGCTGTCCGGAGTTCTCAGATGCTCTGTTGCTTTGTTTTGTGCTCTGGCCAGCCTGAATACTGAAAATTGAAGGGTACGCAGATTTTTGCTCAACAGTATTCAGCTATATATGGCATGGTCAGTGAGGGGTTACTCAACCACTTTAGGAGCACAGCTTTGTGCTCGAGGTTTGCTAAACCCTATTCACTGTATTCCGCATGATATGCAGCATCGGCAACTCTTATCCATGCGTATTTACGTGTACAGATCTGCATGTGAGTGTTGGGCATGCTCGCACGTGTGTGTATGCTCATGCACGTGACATGCGTACACATGCTCACGTCTGAGTGTGCACCTCTGATCGTGAATGCATACGTGTGCGTGCAGATGCACACGTGTGTGTGTGTGTGTGTGTGTGTGTGTGTGTGTGTGTGTGTGTGTGTGTGTGTGTGTGTGTGTGTGTGTGTGTGTGTGTGCATACGTGCTTGCGTAAGTGTGATGTTTTCCCTCGTGCTTGCTGGCCTGGTAGAATGGGTGATGTTCTAGTATCCCTTAGAGTCGCCGATCAAGTTGCCACCCGGTGGCTTGCTGCCTTTGACGATGCAATAACGATCCACTGCCATGGTTGAGGATGCTTTGCTAAAGCCAGGGATTTCTGTATTTCGTAACATTGCAAGCAGGCATTTGTGCCCAAACACTCAGCTTACCTCTTGCAGGATACTATGAACTTTATGGAAGGAGTTACCAAATGCAGAAATGGGCCCTGGCTTTCTTAGCTGGCATTTTGTTTGCCTTCGGCAGCAGCAGATGCTAACCGTTTGTTGGCCAGGTTCAGAACTTCTAACAGCGTAACCTGTGGGTTGTTAACGAAGCTTGGATTGGATGTACCAGGAATCTGCAAGCAGATGCCTACTTAGATATAGATGCTAAATATTTGTCCTCTCGAGTGCGAGGAATGTCAAATTAGATCATCTATAGTGTGTTGCTGTTCTGTCTGTGGTGGCACTATAGCCTGTCAACCAGTTTTGTTTAAGTTGGATTTTGTACAGAGTCGAACGATCATATTGAAAAATCAGCGGTCATCTTAAGAAGTATGCCAAAAGAAACAATGGCTATCTCTGTAGTTGCTTCCCAGTTCTCTACAGGAACTTTATCCAGTAGCAGAGATGAGCTCCTGCCAAGATGGAAATGAATTTCTGCTTTATTTAGTCGATTAATCGATAATGCTGCTTTACAAGTGTATCTAACCCCTTTGGAAGAGAAGTTACAAAATAAGAGGACGGAGCCATCCCAACTCTATCAGCGTCTTCTGTTAGACGACCAACTCCCGTTTTTGCATGCAATCTTGTCGAGCGAAGGAACGACTTTGATGTATGCCGTTGCAGTTGCTTGATTGTTGCTTCCTTTGAGAAAGTGCAAATATGGTTATGCTGATTCTTCCATTAGATGTGCTAAGCAGATTTAGCAAAAACACAGTGTTTGTATCATCCAATATATTTGAACGTTAGCCCATTGTAATCGCTGTAATCAGGCTAAACCGGTTTGCTAATTAGTTAAATGTTTTTTTCTGTCTAGAAAATAAGCCACGGTGCTAAAGGCAAAGTTCCGGCTTGTATTTGCAGCTCATGCCTTTCTGCTGGCCAATCACCGTGATCGTGCAGGTACTTAAGCAGAATTAAGTTAATTAATGCCAGGAACGATTCGAACTCAGCTGGCAGTTAGGGCAAGACAGACAAGTTCCCATATGATTGGTTTGTCTAAAATATAAATCTTAGCCGGTATTGAAAGTTAACTGTGAATTTCTATTTTCTAAGCACATCAAATGTGCCCCAAATTTTAGCGCAAGGTTAAATGCCTCGTTGACAATAGTTATATTGTCAGTGACCTCATTATTTATCTTTTTGATTCCAATTGTATCTCAATTCTATTAACGGTTTTTGTAACCTGATGATAATGTGAGTGGCCCCCCATTGGTGCTGAAGGGAACCGACTTTGCAGACCACCATGAGGGAGGTGAAGAGCTAACCTCTGTCAGATAGACATTAAATTAGCACTGGGTGGTGCTACGACTAAGAAACGGCATCTTCGATGTGAGTAGAAAATAGCTGAGTCTGCAAGAAAGATGTGAATATTGTACATAGATTCTAGACTGTGGCCAAATGTGTAGGGCCGAAAGGCTGCATTTCAGTGTTGACTCGCTAGTATTGCATGCTCCTTCTGCATCTATTTTATTTGTCTTTACTACTTTATCGAGCATCTGCATTAGTCATGAAAGGGCATCGGGGGGGGGGAGGAAGAGAGAACGCCAACTACGTAAAAAGTGCTTGTTGACTTGCTTTAGTTTAGTTAATGTGACTCTTGCTCCAGGTTTGTTGAGGTCACTGCTCAACTCCTGGTGCCGACCTTGCACATCCATTCTTTATTTTAGCAGTTGAGTATATCACTTTGGCGTGCTGTGGTACCTCATACATCCTATGCATCGTATATGTGCCCTTGGTGTCTGCCAGCAGTGTGATCGATCCAACGGTCTGTGCCACTCGCGTACACTTGAGTCCAACTCTTGAAACATTGAGCTGAGCTACTTTTTTTGCACCATTATGTTGAACAGCCAGTGATGAAGCTACCGCTTGCATATCGGTAGCACCGCTAGGGCATTTGCAGCTGTAACCCGTGCAAGGATCACTCTGACAGAGTATCTCGCTCGGTCTCACTCTGGTTGCGCCTCTTTGTTGCCGGCTGGCTAGTTTCAGTATGGGTCTGTCGTATTGCCAATTGAGCTTTGTTGATGGGCAGGCGTTCCGAAGGAGCAACGTCAGTCGGCAAGATTTGCGAGCCGTTCTCTCACTGCCTGCGAATCACCTCATCAGCTACAGGTTCTTCATCGAGGTATGAGCTTCTGTGGCCAGGCGCTTCTGTGGCCAAACACCGGCGGTCTTCAGCTGCCACCCACTTCTGTCGCCGAGCCGATCGCTGCGCCGCCGCGGTCGCATGCGCAAAGCGCTCACAGCTCGCGCACTGCCGGTTGCAGCGCATGCTCAAGTACACGCCGGACGTCCACCCGGACAAAGAGAGGTTGCTCAGGGCCAGAAGCGTGGTCCTCGAGCTGCTCGACAAGGTCGGCGGCCAGGACGGCACTGACGGCGCCGAAGCAGAGAGAACGCTGAAAAAGCTCGAGACGCTTCTCTCTGTGCAAGATGTGAGCTGCTGCTTCCCGGCAGCTGCTGCAGCTGCCCGGCTGCTGCCATGCTCTAGGCTCTGTCTCGCGTGACCGCTGCCGCGACCGCACTGCACGCGATTATGTTGCAGCTAGCACTGCAGCCGGACAGAGTCTACCTTAGGAACGACTGCGTCATGCTTAAGCCTGTGAGTTAAGCATGTGGCGAGCATGATCCGCGTGCGAGCATGCCGAGTGGCAGATGCCCTGCTGGTGGTGCGCAGCTCGCTCGCTCGCTTGCTTGCATTCGCGAGCACCTGTCCGTCGTGCGTGCGTCCAGGGCAAGCGTGAGTGTTACTACCTATGGCTGTTCTCCGACATTTTACTCATCTCCATGATCAAAGGCTCGAGGATAAACTCGATGAGTGGAAAACTCAGCCATCCACGCAGGAGCTCGATGACTGTGTAAGTGCTTCTGCAGCTGTGCACCAGGAAGGGAGGGGGAGGTGGGGGCGTGGCTAGGGAGCATGCAGCTCGTGCAGGTCATGCCGCATCAAGTCGTTCTGGCTAGCCGCTAGGTCTCATGAGCTGCGCTGGGCATTCTATCGAAATATTCGTCGTCTATGTATATCTTATTTATAACATTGTGTTCGTGATTCACCTCCGTCTATGCTTTTTCTCCCTTAATTTCCTTCTTTTTGTCTCGTTGTCTCTATATGTGTGTCCACTCAGTGTGTGTGTGCGTGCATGCGCGCGTGTGTGTTGCGTGTGTGTGTGTGTGTGTGTGTTGCGTGTGTGTTGCATTGTATCCCTGCTCTCTTCCTCACTCCTCTTTCAACATCTTGCAGCCTTTACCTTGTCAGCACGTGTGAGCTCGTCTTTGCTTTGTTGAGTTACTCCAAAGCAAGTATCTTTGTGATAAAAGGGCAACAACAAATTTTCGTTTTGTCTTTGTTCTACTGTGCATAAATTCCGCGTAGCGCATGCATGGTCCATGCTCTCGCACATCTCTGCTTGGTCTTGGCCGTCTTGGTCTTCTTCCGTTTCAAGATGCACGTGAAATCGGTCCCCTGCCTTGCTCGAGACCGTGTCATTGTCATTTGTGCATACCGTGATCACCCTCCACAGACTTAGTAATTTGCATTGACTGATCTTTTTAGGCTATCACCGCGTGGTCAGGAAGTAATCGAAAAAGTACCTCACAAGTTGTGGATGAGGCTGGGTCTGGAGGAAGTCGACGTCATGACATGTAAGGAGCTTGTTGGCAGTGCATTGCCTTGGCATGAGATCATAGTATCTTCCATCTGGGATGGCAATCTTAGACATGAGCAAGCTGGAGACTGTACATCTAAAGCATGTTGGTCACTAGTGAATGCAGGCACAGTGCCATAATCTGTTAGCTTCTGTTTTCACACGCTGCAATCAGATCAGGTGTCAGATCCAGGGTTCAAATAGATAGCCATGCAGTTCTACAGAGCACCTGTGCTAGCAGCCGTTATATTCGGCTGCAGCTACACGTGCCCAAGTAACGGAGCATGATCCAGAATAGCTTCCTACAAATGCTTATTGTGCACCAGGTGGATTGGACTGCATGTGACTGGCAGCTCGTGTCTGTCAAAATTTCTATTACTTTGAAAAAAATTTACATGGCTGTCTTTCTCAGTCAATATTCATTGCTATTTCTTCTGAGGCCTTACCAGGCCAGAATCTTCTATCTACATAGAAAATTGTTGACCAACCGTTAGTGGTGAGCACTTTATTTTCCCAGTCTTCTGAGTGCTTTGGGTTTTAAGTACCTTGTGTGGGTTGATCTTGTGGCACGGCATGAACTTTCCTGACCTTGCACAAAGGAGCAATGGGTATGTGCATGGGTATGTGAGTCTTGCTTGGTATTCAGATTACTGGTATGTGCCGTTACAGACTCGAAATGGCAGATGAATTGTCAGACCTTCTTATCGGCATATGAATTTCGGTGTTTCGGACTCTCTGGTTACATTTTCAGCTGGTCTTGGTCTATAATATTCTTGCATGAGTTTTCAGTTCCCTTCTGATACTATTTTAGTGCCCCGATTTCCAAATCAGCTTCGTGTTACAAAATTAGCAACACACCCTTCTGTCTGGATCTTCTTCTGATTCACTGCTGCTAGTCGTTGTTACCTTTGCAGTACCTCCATCATCAGGTTTTCTCTCACCACAGCCTACCCTGGAGGAGTAAGTTCTTGTTGCTTGTAAGAATTCAAAGGAGTTTCTTTTAGGAAGGCTACCAAGTCAAAAGATCATTGATTGGCTATTCGACTGTCACCGGATCTATTGTTGACCTAGTTTTGTGAAGATATCACAAGGCAGTTGGAGGCCTGTAAATCTGGTTATCATCTCAGTGGACTGCAGGAGATTGAGCTAGCTGTCAACAGTAGGCTCGACATATCTTTTTCGTAGATTTATGGGCTGAGAGACCTATTACTATAGAAAAAAATGTGTCTCCCTTGCAGCCACCCTATTATTGCTTTTCTTTTTGAGCGTGCATCTGAGGTACCTCTGAAATATTGGGTACCTCAGGGCTCCGTGCTAGGTCCGGTTCTTTCACGGTTTATACTCTCCCTCTTGTTGATGTGATTGCCAAGCACAATCTAGGCTTTCACTTCTATGTGGATGACACTCAGTTGTACCTTCGCTTTAATCCCTCCCAGCCCTCGAGTACGTTGAATTCTCTCAACTCACTTGCTGCATGTATTGATGACATCCGCACATGGATGGCATCAAATTTTCCAAAACTAAACGATGATAAAACTAACTTACTAGTTATGGGCAAACCCAGTGTGATTCAGAAATTGGAAAGGCTGACTTTCAAAATTGGCCCTGCCAGCATATCTCCTGTTGAATCAGCTCGAAATCTAGGTGTCATATTCCAAAGCGACCTCTCGTTAGAGGACCATATCAGCTCCACCGTCAAATCTGCCTATTTTCAGCTTCATAACATTGCTAAAATTCGGACTTGTTTAGATAGGGATACCACGTCCAAGTTGGTCCATGCATTCGTGACATCCCGTCTCGACTTCTTCAACTCACTGCTTACTGGCCTACCAGCATGTGCGATCAGGTGATTGCAGCTGGTGCAAAACTCCGCAGCTAGGCTTGTCTGTCGTGAGCGTCGCAGTTGCCACATTACACCACTTCTCGCCGAGCTGCACTGGCTCCCAGTCAAGCAACGGATTGACTTCAAGGTTTTATCGCTCTTTTTTAGATCACTTCATTCTTTGGCTCCAGCCTATCTCTCAGATATACTCCCCCACCAGGCCAAGCATCGTACCACCCGCTTTTCGGAATCCAACAGTCTAGAAATACCTCGTACGAACCTCAAATCCTTTGGAGACCGTGCATTTAGTTCGTATGCTCCCAAAGCCTGGAACTCACTCCCGACCTGCGTCAGAACATCCCCTGACTAGACCACTTTTAAAAAGACATTTAAAACGTGCCTATTTATCACAGCATTTAGTGGGTCCTTGTGATTCGACCTTTATCTGCTTATGCTTGCTGACACTGAGCGTGCTGCCACTACCCATATTTGCATGCCAACCCTGTGCATGTCACTCCTAATCAGGTTATTCTTGTTGTTTATCGAGTATGCTACCACTATCCATCCAATTGTGTTTCTTTTGCAGCAAATGTAAAGCGCCTAGAGAGAGATTGAGTTCTCTGAGGGCGCTTTTTCGAGTGCATTATTATTATTATTATTATTATTATGTTACTACTTATGGATGTATGCTTTTGTTGCCTCTGGATCCCTGCAGTAACCTCACTGTGAACTCTTAGATTAAACCGTGTTGTTATGCGTGGTAATTGCTGTCAGATTCGCTGCTGCCGGCAGACAACTTCAATGCTGAATGTTCTCAATTGGCTGGCAGATAAAGATGCTGCACCCATTTGAGTAGTCACTTGTGTGCAGCGCTGCCGGCACTGCTATGCTGAGCCCTCCCACGGTCCTTTCTTGAAGAGAGATCACTCGTGCTTCGAGTGGCTATGAACCCATTGACCCATCTGCCCAACTAATGCCGCGGGTCTTCACCATCTAGGACCATGGCACTTTTCAAAATTGTCATGTCAACTGCAATGAGTTAACGTTCGATTTGACGTCGAGGTCTGCGTGTAGTCGTGCTACTGTCTGTCGCCGAGGTCTTCTGCACATGCTTCTACTTGTCTTGAGTGTGTATTATACAGCCGAGGATGCTGTGCTTGCTACTTAAGGTCTCTTATCAGCCAAGACTGTTGATCTATATGAGACTTGTAGTTGTTCGCGACCAACTGCATCGTGACGCGATCTAAGTGGTGCTTGGCCGTGCCCCCCCCCCCTATATAGTTCCCGGTCCAGTGAGCCAGCTTGCTTCGTCTATGCAACACAGCTGCTGTCTTGCACTTATCAGCTTCAATCTTGCTGGCATGTGATCTTTGATCCACTTTATAAGTAAGGAGCTATGATCTGCCGTATCCGGTTGTATGAACTCTAGTAGGATTATGCGTAGTCCTAGCTGTTGTACTGTAATGGAGATGCAAATCCTGTCTGCCCGCTGCCATGGAATGTCATTAAGTTTCACTGAGAAAATAATCACAGGGAAGTCAGATGTAAGCCCATTTCAAGTGCTGGCCTTCTTGCCGTAGAGCTGTCTAGTCGGCCACGGTCAGGGCTCGGGTGTGCTGCGAATTTGAGGCCACCTCAAGCTGTGGCAGGCGCAGATACTTGGCTTGTCGGCCCCTTATGTGCCACTCGTGCCAATATGAGCTGGGCTTCGTGTGCTGCTGCTGCTGCTCATTGCTGCCCCCCCTCCTCCTAGAGCTCATCTGGCCTCTTATCACGTGTGTGCCTTTCTTTCTGCATTGCCCTTTGCCCTTTGCAATTTTATAACTGGGGAGGTCACGCAAATGGTCTAACTTTCATTGCTTGATGGCTCGTGACGAATAACAGGAGAATTATCTATGCAGTGCCAAAAAGCTACTGGGCAGCCGCTCGTCTTGATCTGTTACAGCGGCAGAGCCTTAGCAAGGATTTGCTTCTTTCAAAATGTATACCCTCCCTCTTGCCGATGCATTCGGCAAGCACAACACACACTTTCATTTTTTATTCAGATGACGTACAAGCTATATTTGCACTTTGGTCTCTCCCTGCCTTCCAGTACATTAAAGTCTCCCAACTCCCTTGCTGCATCTATTGCTGGCATTTATACCTGAATTGCAGCAAACTTTCTCAAATTTAATGGCAATATATTAACTTACTAGTTATGGACAAATATCAGTGTTACTCAGAAATTAGAAAGCTTAACCCTAAAAGTGGGCTCTTCCAAAGTGCTCCTGCTGGTCTTCCGGCCTGTGCAATATGGCGCTTACAGGTGGTGCAAAATGCTGCAGCTATACTTGTCTCTCATAAAAGATGCAGTTGCTGCTTTACACTGCCTCTCACCGACTTGCACTGACACTCCACCAAGCAGTGTATCAGCTTCAAGATTTTGTCACTCAGGTCTCGTCATTCTATTGCATCTTCCTTCTACATCTCAACTACTTCGCAATTGGACTAGGCTTCATGTCACCGGGTCTTCTGACTCTACTCATTTAGCGATGCCTCTAACCAGCCTCGACTCCTTTGGAGACCGTGCTTTTATTTGGTATGCTCCCAAAGCCCAGAGCTCATTTCTGACTGAAGCCAGTACATCCCCTGACGTGACCGCATTTAAGAAAAAGCTAAACAATTGACATGCTTTCTTTGCAGCAAGTATAAGTGCCTAGAAGGAGATAAAGTTCTCTTGGGGTGGCATGGAAATGCATTATTATTAATTATTACTTGCACAAACAATTTTTAGTTTTACTTTAACCTTCTACGCATTTGCCTGATGCCAACCAATACGTTTTGGTTCCCTGTGCAGCTTTATCTGTAGCTTGTTGTTTGTCATTGCTTCTTCGCATGGACTAAATTCTCGAGTCCGTGAGCAAACCTGAAGAACCATATTCTAACTAGTCTTGACAGCTATGGTTGAGCTCGCGTGTCAACCCGGTTTTGTATACTGCTCTATTATAGTCAATATCCCCCCAATAGACTTGATTCTGCTGTGTAGTGGTGGAACCAACTCGTACTTCTAAGAAGCCTTGTAGTGTCTAGCCAGCTTAGTATTGTCTTAGTAATGATAATAAAAAAAATAATAGGAAATCTGTGGAGCACCATAAGAGATGTAAATTTCTTTCTAGGTACTTTGGCCAACTAGATACGTTTCAAATTCTTAAAGGGCTAATAGTGTTTGGAAGTAAGTTACATCAATAAACAGAAGCCTGGGGGATATTGTTCGGCAGTTCAGGGATAAATTGAATGTGACATCTGCCGGTAAACAGCGGATTCGCCCATTCAGACGAGTGTGCAGTGGCTCTCAAAAATTCCCTCAAAGGTCACCGAAAGGTGAATTACAGAGGTATAGTTTTGAGGCAAGACAGCATCTAGTCTTGAAGTAGCCACCACCACACAATTTTCCAGTGGAGGCTGTTGAGTACGCTAGGCTTCCAAGAGACACTTTTGAGCCGAGCTGCAAATCAAAAGCTAAGCCGTGCTCCTGCGAGTGTACCAAAGGCTTCGTTTTACATGGATGTCTGTGTTATTAGGAAATATTGACTGCCAACGAGCAGGAGTCTGGTCTTGTCATCGTTCAATCGCAAGATGTCTTGAATGCATCTAACTGTAATCTAGCTGTAATTCAACCATCCTTTTTTGAAGGTAATTGTGCTTCAGTAGCATGCTGTTTAGGCGTTTTAGCGTTCACACACTTCAGACACCAGGAATTTTCTTTTTGTTCTTCCTCTGCATCTACGTCAACTCTGGATGCAATTAGCACAGGAGGAAGGCTTACGTGTCTGTTTGGACTCGTAACTGTTGTTTGTACACACACACACACTTGAACGGTGTCCGCCCTTTCTAGCTTGGATGCATGCACCCACTGCCAACATCAGCTGGCATCCACTGCAGCAGCAGTTTTGCTGCTGCCTCTAGCACACGTGTGCTTCATCTACTACAAGGCCGGCCGAATGTGACTTACCGGATGTAACTAACCAGAAGTGTTGTTTGTGCACATTCTCTTGAACGGTGTCTACCCCCCCCCTTTTTTTACGCCCTTTCATTGTCAGCAGCAGCGCCTCTGCGAGAGTGGCCATGCTCTGGGTGTGCAGGTGTGCTGCTCGCATAGTCTACTGTATGGCTTGCCGGCTGTGACTTTCGTGCTCGCTGGCGCTCGTTGTTGTAATGTGTCTTGCCAAAGAAGCTCTAATGGGAAATCGTGTATTCCTTCCGTGTGTCGCTGCCGCGAACAGAGCTCACTCGAGTCTGCACTCGCAGCAGATAGCTGGAGGCCGCGTCACTGTATAGAGTGCTCCTCCAAGCAGCAGCTCGAGACCGAGCCTCTGCTGCTGCGCACTCTGCGAGCCTCTGCCGCTGCTAGCTGCTCGTTCAGGTGCACGCTTTCCACACAACGCCGCCGCCGCCGACGGCGCGATCGCTGCCCACTAGCTGCGCTTCTGTGTCTGCAGCCCTGCTTTGCGGTGGCGCCGCCGCGAGTCTCTCATCGAGCGGCGGCTTTCTCTCTCGCAACTTGCAGCGCCCGAGAGCGAGAAGCGCAAGTGCATCAAGGACATGGCCGATGCTGAGAGCGATCTCGAGCGGCTGATGAGGATCAGCGACGAAGCCGACGCACTCGTCATGCAGCACGAGGTTTGGGAGCGGCCGCACGGCGCCCTCTGGCTGCCACAGTCGGGTGGCTCACTTTTGCTCGGAGCGGTGGCGCCAACGGCGCCTGTTTGCCCTGCAGCTGGTTGTCTCGCGCTCGCTGCCGGCGGGCGGGCAGGGTGGTGGTGGCGGCACGTGTGCCGTCGGCTGTCACCGGTGGCAGCCGACTTGCCTTTGCAGCGGCTGCAGAAGAACGTTCTGGAGCTCATGGACGTGTGCAACCAGAGACTGGTGACGCTGCGGCAGCGGCGCGATGCCATCGACATGCTGAGCCTGCAGCTTCTCATCGGCGGGGCCAGCAGCTCGTAAGTGCTTCTCGTAATCTTCTAGCAGCAGCCCGTCCTCGGTGCTCTGCCTGGGCGCTCCCTGGGCCCCGAGGCCGATGCCGTGGTCTGACACCCTGACACTGCTTGGAGTTTGGTCATTTTCTAGGGGTGTGAGATGACTGATGTAAAAGTCTCTAGCATAGGAGTTTTGTTGGCTGGTGAGGCAATGTGTGGTTATGATTGACGTACATCTGCGATCTTCATTAGCCTGATGCAAAGTCTTCAGTGGATTTATGAATAATGGACCCGTTTTTTCTTGAAAACGTAGCATTTCCAACCTTTGCCTCCTGCTGCTGTCGCCCCAACCGCTTCACACTCTCCGGACCAAAAAGCGACCCCTTTGGCCTTTATGCCAGCAGTGGAGGCGGCAACCCGAGTCGGGCGATAGTGACGAGAGCGGAATTCCCAGAGGGCCTTTGCAAAAAATCATGGCCTTCCGGCAGGTGACAGTGCATCGGGTCGTGCTCCTTTTGCTGCTCGTAGATGCAAGTGGCCACGTGGCCATGGTCGCTTTTTCATCAGCAGCACAGGAAAAGGAGGCAGCTCGATCGTTGGGCATGTGTCAAGCGTTGTCCGCTGGACAGTTGAGCGCTTGCTGCATGCCCGCACACGCCAGGCATGCACGATACAGGGGGCCGGTCATTTGTGTCGCTAGTTAGCACCTAACCTTCAGCTCCCCCACTCCCCCCCCCCCCCCCCCCCGTTTTGCTGATGCACTCCACTCGCGAGTAAAGTATTGGCCCCTCCTCTTCCTCCTCCGTTGGTCCTTTAGTGTTCATTGTAATTAGCGGTCCCGAGGGGAACGACTCTTCGTGTGACTCTGTCCTGCGGCTCGCTTTTTTTTCTTGCACCTGCAGTTGGCCTTGGGACGACTAGCAGCGAGTGCGTGCTGCAGGTTGCAAACGCCAGGGTCACTGAAGTGGCACCTGCTTCTGCAGCAACCGCCTTCCCAAGCTGCACTGTATGCCTACCGGCTGAGCATAACTCGAGCTAGCATAAACACCGGATGGGCAATATTAAAAGCCCATCCCTCGGGTAGCAGAGCAAATGCCTTCTCTGCTGCCTGCCCACGGTTCATCTGCAATCGATTGATTCTGGCCTTGTTTCTGCCGGTGTGCACCCCTAACCGTCTGATATTCAAGACTCGGTAGTTGAGGCTGCAGCCTGTGAACGATTTAGCTGCTGCCACAGTGCCAGGGCTGGAGCACGGGGCAGGGTTATGCTGTGTGAGTGGGTTTGCTAGGGGATATGGTATAAGCTGTGCACTCTCCTGCCGATGAGAGAGAGAGAGAGAGAGAGAGAGAGAGAGAGAGAGAGAGAGAGAGAGAGAGAGAGAGAGAGAGAGAGAGAGAGAGAGAGAGAGCAGCGGTGGCTCAGAGGCACATGCCACTGTATGCACGACCAGACGGGTCATCTGGCCTCCATAAACTGCGAAAATGCCACCCAGGGGTTACAACGAATTTCAGATTGAATTGTCAGAGGTAACCCTTCTAGCAGCTATGAGATATCCCTAGTGCCTTTCATCAGAAATTGATGGCCATTAGGATCATTTGGTTGACCATCAACATGTCGTTTCCCTTGGGGTCAGTGATAACTGAATAATTGCTGCCTACTCCCAGCTCCCTGTCGGTGGGTGTTTTTTCTTTGTTAGTCTGCCCCTGAAACAGGAAGTATCAGCGGTTTGGCAAGTTTAAGTACTAGCTTGGACAGTGTAGCTGGTTAAATGAGCCTTGCATTTGCCAACTGAGAGATGCCAGACTTCTCCTGAGCAGAGGACGTGCCAACCACCGTGCCAACCACCAATACCCCAGGGAGAATGTACCGCAGGCCATCATCACCCGACGGCCTCTGGCCATATTCAACTGCCGCTCAGCACTGTCGAGGCCTTACAAATACACAGGGGCCTTACAAACGAGCCAATTACTTAAACTGTGAGGACACTGGCTGCGTTCCACAGTGACTTTGGCCTGTTCCACTGATCCACCTGCCTCGTTGGATGCTAAGGTTCCTTGTTTCGGTTCGTGCTGCCAGCAGAAAATCCTAGCTGAATTTACATGACCCTCGCCTACCAAGACTTGACTGTCATCATAGAAAGAGTCGTCATAGCAGATTTGGTGATATCACATAACTTTCTCCTACCTACAGACTTTTCTGTTTTAGCCCTCAGTCTGGAAGGGCGTTGTTGCTGGTTCACTGTTTTTGTTTAGCTAGTCTTAATTGTAGCTAATTAATTCTTAATTTTTTGTAATTTCTCTTGTTACCACAGCAACTCTCACACTGACAGCAGCATGTTCGGAAGCTTCAGTGCCCATGCTAAATGCTAGAGTCATGCCACCATAACGAGTGACACCAAATATCATGCGATGCCTAATTTTACTTGTCAGATAACTCTGAGGCAGGTCGTGCTCGCATGCCAACATTCTCTCTCTCTCTCTCTCTCTCTCTCTCGTCATTCACTTTCACTCTATGGGGTTTATCGTGTGAATCTATATTATGATCAAATGTATGATAATACTCTTGTCTCTGTGCTTACCTCTCAGATACAAGAAAGACAATGTGGCGGCGAAGGCTCGCTGAGGGTTTGTCTCCTTTGCTAGCACAGCCCCTGCGGGGCCCAGAACGGCTGCAACAGTTGACCATGGCTTCGTGCGGCCAGCATGCACACATGTTGAGCAGTGAAGCTGGTAGAGCAGTGACATTTCATGTCTATATCTATACCAGAAGCTTCCACAGGTGGGGGATGGTGGTGGCACCGTGTGCGACAGTCACACTCGTATGCTCAGGGGTAAGCATGCATCTGGAGTTTAGCTGCTGCAGGGCGCTGTAAACTTTTGAGGCTCAGTTGCCCCCAGAATCTTTGCTCAGGAGTTAAGGTGCTCGCTCATCACGACCCCGAGGTCGTGGGTTCAAGTCGTGCAGTGGGCTATCCGTTATCGTCCACTGCAAGCGATGGTGATAGCCATTAAGGCTCTTCTACTGCAGTATAAATAAGGCTTTTAAATCAACTAATTGAAAAAAGCTGCCAATATGGATCGGGGTGTTAGGTAAAATTGGTTCTTTGTTTGCAGTTGCTTTCTTGCAGTGACGGCAGTCCAGTCTGGTGCTCATATAGTGCAATGCCTATACTTGTTTGCTGGCGTGTAACTTGGCAGCATAACTTAGCTAGCGTCTGATCGGTTGGCATAGCCCCTGCTGAAATTGTCATTGCAGGAGCGGCGATGGCAGCATGGAGCTAACGCTTACCTTCGACAGTGCGGAAAAGCGATCCAGCTGGGAAGCCATGCTGAGTGAGGCCAAGGTCAATCTGGAAGCAGCGCTCACCGATAAGATGCCTCCCGAGTTCAAGGAAGCCATACCTATAACGAAAACGAGGTCGGGCATGCAGGTACCAACTAACTGGCCCTACCTCAGTGGTGCAATGCCACGCATCTCCTGACAATCCATTGTTCAGCTTTGTGCCACAGCAGCAGTGGGCAACGATGGAGGTTTGGCGCCATTTGAGTGATGCTTCGGCGGCGGCCACTGCCACGATCCTTTTTTTTTAGTTCTCCTGCGCTGCCGCGGTGGAAGGACTGGCTGTGCGAGACGTGTGGATCTGCAACAGCGATAGCTATGTTGGTCACGTGTGCCTCCTCAACCTCCTGCCGCAGCCGACTGTCAGCATGAGCACTGCCGTACCGTCGTGCACGTCGCGCGTGCTCTGCATCTGCGCAGTGCCAGCAGGGTCGGCCACTGCCGCAGCGGTGGCTGCAGCGCTGGATCTCGATAGCCGGCTCAGCCGCAGCCTCACCAGCAGCCGAAGTGGCGGCAGCAGCTGCAGCTCGAGGGGGGCTGCTGTCGCCATGTCGTGCGGATCGTCGACAGAGACGCTTTTGGACCTGCATGCACCCGATGCTATCGACGAGTGCTCCGAGAGTGGCAGCAGTAATAATGGCGACGACCGTGGTAACCGAAGCAATGGTGAAGACTACTTCCCGACGGACGATGACGTTGGTAGCGCAGTGGAAGGCAAGGCTCCGCTCATGCTCACACTTGCAGGCTTGGGGCTGCTGTTTCGTCTGCTCGCTCCTGCCTGTGGCTGTAACTCTCCCTGTGGCTCTCTCCCTCTGTCTCTGTCTGTCTGTCTCTCTCTCTCTCTCTCTCTCTCTCTCTCTCTCTCTCTCTCTCTCTCTCTCTCTCTCTCTCTCTCTCTCTCTCTCTCTCTCTCTCTCTCTCTCTCTCTCTCTCTATGTGTATACTTTGTGCCACTTTTTTGCTACGAGCCTTTCGGCCAACCGTCGAAACACATAGTCAGGGGGCGCTCGCCTTTTTCCTCGATGGGGCTGTACTTCAAAGGCTTTTTTCTGATTGGCGATCCGAAGTGGCACGTCGAGTGCGGGGGGGGGGGGGGGCGGCGCTTCCGGCGCCACCTAGCCTGTTTGCTGCGCCGCCCTCTGGTTGCCCAGCTGTCACCTTGTCGTTGCTAGTTTTTTTTGCAAGCGAAGCGTCGAGCGTCGCCAGCCATTGGCTTCGACGCGCTTCAGACCTGTGCATCCATGAGACGGCAGACCTATCGAAGAGCCTCATGTGGCTCGGCACCGAAGATGGCTGCATTCACATATTCAACAGCGAGGAGAACCTGCGAACGAGCCGTGTCCGTCCCGTGCGCATCCAGCACCGCGCCGGCGTGCTCTGCATCGTCTTCTTGGAGCAGAGCGTCTTCGTATCGCTGAGCAACGGTACCATCGTCGTGTATCGTCGCTCGGACGGTAATGTCTTTTAATTGCCACCGTGGCGACACGCCACACGCTCGCAATTCCGCCGCCTGCAGCAGCTCATGCACGTGAACCTGTGCTCGTGACTCTATGTACCCACCGACACTGTTGCAGCTGCTGCTCAAACACGCAAACAGTGCGGCAGGCTTTTGAGACTTTGAGGGACTTGTATCCTGCCAGTCGCTGTCTTATTCTTGCCTTTTGCGGTGCTGCTTTTGGGGCAGCCATGTACAGCCTTTAATGGCCGTCACTGTATCGAATCTTTCTAGTGTTCTAAATGTCAGCCCCTCGCTTGCATAGGACTTCGAGGGTCGATACAAGCCGGTTTAGCCTGCCGGCCATCAGAAAGCACACAGCCTCAGTGGCTAGTGTCGCCTGCCATTCGACTGTAGCATTGCCCTAGCGGTGCCACAGTTACTCACCAGGTCAAGTACAGAGCAGTGGTTTGATAATGTTAGTACCTATAAATTTGTTCGTGGCCTAGATTTTACTGGCAACTGCTGCCATCTGCCAAGGGCAGCGAGCAGCGATAGAGAATATGTTGCTTTCGGCAGGAAGTGAAAGTGGATGGAACTTGCGGCAGGCATTGAAAGCTGCTGGACGTGCCTTTGCAGGTGCTTGGTGTACGGGTATGAGGGAGACCCCTGACCCTGCGTATCGAATGCCAATTGCTAGATTCAACACCACCGTAGTCCCATAAAGCAAGAAATAAGCAAATGCGATGTGATGCTAGCACCGTTGCCATTTCGAAATTTAACTACTTTATCACCAATAAAAACTATGACAATAGTTTTAGACTATTTTAGTGTCTGAGGGAGTTGGATCTCTTTTGTATTTGGTTTGTCCATGCCAATGTCCAATGCAAGCAGTTATGCTGTGATACGTCAGGAGAGGGTGGGACTTCTAAAGGTTGCTGCACGGCTACAGCCACTTGTACGTACAGACTAGTAGCCATTTGAACTGCTGTGAATACAAAGCTGTATATTTGAGGTATAAAAATCCGGTACAAACAATGCCATTTCATTTGAAGATGCTTATCCCGTGGGTTATGCACAGGAGTGGAGCCAGAATTTTCAGCAGGTTGGGGCAGGGGTTCAGGAAGGGTTACCTCTGTCCATGAGGCAGGGGGCAATTGCCCCCTGCCTCCCCCACTGGTTATGCATCATCTACCCTTGGAGACAGGGGGCGAAGTGGTGGAGGACACTGATTTAATGTGGCATAGTCTGCAGGTCTTCTGTAGTAGCGCCACACCTACACGTAGGGTGGGGGGCTGGAGCTGAGCTGCCCATCATGCTGCATGCCGGTGTGACTGTCAAGCTGCTGTTTTTGTGATGGCAACGATGTGAATGTTATGTACTTATCTGTTTTGGAAATTCTTTGCGATTTCTCATGTTAAAGTGTTTTGGCGATGTATGCCGATCACGAGCTTGGTGCACATTTTTCATCTGCTTGACCCTGCTTTGTCGAGTTGCAAGAAATGCAAAAATCCTGTATGAGCATTGTGGCCCTCACCACTTGAAGCAACGTGGAAGCCGATAGAGGGAGCTAGTGGTGCCGGTACCGGGTTGTGCGATGACATCCCACATGCTCAAAAATGAACTAGTGCCGGTTCGGTGTGCTTATGCAGGTTTTTTGCTACAGGATGGCCTAGCTTCTCGGCTGTTAATGAGGGCTCATCCGAATATGCACAGTTGCACATTTGTGTACTGAGAGCACTGGCCCTGGGGTAACAGCATAGTTCGTTTGCCATAGCCAGAGATCAATAACTGAGATTTCGGTTACCATTTCAGCACACCAAGCGATTCGAGTCTCTGATTGCCATGCATATTGATAAGCACCCATTTGTAGAGTAAACATTTGCTTTGGCAAGGAAGCTCTCGGAGAGATGAGACTGATGAATGGCTGTTAATCTGAATGGAGCCCGATGGCATGGGTTGGGGCTGGGAGATCTAGTCACAAAAACTTGGTTGGGGTGACCTGCGCATTAACTTGGAATCTTTTTTTTTTTACCGATGGAGCCAGCTTGGCCTTGTCCTTGAGTGCTTTGTATCTCACTTTCGTGCTTCCCCTTATCCCTCGAACTCATAATTTTGATGGTGCCACATAAATGCTTCCTTTCCAGCACATGGTAAGTGACTAGAAAGAGATTTTAATTCTCGTAAGTCACCATTCGAATGTCTTATTATTATCATTGCTATTATTATTACTGCTATTGTTATTGTTAGGACCCGTTGGAGAAGAGACCAGATGTCTACAGAATATTTCACAAATTCAGTTACATGTTTGTATACTTTTCTTTAAAAAATTGGATGCGAATAGCAAGTGAGGCTTATACAAAAGGTCAACGGTGTGCGTGCAACCGAGAGGCCGTTAGGCATTCGTAGTAGCTGACTTTAAGGTGTTCATATTAATAAGATTTGGGTTGCTTGCAATTACCCAGGTGGTCCCACGGTGCCGAAATTTATGCAGCTGTGTAAACGTGAAAGAATTTTCCTTGATATGTGGCCTACTTCTGGTCTCTTCATTGCAGCAATGCTCTTCAAGTGCTTCCTGGCTGTTTAGTACCAACCGTTTGTATTTACTGGCTCTCCCTGTGAGGTAGCACCCGTTCTTTGCAGCCATGCTGCTGCTGCTTTTCAGCCACGCTGCTGCTTTGCTCGCTGTGCAGTGTAGGCGTCTTGTCGTTTGAAGGTGGTGGCTGGGATTTGGAGGGCACTGCCGAGGCCCTGGCTGGCAATGGCAGCAGCTCCACAAGCATGACCTTGCCAGCGCCTGTCACAAAGATGCTGGCCGTCTGTGGGAAGCTGTGGTGCAGCTATCAGAACGAGATCGTCGTCCTTGACCCGACCAGTCTTAAGGCCGAGGTGCGGCTCCCTGTCCTTTGCATGGTCGTAGCGGTTTGAGTAAACAGCGAGTAACGTTATGCACAAGTATCAGTCTCATCCTTAATCTCTTTCTGCTCAGCATGTCTCTGCCACCTGTCTCTCTCTATCTGTGTCTCTATTGCTGCTATATTTCTGCTCTATCTCTGTCTGTCTTCTGTCTCCATCACTTTTTCTCTCTCTCTCTCTCTCTCTCTCCACGTCTCTGTCTCTGTCTGTCTCTTCTCCTCTGTCTCTGTCTGTCTCTCTCTCTGCCTGTCTGTCTGTCTGTCTGTCTCTCTCTGCCTGTCTGTCTGTCTGTCTCTCTCTGCCTGTCTGTCTGTCTGTCTGTCTGTCTGTCTGTCTGTCTCTGTCTCTGTCTCTGTCTCTGTCTCTGTCTCTGTCTCTGTCTCTGTCTCTGTCTCTGTCTCTCTCTCTGTCTCTCTCTCTCTCTCTCTCTCTCTCTCTCTCTCTCTCTCTCTCTCTCTCTCTCTCTCTCTCTCTCTCTCTCTCTCTCTCTCTCTCTCTGCCTGTCTGTCTGCCTCTCTTTTTTAGTATTTTCATCTCTGTCTCTCTCTCTCTCTCTCTCTCTCTCTCTACATCTCTCTCAGTGTCTCTGTCTCTCTTCTCTTCTCTCTCTCTGTCACTGTCGCAATCCACTTTAGATTACCACAAGCCGGTAGCAAGCTCTGCTTTGGAATTTTTGCAGATCTCTTTTGCCGCTAGCACAGACCGGCTGCGCACAGTGCAGTCCATGGTATACTCACGACACGGCATAGTGGCCGTGGCCATTCAGGGTAGCTGTGAGGTGAGGCTTTTTCATGCGTCTACGCGGAAGCACCTCGGCGACATCAGTATAGCTGCAGCCGTCGCACAGAAATTGCAGGGTAAGCTGGTGGCTGTCCAAGGCGAGGCAAGTGCAGTGGCCTCTGCGACAAGCTGAACGTGCCTTGCTGCAACTGCTGCCTCGGTGCAGCAGAAGCTGGTCACGCTCGTGTACCTGCGGTTGTTTGCTTTCCGTTGTTGGATAGGTTGTGACGACATCATCAGGCAGCATAAGGCTGCTTGCCTTAAGATCACTGCACTGCTGACATGCAAGGACTCGCTGTGGGTCGGCACTAGTGCCGGCGTCATCCTCACAATGCCACTGCCGAAGATAACTTCGAGCATGGCAAACTCCAGAGAATACAGCATCACGGCACCGCCTATCACCGGTACAGAGTGTGCTAGCAGGTCCTCATCACTGTAGCCGCCCCTGGCTTGACCTTTTTTGAGAAACAAGATGGAGGAGTGGGTTGTTGTGCTGTCGGGTTGTCGGTGTTACTGTCTTTATAGTGTTTTTTATGGCTATCATGTGCCTCTCTCTCTGTCTGTCTCTGTCTCTGTCTGTCTCTGTCTCTCTCTTTCTCTCTCTCTCTCTCTCTCTCTCTCTCTCTCTCTCTCTCTCTCTCTCTCTCTCTCTCTCTCTCTCTCTCTCTCTCTCTCTCTGTCTCTTGTCTCTCTCTCTCTCTCTGTCTCTGTCTCTGTTCTCTCTCTCTCTCTCTCTCTCTCTCTCTCTCTCTCTCTCTCTCTCTCTCTCTCTCTCTCTCTCTCTCTCTCTCTCTCTCTCTCTCTTGTCTCTGTCGTCAGCAATTTTCTTTCAGCAGTGGTCATTCTTATTAAATGGCGCTCAGGCACGGCCGTACATTGTCATTTGCCTGTCCAGAAAATTCTCAAGTGGGATAACAATAGACTTTGGCTGGCCCCTTGTGGGCGTGACGAGCTGCTTGGCATCATTCGGGTCGGTCCCAAGCTTCGGCCCCTAGCACCCCCTCCATGGCATGTTGGTGCTCACGCCTGCCTTCGCACATCTTATGCATTCTCGTTCGAGCAAAGCATGCACTCGGAGCATACTTACCTTGGTGCCTTGGATGCAAGCATTGCGGTTTCCATTTTTTCTTTGCTTCCAGGTCTTTCCGTGGGTCACACTGGCAACGTGCGCTTCCTACTGTGCGCCGACGTGCCGCGTCTTCCGGCTGCGGCCGATGCGGCCGCTCAGCTGCACCTTCAGTCTGATGCCGGCGCCTCTCTCGATCTGCTGCCCGCGGCCCGCGGGAGCTCGAGTGGCCCTGCAGCAGGGCCCTCGGTGGTCGCCAAGATGCTTGTAATAAGCGGCGGCGACGGCTACGAGGTGTTTGCTGGTGGCCATCAGTTGCCCACCCCTGACGGTCTGTCAGGCGGCAGCGTGGGAAGCAGCGACAGTGTGAATCACCTGCTGGTGTGGGAGATGTAGTCTGCCGCCTATCGCTGCTGTCAATCTTGACGTAAATCTCGACTGCTCTTTGAATGGCCCACGCCCCACGCTGTCCAGCCGATGGCCGACGACTGCCTCGCTGCCTGCCTGCAGCAACTGGGCAACAATCGACAGGTCATGGACCTCGGGGCGGGAGCCAGCGTCGGCGGCTGGCCGAGTATTTCGGTGCTCCCCCTTTCAGAATGAGGACAATGCCTTCGTCTTCCCGATCCACCTGTCTGCCTTCTTTGGCAAATAGCCAACGCAACGATTCGTATTCCTCATGCATGCTAGGCAAGGACTGCGTCGGCCCAGCCGAGGCTTCCGCGGTATCGGCGACCGATGGGAACTTTGGGCAGAGTGCCGCAGCATGCAAAAAGCTGCCCCGAGGCAGAGCTACACAGCGGTCACTCTGGGCTGGACGGACTGCAGCCTCGAATGGCTCAGCGGTATGAGCTTCACTGGCAGTCTCAGCCGTGGCCGAATCATGCTTTGTTCTTACTTTGCCCGATTCATCTCTTGGGCAGCCATTGACATGGCGCATGAGCGTAGGCGGGCGCCCATTATACTGGCGCCGGTGGCCGATGCAGCCAGCGTGCCCACGAACTTGTGTTTTTATATCGTTCACCATTCCATGTCAGTCGAGGCGCTCAAAAAATCACACGAAGAAGCAGCGTCTGAGCGCCTAGTCATGCGCGGCAGCTCCGCAGTCAGGCGATGCTATGTGGCATTTCTACGTGGACGTGGTGGGGTGGATGAAGCCTCGATGCCGCTGCTTCTGCCCATGCATCGCCACAGAGGAGTGCGCTTTGCCGATGTCGTGAGCTCGGTCGCCAGCTTGCCGTTTCCGCGTTTCTCGGCGTCGTTCGGTCACTCTTATTATCTGTCGTGCCGCTGGGTCAACGTTTCCCAATCGAGGGCTGCGCCTCGAAGGTCGCGACCCGCATGCACCGTGACGTTTGCTCCGGCCTCACGACTCGCAGCAAACCAAGCAGTCGACGGCAGCTGGAATGCATTGTGGGCCTGGCGTCCGATGCAGCAGAGACGGTGCCCAGCGATAGGGCTGCTGCTCTTTCACCCCATGCGATACGGCTGCGACCGTATGCGCTTCGTCATGGCCACGTGCACCGTCATGGCTACATGCACATGTGCATGCTTCCTTCTTTTTACATGACCTGGTGCTATGACGCAGCAAGGTGTGTCCTAAATTCGCGTCGTATTCGGTGGCTACGACAGCGCATGTCAAGCGACCAGCAGAGTTCGTCGTACCCAGTACCGTGGGGTGCTTGTTGTACAGATTAGTTGTTAGAGCAACAGCAGTCTCACGTGATGCACGAGTACTGCTAAAATTAAGAGTGTTATCATCCTGATGGTTTGTTATTTCTGCGCACTTTTTCCCATTGTCGGCTCATCCCGGTTAATCATCACTTTGCGGCTAAGATCAGTTACTACACGAATGTTACTGAATTTTTACGTTATATGCTGCGTCTTTATAGGTGATATAAGACATGTTCTTTTGCATTTTCTATATTGGGGAGTGTTAGTTTTGACAGTTGTCAGCCTAGCAGCCTCTGCCATATATAGTGAACGAACATAGGTGTCACCGATGGGCATCAGTGATTCCTCCTCCGGCTTCTGCAGATGGTTAATCTACTGTCCGTCTTTGCTTTTCATGTCTCAGAGTCACCCCAGTGACGAAGACACATTTCGAAACCCGCAGTGGACCCTACCCTCTTTTTTTGGGTTCAATGTCCCTCACGAGATTTAAAGGGCATTGTAAAACCCTTAAGGCTACATGCCCAGCCGCATTCCCGCAAGGTTCTGCAGCTTAAGTTGCACCTGTGTCTGCACGAAGAAACACACAAAGGGCAAATCACAAGAACCCACCAAATGCTGTCAAAACAGGTGCATTTTTAGTTTTTTTTTTTGTATGTCAAGTCAGGGGATGTGACGTCAGTCAAGAGTGAGTTTCAGGCTTTAGGTCCATGCGAACTAAGGGCACGGTCTCCGAAGCATTTGAGGTTCCTACGAGGTGTAGCTTAACAATTTGATTTATAAAAGCAAGTGAGTGGTACGATGCCTGCCCTGGTAGGAGAGTAGTTCTGATAAGTAGGCTGGCTAGAGCTAGAGAATGAACGTAACTCAAACTGTGTGATATAACCTTGAAATCAATATGCTGCTTTTACCGGGAGCCACTGTTGGTTGGCAAGAAGTATTATGATATGGCAACTGAGATGCTCACGACAGACAACCCCAGCTGCCGAGTTTCGCACCAGCTGCAAGCACCTGATTGCACATGTCGGTAGACCAGCAATCAGTGAGTTACAGAAGTCGATCTGGATGTCAGAAATGCACGGACTAATGTAGCTGTACTATTCCTGTCTATGCAAGTAAAAATTGTTAGCGATGTTACTTAGTTAAAAAGTAAGCAGACCCGATGGTGAAGCTGAAATGGTCACTTTTAAAAGGACACCTAGGTTTCGTACAGATGCTAGGAGGATTTGCTGGCAGAGCCGATTTTGAGCGTTAAGCTTTCCAATTTTAAGAGCTTAACTGATTGCCAAAATGAACATTCACAATAAAAATAGGAGTTGTAACAACATTTAGAGGGCTAAGGCGCTTTTCTACGCAAATTGTGTCAAACAGCTTTGATTTATCATATCCACAAGGTCAATGTTTATTCCATGCCAAAATTCTGGCTAAGATCTTGACTTGCACTTGTTCTGATAACAAATCGCTTGAGTTAGGCAGCTGTTGAACATTGGCTGTATTTCGAAGCCTATGCTTGTTAAAAAAAACCTTTGCAAAACATGCCTCGATGCATTATAAGTTACTTTTTCAGTTTGCTACACCATGCACCAAACCTAAGTGAAACTTGATCTGACGACTGACACATCCCCAAGCACATCCGATCTGGACAAATGAAGCCATGGGTGGCAAGGAACGTGTGACAACCGATAGCCCCTTACATTAAAACGAACCTAAAAAAGCCACAGTTCCACAAGGCAAATGCCTCGTCCGAGTGAATTGGTGCTTAATCTTGCAGCAAATGGGCTAGTTTATATTATGCCACCTTATGTTGATGTTTCGTGCCGTGAAAAGGATTTAATTTTCTTTGGATGTTAAACAAATGAATTATCATTATAATAAGATACTAAAAGTTAATCCACAGATACTATAAGCACATGCATAAAGCACATACATAGAGCACACACCTATATTATCCCCTGTTGTAGTTATGCATGCCAGCTAGGAAGGGTACGAAAAGTTTAATCCAGGAGTCGTCAAATTTTTCGGACTACTAGGCAATTTCAGGAGGTCAAGAAGGCACACCTAGGCCAAAAGAAACCACGCGCCACTCCGCAGGGCACAGGGGAGCTTGGCTACAACACGAACAAACAGTCGCGACAGACGGGCAAATGCAACGGGAAATCTAGGGGTAGACAGGTGGATCATCCCTTCCCGGGTCAGCCACTTCAGTTTCATACAAGTGGCCTTGACAGATCAGTCAAAAAATAAACATAGGCCACAGACGGAAACTCGAGCTGCAAACCAGCAGTATTGAATGGGAATAAAAACCCACCGTTGACAACTAAACTTAGTGCGGATTCAATAATAAATAACTAGGGGGCGTTATGCCAGACTGGTACTACTAGCCTTGTCTTGCCATAAAGGACCGAAAGAAAGCAGCGGTACATAAAAGATCAGGACTTTCTGTTCCATAGACAGGTTTACAAGGACACCACTGTTTAAATCATACCAATCGATCCAAACTAAGGCCAACTCTAGCTTCTATAAAATGTTGTTGAATCACACAGGTTGCACAATCCAAAATCTTTGCTGATTACCATCAACCGGCTCCCTGAACCACTCCCAGGTTAGCTCCGCTAGCTAGTGATCTCTGTTGTAGGTGATTAGCTGATCGACGATCGCTTTCTCTAGCTTCTTTGCCAGCAAGACAGAAAAGATCAGAGAGACCTTTTTAAGGTAGCAGCATCCCCTCTGGATTCTTGTCCCTCATTATAACAATCCCTAACAGGACTCATTATCCCTTGCCAACTCCGTGCAACACCTCAATGTCTACATTCGAAGAGGCTACGAGGAATGACCTCATCCTGTAAATTCCATCTCCTAGTCAAAGGAATCCATCTGTAACTCACTGGTTGCTGGTCATACCGTCCATGTGCAATCAGCCTCGCTGTCTGGCGGATACAGTTGGTGCAGTAACTCTGCAGCTAGCTCGGGTAGCTTGTGTCTGTCATGAGCTTCGCGGTTGCCGGACATCACCCACAACACGCCACTTTTTCGCCGACCTGCCCTGGCTCCTAAATCAAGCAGCACATCGTCTTGAAGGCTCTGTCTTCTCGCTTTGTAGGTCTTTTCATATGTCTAGCTCCAGCCCCTACCCCCCCATTGTGATTAGCAGGACTCGGATAGTGTTACTGAGGGCCTAACCCGAAGAAAGAATTCCGGAAGAAAAGTTGCTTTTGGGGGCCATTAAGGCACTACAGGTGTTGGCTATTATCGTTTTGAACCACAAAAGTCGTGTGATTGTCAGTGTCGATGCCAGTGGCTATGATCTTTAGTCGCCGGTCTGCTGCAGTGCAAGTGGATCGTGGAGATGCGAGATGACCTTGCAGCATTTGGTATTCCGCATGTTGTCGACTCCGAAACGCCGAGATATGCTCATATCGAAAATAGAGTTGTCTTCCGGCCCTGCGGGCGTAGACGAAAAGTCCAATCACCTTTCTTGCTTGGGCTTGCCTTCCTTCTGAGCTTTCAGCACTGACCACATAATGCATATTTCTTAACTGAGTGACTAAGTTGGCTCTTGACCAGGGGTCCCGGTTAGCCCATGCCAACGCCTAAGTGATGCGAACATGGTGTGTTTTAAAACCCTCGACCCGTCCTCCCGTCTCGCGTTGCCAGGGGCAGGCCGCGCGGTGGGAATAGCTAACATCCACTGTCAAGAGCCACTACTGCATAGGAGCAAGGAATGCGACTAGATCTTTCGGAGAATGAGACTGTTTCCTATTTGGAGGGAAGTTTTTGTGTGACTAGCCAACGTTACCGGGGCAAAGCCACAACAACGTGACCAATCATGACCCGACCCAGCCCGCGACTCAACCAATGGGCTCCTGGCACGCACTGTACAACACCACCCATGGCTTTCGCCAATCAACACATGTGCTGACCTCTCTGCTCTTAGCATCGTCCCCATCAGTACACCTATATAGAAAATACTAATTCACCATGCCAGATCCATAGTACCACCCGTTTTTATGAATCAACACTTGGTCCAGCCTATAGACTCCGTACAAACCTCAAATCCTTCGACGACCACGCATTTTGAGTCCCGGTAAGCTTCTAACCACGCCTCGAACTCACTTCGGACGGCAGGAGCGAAACAAACCTGACATTCCTTGCCCATTTCGAATAAACCCCTAAAACACTGCCAACTCCGCCTTTTTTACCAGCACTTTAGTGGATCATGGTGAAGTTGGCCTGATTTGCTGCTCTATGCATGCCCATGCTGACCCCATAAGGGGTGAGCTTGACACTAACTGTCATTACAATATTGATCCGTGTGCCTGGTCCCACCTCAGCCACGGTTATGTTTGTGTTGACATTCTGAATCGTACTCCTAGCATGTCTTAAAATCATGCTTCCTGCCCCTATACCAACCTATAAACTCAGTTGTCCTAGAAACAGATTAAGTTCCACGTGCTCCCTCTCGGAGGCTATAACGTAATTTATTATGATTAGTATTATTATTATTAATGGCCAAGAGATTGCCAGTTGTAGGACCACCATGTTGTAGACATAAGTAAATGACCATCTTGCTCCGCTCTTCCATGTACTGCCATCTTCCGAATTGTTATGCGGGCGTGATCTCATAGTAGCC
>WPIO01000412.1:0-53729 GCA_009760855.2 Cristatella mucedo
GGTTGTCAAAAAATTACCCGATATCGCGAAAGGAAAAAATTCTATCATCACTAAATTCAAATCTATATTAATTAGCATACATATTTTTACCTTATATAGCAAATGTCTTCTCGAGTAGGTCAAAGAAATTCTTTCTCTTTTGAATCTAGAAAGTTAATGAATATTGATTTCAAATCATCTAGTAGAAGGTACGTTGGAAAGAAAGGAAGACTAAACAAAGTTTTATTTCATAGAACCTGTTATTTCTGCTAATGGAAATACCTTAACTTTTTCTTATAAATCAAAAAGAACGTATGCAGACTTTGAGTCACTTAAAGAGTCTCTTAGGTATCAAACAAATGAATTACTTGATAGAGTTAGAAGTTCATGGAGGTTTGTTAGAGTTCATTTTAAAATATCATTCGACATGAGAATGTTTAATAATGGAGAAATAGAAAAAAAGGAGCACAATCAAAATCAATGTTAACGATGGATAGTGAACCATCTAACTCAATATATGAAAAAGTAATGCTTTCTTTAGGAACTAATTCTGAGATGCTAGTAGAAAGAAATGTTGGTTCTGGATGGTTATTTATTGGTTATTATTCATTTTCTGTTGTTATTTCTAAATACTTACCTTTAAGTGGTGGTACATACATTGAAACACCTGAATATCTTGTTAATAAAAAGTGTGTAATTAATTTAAAAAATCTTAATGATGAGTTTTGCGCTATGTGATGTGTTTTAAGGTCTTTAAACCCAGTAGAAAGAAATAAGTGGAAAATAAATGATTTAAAAACGATATTAGCTAATAATCATTCTAATCTTCTTAATGAGATTGAATGGCCTTTAATGGTCAAAGATATTGATAAATTAGAGAAAGCAATGAATGTTAGTATAAATGTCTATTCATGTGGATTTAAAGAGTCAAGAGTTTCACCATTAAGAGTTGTAAAAAAATCAGATGAAAAAGAAGGTAGACATGTAAATCTTTTACTAATTGTTAAAGGTAAAAAAGAACATTATATGTTGATTAGTAATTTTAATTCATTATGTAGATCAAAAAACTCTGGAGGAAAACAGTATTATTGCCATAGATGCTTAAATAGATTCTTTGATAAAAAACAAGTAACTAATCATTTAGAAATGTGTGAAAGTATGAACTCTGGAAACACTGTTTATGTAATGCCACATGGTGATAGTAAGTTTATTAAGTTTGATTCTTTCAAAATCCTAATACATGCCCATACGTTTGTTATGCAGATTTTGAGTGTATAATTAAAAAACAAGAAAATTCTTCAACACACACACCATGTTCAGCTGCTTTTATCATAGTTGATTGGAAGGGTGAAGTTTTTGATAGGTTTAATAATGTTGGATCAGATTGTGTTGTTAAGTTTCTTCGAAGATTATTTGAGTTATCAGATTTTTTGAAAAGTACATTGATTGAACATAGTGGAGAAAGTAAAATGGATAGTTTAACTGAAAGTGAGTATGGTGAATATGAAAATGCTTTATTCTGTTGGATGTGTAAAGAGCCATTCAATTATAAAGTAAGTGATTTGAGAAAAGTTCACGATCACTGCCATCTAACAAATAAATATAGAGGCCAAGCACACCATATTTGCAACTTAAAAGCTGGAGTTAACTTTAGAAGATGGCAACTTCCTGTTATATTTCACAACTTTTGAGGATATGACTCACATATAATTGTTAAAGCTCTTGAAAATTTTAGTGTTGAAGCACAACCAATAGCTAATAATCTTGAGAAGTATATGATGTTAAGGGTTAAGGATATTGTTTTTAAGGATAGTGCTCAATTCATGCTTGGTTCATTAAACTTTATAGCGTCAACAATGGGTAAAACTATTGTTTTCCAATTTCTAACAAAGTTTTAAGTGAACTTTACCCAAATAAAAACCTTAATATGTTAGCAGCTAAAGGAGAATATCCTTATGAATTCATGGATTCTTTTGAGAAGTTTTTTACTTCATCTCTTCCTAGTAAAGATGATTTTTATTCAAGTGTTTACATGACTGGTATATCCGATGAAAGTTATAAAAAAGCAAATGATGTTTGGAAAGAGTTTGATTGTAAAAATATGTTAGAATATCATAATTTATATCTTCAAACAGACGTTTTATTACTTGCTGATTGTTTTGAAAGTTTTAGAAAAGGATTGTTATCAAAACTAAAATTAGATACAGCAAACTTTGTAACAACACCAAACTTCTCATGGAATGCGGTATTCTGGTTTTCAGGAGTAAAGATTGAGTTATTGTCCGATAGAGAGAATTATGACATCATAAAAAAATCTATTCGTGGAGGAATATGTCAGGTTAGCAGTAGACTTGTTAAGGCAAATAATCCATTAGCACCTGATTATGATAAGGATAAACCAATAACATGGATAACTTACCAAGGCACAACAAGTCTATATCCTACAGCAATGATGGCGCTTCTTCCACAAGGGAACATTATTGAAATTTCAAATGAAGGGTGGGATATTGATAGAATTCTTAAGTTAGAGGATGAATCAGATACTGGCTACTTCTTTGTTGTTGATATTGAATACGATCCAAAAACTAAAGAGTATTATCATGACTTACACAATGAATATCCATTATGTGCTTCTAATAGAGTTGTTAATTGTAGTGAATATTCAAAGTTTCAAAATAAGTTCAAAACAGGAGCAAGTAATATTCCAAAGTTAATATGTGATTTTAAACCAAAAAAGGATTATCTTCTTCATTATAGATATTTAAAGTTCTGTTTAACACACGGAATGGTTTGTGATGTAAAGAAAGTTTTTAAGTTTAATCAATCAAGATGGCTTAAACCTTATATTGAAATGTGTGCTGAAATGAAAGCGTTAAATTCAAGTAAAAAGTTTTTAAGAAACCTTTGGAAACTTTTAATGAATTCATTCTATGGTAAAACCTGTAAAGATGTTGAAAAAAGAGTTAAAACTTATTTAGTTAGTACTATCGATGAAGCAGGAAAAAGGAAGTTCAATAAACGAATAAGAGATCCAAATATGGTTAACTTTAGAGACTTTGGAGAATATTTGACAATCTTTCAAATGAATCAATCTAAAACAAAATTAAATAAACCAATATTCATCGGTAGTGCAATTCTAGATTTATCAAAGTTACACATGCAAAAGTTTTATTACGATGTTATAAAACAGAAATATGGAGACAAGGTTAGTTTAATCTATACTGACACTGATTCTTTAATTATGAACGTTGAAACACCTAATCTTTATGATGATATGAAAGCATTACCTGATTATTTTGATAATGATACAATCGGTAAATTTAAGGATGAAGCAGAAGGAAAAGTAATTTCAGAAGTTTGTGCTTTAAGACCAAAGCTATACTCTGTAAGTATCGTTGATTCTGAAAGAAAAGCTGCCGCAAAAGGAGTAACAAAAGCAGTTTTAACTAAAACTATGAGGCATGACACATTTGTTAGTTGTTTAACTGAAAGTATAGAAATTTTTAAAGGTAAACAAAATGAGAAGTTTGGTGAAAGTCAAATTAGAAAGTTTCATAAAATATCTCAAGATAAACACGAACTATTTACTAATGAGATGGAAAAAGTTGCACTATCACCATTTGAATCAAAACGTTACATGTTAGATTGTGGTCGTTGTAGTTATGCTTATGGGCATTATAAGATTGAAGGTACTAATCCAGGTCAATGTGATAAATTTATTTAACAAAAATAATTTCATTATTATAGAAATGGAAAACGAAAATCCTGAGTTTTCAAAAGTTGAAGAAAGAGATACAGAATCCGAAGATCCTGATTAAATACCTGAATCCGAATCTGAATCCGAATCAGAATCCGAATCAGAATCCCAATCAGAATCTCAATCAGAATCCGAATCAGAATCCGAATCCGAATCCGAATCCGAATCTGGGTTTGAGTCTGCTGAAGATGGCTTTACTTTTTACACTGGAGCTGATGATATACCACCATTTAGAAGTGATTATGTAAATGAAGAAAATGAATTATAAGAAAATAATTATACTTATATAGAAATGGACGTTTCGAGAATTCTAAGCTGTGAACAATCCAGAGATACGGCTGTAAAGATCTGTCTTCAAAAACTTAAAGGTAATGATCAACGTATAGTTAGACACTCTCTCGATAAACTTATTCCAGATTTAGAGAGTTCGTTTGTTAGCGTTCTTATGGAAATCTGTGAAGCTTCTGATAAACTAATGGAATGTAGAGGTAAGATAAATGAAATGCTTGAAGAAGCATCTAAGAAATCAAAAACCCCAAAAACAAGTTTCAAGAATTTTAAGTTTTAAAGACGGTGTAGATATGGCTATGGCATTTTGTAGTATTCCAAAGATTTATTCTTCCTATGTTCCTGAAGATCTTCGAAGCAGTGTTTATTTATTAGATAGTTCCAAATTTTCTACTCTCTTAATGATTCGTGATTTATATGATAAACGTAAAAAATTGAATGATAAATTAGAAAAAGAGTGGTCAAAATATAATGATTTTACTAATAGATTTAAATTTAAATATCAAGACTTAGGAAGTATTAGTTTTACTGTTAAAAGGAGTGGAACTAAAGAAGATGAGGAAAAGATTTATGAAAAAATTTCAAGAATTCTTTGGTATGATCATGCTATAGCATTTGCAATTGAAATTGTTAAACCTAATAGAAATTTGTATACTGCTATTAAATTGTTTGAAAAAAATAGATACATTCCTTCTGATCTTTATAAGAGTCTTTATGAGATAGATGATTCAATAATTTCTGACGTTTTAGATGTTTGTGATGCATATGATATATTTAAAAAAGAGAGAAAGAAATTAGTGAAGAAATATCAAAGGTTTTGTATTATGAGTTTTTAAGAGAAATTAAAGAACAATATGGATTTTATTTTAATTTATATAGATAAAAATGTATGGAAAAAACTGTTACAGAGTAGGAATTTCGAGGATTTTGGATTGTGACTACGCTGAAGCGATGGCTAGAGCATTTTGTGGTTTTTCAAAGTTTGATTCTTCTGAAAAGCTTTATGAAAAAATTTGTTATTTGGATGACTCAAGATTTTCTTTTCTTTTGCAGGTTTGTGGTGTGGATGATATTTATAAAAACAAAAAGATTGAGCATTCTAAAGAAAAATCAAAATATGAAAAATTTATTGAAGATTTTAGAGAGAGATATACTTCTTTAGAAAATGATGATATGATGAACGATAGAGTTAAAGACGATGTTTATGAAAAAATTTCAAGAATTCTTTGCTATGGTGATGTTTTAGAAGTTGCAAAATCTATGGTTAATTATAAAGGTTTCGAAAGAGTTCCTTTAGATTTGTATAAGAGACTTTGTGAATTCGAAAGAGTTCCTTTAGATTTTTATAAGAGACTTTGTAAATTCAATGATTCAATAATTTCTGACTTATTAAATATTTGTGATGCAGTTGATTCATTAAAAAAAAGTAAAATGGAATATTTAGAAGCAAAATGTAATTACCTCAATCTTTTCAATTCATTTTTAGACATATTTATAAAAAAATGAATTAAACAATTCCTAAACCTTATATAGGAAATGGATTTTGATGAAAAGTTTGAAAAGGCTGTTGAGAATGTTTATGTACGTGATATTATATCTTCAATTTGTTTTATTCTATTAGGATGTAGTCAGTCTGAATCTGTTGTTTATTATAAATCTTATAAAATGTTAAAAAAATTAGACCCATTATTTATTGACACACTTCTTGAGATAACTAATCAATATAAAAGTATTGATAAATCTACAATGAAATTAAAAGATGAGGCTGAAAAAATATATGAGTCTAGAAAAAAAATCTTAAACCTTATATAGGGAGATGGATCAGGAAGTTTCAAGAATTCTTTGTTGTGAATATGGTGTAAGAATTGCAAAAAGTTTTGTGGTTTTGAAGATGATACCCCATATATTCCTTCAGATCTTTATAAGCATATGTTTAAACTACCTGCACCAAAAATTTGGGTTCTTTTAGATGTTTGTGATGCATATGACAAAATGAAAAAAAAGAAAAAAAATATACTGCAGCATTCGATAAGTTTCATCAAATATTTGATAATAATAATAATAATATTGCACTTGATAAAGCGCCCTCAGAGAACTTAATCTCTTTCTAGGCGCTTTACATTTGCTGCAAAGTGATACGCAATAGAATAGTAAGTAAAATCATGCTTGAAAAACAAACAAAATGAATAACATGGTTAGGGGTTACATGCACTGGGTCAGCATGCAAATGTGGTTAGTGGCAATGTAAAAAAAAAACTAATCACTTTTACATATAAGTAATTTTCTTTTTTTTATATAGGAAATGCAGAACGACGTTACCGATCCCAATCTTGCTACTAGTGCTACTCTCCTTAAGTCTTACGTTGATTATCTTGTTAGGTCAAGGATGACTGCATACGATTAACAAACACTTGATTCAGATATTTCAGTTATGACTGACAATTCGGTTAAGAAATTCTATCTCGATAAATGTGATATCGAAGCTCAAAAAATCATAACTGCAGGCTTAACTGATGTAACAGCAAATCTTGAATCTACTGTTAGATCTAAAGTAGACGCACTTCTTGACGATCCTTCTGAAATCTCTAGCTATACAACATGGATCTCAACTTCCAACACTCTCAACGGTTACTTCAGGAGTTTCAGGAATTAAACCAGACATCTCTGGAATTGTTAAAGACGAGTGTTATGCAATTCTTCCTGATCTAGCTGGTGGTGTTAGCCCAAGACAAAAGGCTACTGCTGCAGCTCTTGAAGCATAATTAATTTAATTAAAACAAAAATAAACATAATATAGAAATGGGGATTGAAACTAGGAGTAGGGATTTCCTTAATGAAGTTCAAGGTCAGCAGCATTCAAATTTTAAGATTTGTTCATATCCTATGGGTAGAATTGAAGACATTAGATCAACATTACTAAACGCTGTTAAACTAGTTATTGAATACAAGGCTTTAAGAATCAATCACTCTGAACCAGAAATCGCTAACATATTTACTAAAGTAAGAGATGGTTCAGTCTTTGAAGAGTTTCTCAAGGACTTAAAGATAGAAAAAATAAATAGAATTAAATCAGAAGCTTACTCTAAAAAAATAGAACTAACAAAACAAATTAAACAAGAAATAGATCAAGGAAAAGACATTGAAATTCCTGAAGAGTTGATTGAAGAGACTATGGAATGGTGGATCTAAATATTTACTATTCTAACTTTTCTAGCTAAACCAATAACATCTAAGGACTAGGTGTAACTTAAAAAATGATAACTAATATCGAATGTTATTATTTTTTTATCATTTCTTAAGATATGGAATTAGTTAACAACATATAATCACCTTCCATCATTAGTTGTCAAAAAATTAGACGATGTCATCACTAAATTTGACATCTTTATATTGTAAGTGTTAAATATCTACAATATAAGGAATAGCATATATTTTTACTCCATTTGTTTTATATACCGATGCTGAAGGAGAATAATTAACACCTTTAACTGTTCCAATCTCAATATAATCTAAAGTCGATGGTGCTGTCAAGTACGGTTTATTTAAAATTGGATATTCAATAGTAAAATTGAGGGTGACTTCTGAATTAGAATTTGAAATGTTAAAGTTCCTTGGTGAACGTTCTAATAAAATCATATTATCAACAATACCATCATTATCATATGGGAAATAATAAGTAAAATTGCTATTATTTTCAATCTTATGATAAAAGTTTCTAACAATTATATCACCTGGTATTAATCCATCTGTTGTCTTTTTAATAGTAATAGAAATATTTGCTTTCATAACTCTATACGAGACTTTAAGCCCCGCATATGTAAATCAACTATTATAGTAAATTGATTTAGACGCTTTATAGCTCGTTAGATTATCAATATAATTAGTAACACCATTTGTTACATTATTTATATCAACTACTTTTATCATTATTTGTGTATACACTACTTTTTTATATTAATATCAGATAGTTTTGATAAAATTAATTTTCCTTTATCAGATGAAGAAAATGTTTGTGATGGTGAGCTAATATTTGTAACACTTTTTACATTTAAATTACCACCGCATTTAATAAATATTGTGTTAGCAATGATACTAGAATAATATTCTGCTGCTATAGACTTTAAGTACCACATCTGAAGTGTTCTTTTAGGGACTAAATCATTTGGTTGATAATTATTTAAATTTAGATCATTTCTTATAATTATTAATCTGTTAACACCTAAATTTCCACTTATATTACTTGAAGAATATAGGTTAACTTTTGTATCAAGATATTGTTTTGTTGCAATGTCAGAAGGATTCATAGGATCAGATGTCCTTACATATTTTTTTGATTTTGCAGATAAATTTCCACTCATACGCTGATCTGATTCTGAATCTTTTCTTAGATAATTATTATCAGCAAATTTTTTATTAACAACTTCTAATGAATCAATTGTCTCTCCAACATTTGTTATTCTATTGCTTGCAAAGTTTAACGTTCCACCCATTTGTAAATCTCTTTTAGAAAGCATTTAATGTATTGCTATATAAATTGATATGTATATTGATTTATCAAATGAATCGTCTGTGGATATGAATAAAGAGCTCTATACAATTTTTTTACTTGTATTTAGAGCATAACTTCCAAACAAATGAAAAGTATTTTGATATGCAGTTACTCCATTCGTTGGATAAGGAATCATATATCTTTCAATGTTCGGAGTTAATGAATATGTTGTTGAAAGTACAAATATACCTCTAGGGACATAAACATCTCCTAAATCACTTATCCATTTTCCATTGAATGTTCTACGTCCAGCTAATGTTTGTAATGAACCATCAATATGGCCACTAAATTGTATAACTGCTACATTTCCATCTGTAATTCTATTTAGATAATTAAGATTAACACCATCATTAAGATTAACAGGGTCATTTTCAATTTTAATAAAATTATTTTGCATATCTAGACTTCCATTAATTACTCCTCCTTTAGAACTAACAAAGTTTGCGTCTAAATATTTTTTATTAGGAACACTATAATCATAAGGAATAACACCAACAGGATCACCACTAGCAGTAATACTTCCATAGACATTTAAATGACCTGTAATATCTCCACCAGTAAGTGGTAGCTTAGTATCAGCATAATCTTTCGTTGCAGCATCACTAGGATTTATAGGATTAGCAAGATCTACTATTCTAAAATTATTCATATCAATATCTCCATCAGCTGTAGTTCCTCTTGATACTTTTGTGACGAAATTGGTATCTATATACTTTCTATTTACAGCATCTCCAAGATCAACAGGATCACCTAAATCCTTTATCAAATTTCCATTCATACTTAAACTACTTGTAAGTACATCACCACTTTTTTTAACGTAATTTTTTATACCAACCCCTTTTCTTTTAGGTCTTAGCATTTCTATACAATAGTAAAAAGAAAATCAATGTAAGTTATTCCACTTGCAACAGTAAATTTATCGATAGCATATCTACACGTTCCATCTAAATTAATTATTAAAACTATAGTACCACTAACTCCATATGTTGATTCACTTGTTAATTCTACGTACGCATTTGTTTTATTAGTTGCGTACATAACTCCACTAACCATTGCAAAGTTCGGTAATACCCCTGGAAAGAATGTTTTAAGATTAGTATTGTATGCAACAATATCTCCAGTAGTTGCAACAACAGGTATATCCCCAGGTGTGAGTTGTTGGAATTGAAATTGGTTTCCTGTACTTCCATTAGTTGTAATACTTAAACCAAGCATATCAAGATAAAATACGGTTGGATAAGTACCAGAACTTGCTCCTAAATATCTAATTGATATTTGTGTATCATTATCTATGTACTGCTTTGTCACAGTATCAGTCTTTCACATTTATAATATTCTTATTCCCCATATTCATACTTGCTGTTGCTTTACCTTTAAACACTTGTGTCATATTTTTTAAGAGTCCATAGTTAATCACTTTATAAGGTCTTAAATCACTATATACAGTTCCATCAGCAGAGTTTCCTGATATACCAAAAACATTCTTACAATTCAACTGTGACGACATCTTTCCATTAGTCTTTGGAAGGAACCCTGACATACTTGAAACAGTTGCTAAGTCACCAACAACATTTGTAGCAACACTTCCTCCAAAATTTGAACTAAAACTATAATTCAAGTTTATTGCATCACCAGCATTAATAGGGTATGCTAAGTCTGTTACTCTATTTCCGTTAGCGTTAAGATCACTGTAAATAGAACCATTAATCTTTCTAACTTTTTCCATTCACTTATAATATATGAAGAATAAAAAAGGAAAAGGTGTTGATACTATAAAAGAAGGAGTAGATACAACTAAAGAAGTTGTTTCAGGTATTACCACGGCAACAGAAGTAGGTTCCAAAGCAGTTATAAAAATAGTGCCTAAAGTTGCTATGAAGCTGTCCTTACAGGCCTCAAATAAGATCGCAAAAATCGTTCCAAAAGTATTACAATCATTTAAGGTTATTGGAACAGCTACAAAAGCTCTAGGAGGATTTCTATCTGGAGTAACAGGAGTAGTAGATCTTGGTTTGTTTATAAAAGAAATTGTTGATGATATATCTTCTGGTAAGTATGGACAAGTCTTCTGGAAAACAATGTCAGATAAAAAAGAAGGTCTAGCAAAGATGGTTGCAAGTTTAGAAGTTGGTTTCTACATTAATGAAATATTACTAGAAGCTGAAAAAGCAAACAGTGATTGGTATTTAAATCCTAGTAAGTTTTTATCTGATACTTTTGGAGAAGAAGTTTCTTGGGATGCAACTCAACTTGATCCAATAGCTTGGAAGAAGAACTTTATTGAAATGAGAGGAGGCTTTTTACCGGCTATTCCAGCCATCATCGCTAGCATAGCAAGTGTAATAGGAATTGTTGGTTTAGCAGTTTCAATAACAGTAGCGGTTGCGGGGTTGATAAAAAAATAGTAGATGAGGCAATGTATACTGCTAGAGCACCTAAAATGAATACTCATGAAGAGAGAATAAGTGCTTTGACACTCCAAAAAGAAAGATTAAATAATGCAATTGTAGACTTGAAAAACATGATAGAACTACTTGAAAAAGGGGTTGATATAGATCTAAGTGATAAAGTACAAAATTCAGAAGTCAACAACAGATTAACTTACCTTAATAAGTGGAGAGAGCTTGTGGAGAAAGGAGGTGTTAGTTATAGTGAAGATTTAAAAAGAGACGTAAAAAAAGTAGAAGCCTCTACCGTTGGTGGACGTAAAACTTGTGACTATAAAGCTGAGAGTGCGATGCTATTGAGTAATCTTTTCGCACAAGGTAAGAGTCAACAAGAAATATATAATGAAATGATTAAACTTAGAGATGAACTAAAACGAAGATGTAAAAACTAATAGTCGGTGTAGCGAACTATTTTATTGTCTTCTGTTAAATTATACGTAAAATTAAGTTTTGCAAATTGAAGATGTAAACGTATGGCTTCCATATCCCTAACAACAGCTGCTTCTTCTTCACAATCAAAATAACCCAAGTGATATTGTTGTTTATTTATTTTTATTCTTTATCTCCATTTATTTGTTTTCTTATAGTAATCAACACCAATAAAATTAGATGATAAACCTTATACTTTTGGTTTATTTCTCATATTTTCTGAATGAGTTGCTTCACGTAAATTTTCAAAACGATTATTTAGTTTATCATTATTAATGTGATCAATCTCTTTCAAAGGTAATTTACCAGTCATTACCAACCTCACCAATCTATGAGCATAGTATAACTTTCCATCAATCCCCATTTGTCTGTATCCACAATCATTTATTGAACCAGCCTCCGATCCAACAGTTATTCCATGTCTTCTAGCTTTATATGTAAATTTTCCTGTAAGGGCATTGTAATAAAATAATTCAAGAACTCTATCTCTTAGTTCATCTTGATCAATTTATGCATAGTTTTATAAATGTTTAATATAATTATATAAAATGTATAGTGAAGTCAAACTTGATCTATCTGATCACCAAATTGATCTTATTCATAAATCTAAGGAACCGATTTCAATAAGATTAAAACATACCGATTTAAGCGGTACTAAATCTTTTCTTGTAACCGATACTCAAAAAAGAAGAATAGAAAAGTATAAGGCGAAAGGAGTAGGAATGCAGTTGAATTTTAGTCTTAAACAGTTAAAGGCAAATAGAAAGCATGGTTCTGGTATTGTAGATATAATAAATAAAATATCTGGAGGAAGAGAATTTCACTTAAAGTTGCCAGCAGGAGTAAAATCAGAATTTGTTCCAGATGGAAATTTCAATAATACTAATAGATATAGTTATGCGGGTCCGGGAACTAAGTTCGCTCAAAGGATGGAACAGGGCTACCAAGGCGTTAATGATCTTGATAATCGTGCACTTATCCACGACCATACATATACAGAGACTGGTGGAATGCCAGAACCAAGAAGAACAGAGATACGTAATCTGTCAGACCTTGTTCTTGCTGAAAGTGCTGCCCGTATTGCTCTTGATCCTAAGCAGCCTGCTTATGTTAGGGAAGACGCTAAAACAGTGGCAGCTATCATGGCAGCAAAGGCAAAATTGGGCTTAGGTATTGGTGGAATGTTAAACGATTCGTTTGCAACTGATTTCTTAAAAGATAAAATAAACAATCCATCAAGTTTGAATAAGATAAAAAATTATGCCTGAGGCATCGTTGATAGGATGTTAGATATCAGTAGAAAAAAGATATAAAAAATTAACTAACCTAACTAATTTTTATTTTTGTTTTTTATTTCTTAATAACCTAATAATCAGCAGCATTGAAATCTCCTCGTTTTACAGAATCATAGACCTTAACTTGATCAAGCTTTAATCTAATATTAAGCCTTTCTTCAGAATTATAAGAGTCTTTAGTAACATAACTTCCATCGAGGATACCAGTAATAGAAAAGTCATTTCCAAGTTTATTAACTACATCAGCAATAGAACTTAACTTCAACTGTTTATTTTTTTGATCGAAGAATATGCTTGGCTTGACACCAAAATCAATTCGAACTCCAATTGTAGATCTTTTACTAAAATCATATCCTTTGAAATCAAGTTTCTTACTAGACCTTTCTGCAATGTCTTTAATAGATGGCATTATGTCTTCGGTAATGTATAACCACATGTTGTAATATTGCTTAGAATCTTTTGAAATCCTCTCTTCAATGTGAACTCGAGCTGGCTTTCCTTTTGGAATTATGACTGAAGCGTTTTCAAGAACTACGAATTTCTTATTTTGGAATTCCATTTCTATAAATGGTAAATAATTTGTTTAATTCAAATTAATAATTCCATCGTTATTCCAAAATCAGTTAATTCCATTAGTTTTAAGAAGATTAGACACCTTTTTCCACAATCTTTCTGATTGAACTTTTGCAGTTGAAACGTTTGAAAAGATGGTATATCACCGAAGTAACTTATTACCCCTGGCATTGGTGGTGCTCCAAAAGAATCAAAGTAAAAACACTTAGACCCTTCTTTCTTTAATGCGACCCAGTGATATAAAGCAAGGTCTGATTCTCCTGAATTACAAATAAGGCATTCATTCTCTAATGACTTTGTTAGTTCATCTCTTGCAAAGACACCTCTAAAGTTTTTTATATCTAGTTCTTATATATAATTATTTATTGCTATATCTGTTAAAGCTGATGATTTTACTTTTTTTTAGTTTTTCTGTTGCACTCTTAATCTCACCAATTATTTGTTGTTCACTTACACCTCTTCCAATCCTTCTTCCTTGTGATAAAGATCCTCTTCCAATCATTCTTCCTTGTGATAAAGATCCTTCACCAACGGCAACTGGAACAGCAGCAGGAGTACTACTTCTTAGTCTAACGAACTTTGATTTCTTTTTACTACCGATTGTACAAATTCCTTTTACCATTCCTCTCATTCCTTTTGTACTATCTACTTCAGCATACTCCTCGTGTAATGTATCAGTCGACTTTTTACACTTCATACAATAAATCTCCATATATTATAATATATAAAAATTTAATATATGATGTCTTTGGAAATTAAACCTTTTAATTTTGGACAGGATAGTGTTACCGGTCATAAAGAACCACTACCTAAAGAACCCATTAGGGCATTGGTTTTAGGTCCTAGTGGATGTGGTAAAACACAGTTAGTAATGAATTGGATATTTTATGGAAGAATAGACTATGATATCTGTACTATTATTGCTGCAAGTTTAGATCAACCAGTATACCGTGGATTTATTGATATGACAAAAGGAAGCCCTGCATTTGTTTGGGTTAGTGGTGTAGATGAAATGCCAAATGTTGACTCATACAAGAAATGTAAGAACGTTGTTGTGTTAGATGATGTTATAAATGAAGATCAGAGTAATATATTGGATTACTTTACAAGAGGAAGACATAAAAAATGAATATATTCTCTCTTGCTCAAGGATTTACAAGTGTTCCTAAAAGAAATATAAGAAACAATGTAAACTTTATAATAATCTTTAAACAAAATGGAAATGATATAGAATATATACGGCGTGCATACGTTGGTGATATAGATGGAAAGAAATTTAAAGATTGGGTCGATTCTTGCACGAGGAAAAGATTTGGATATTGTGTTATAGATCTAACTAAGACCGAGGACGAAGGAAGATTTTGGTCTGTTGATGAAAAAGGAAAACAACTAATAACTATTTTCAATAATTAATAGGAAAGGAATGATTAACGGAAAGTTTTATCAAAGAAAAAATAAACAGTACAAAGGAAGTGTTCAAGAAGCTCTTGATTTAGAAAACCTACTTAGTAATTTAGATAAGTTAAATGTCGCTACAATACTTAACAATAGTGAAGAGATAGCGAGAATAGAAGCTGAGATTGCTGCTAGAGATCAGATAGAACATAAACTAAATGAATGTGCTCTAGAGCATTCAAAAAATGATTCAGGTTAGACTGATTTTAATAAGCTTTGAGTAATGAGACCTAAACTTGCAATACAAATGGAGACTAATAAACTAATTGAAAAGGCGATACAGCCTAAACCTAAAGAACCTCAAGATGTTTCTTTGGTTTTGAAAAAAGCAATTTCTGATATTAAATCTGGTGAACCTAAAAAGCAATTAACAGAATAAATCAAGCAAAGACTCATGCAGCTAATCCAGAGATAAAAGAAATTATTGGTGGTGTTCAAAAGGCAGTCGGAGAAAGTTTTAATGTTAATCCATCTACTGGTACTCCAAAGATTAATAAAGGATCTATAAAAGAAGTTGAAGCAAGCACTCCAAAGAAAAGAGGTAGGAAACCAAAAGCTGCTTTACCAACTGTAAGTGTTACAGAACCTAGTATAGAACCTAGTATAGAACCTAGTTCTACAGAACCACAATTTACAACTGTGATAGAAGATAGTCTTCCTTAAATCACATTTTCAAAAGACCCACGTGTTATTAGAGAAGAATTAATTGAACTTACAAAAATAAAATCTACTGGTAAAATGAAAACTACTATGAAAGTAAACTTGCTTACACAACTGATAGTAAGTTTTCAGAGACATATCCAAATATTACACCAGATATTCGTACTCCAAATAAAAATTTTTATTCAGAGGAACAGGTAAGTATTGCAGATGTAAAACTTGTTCTTGTGAATTGTAATCTAGTTGCTCCAGGTACAAGTTATATAAATGGAATCGAAACACAAGCTTTAAGAAGTTTTGGATTTGACTTTTACCCATGGGATACAATGGTTTACGAACCAAACACCATTGAATACCACAATATTTCTACTGAAAGTATTAGTGATATAACTGTTTGGGTTATCGATCAAAACTTAAAGTCGTTAGATTTTGGTGGTGAACAAATTGCCGTTGTTATAGAAATTATAGAAATATAATATATAGACAAAATGACGATAAGATTAACGGGTACATCTTCTTCAGACTATAAAACATTATGTCCTCCAATTAATTTAGGAGAAAATTCTGGATAGAATGAAATTGGTTTAAGAAGGGTAGAGTTTACATATGTAAATAGAGCTATATCAAATGTCTTTAGGAGTGTGAATGATAGACTTTGGTTTAAGTTTTTTCTTGGAGATGTTGGTGAGCCTCAAAACATTGAAATTAATTTTGGAACAGAAACCAAAGATGGTGTTACAACTGTTAAAACTTCAGGGACCTACGACACTAACAAAATCGTTCTTGCTTTAAACACAGCTTTAGCAATTAAGAAGAAAGATCCTGGTTCTCCATCGGCGTTATATAATGGAAGATCTGGAAATGGAATAAGGTTTAGTGTTGATACAGATGATAAGATAGTTATGCAAGTAGCTGGTGATAGCGTTGTTTTTCTTGGAGCCAACTCTTTTATCACAAAAAAGACTGATTTTTATAGTATTGGAGATACATTAGGCTTTAACTCAAACGAACAAGGAACGTTTGACCGCGACATGGTTGGAGGTACTCCTTATGAAGCGGTAGAAAAAGCTATGTATTTTGCTGGAACTTATAAAGCATGGAATAAAATGATTCAACCTGATAATACAGGTGTAAAATGGATCAGTGTTGATTGTGATTTGGTTGATCCAGAACTTAATTATATAGAGAAGAGAAAAGCTTTTTCAGAACAATCACTGTCTTTATGTGTAATCGACACTGATGATATCTCTCCAGGTCAAAAAGTTGATTTACATATTCCAAATGTAATGTATCTACCGACAAGGGGTAATATATCATTATTGAGTGGATATAGAATTACATTAACAGATCAAAACGGAAATAGGATTAATACAATTACAGATGTTATATCTACAATAGTTATTAGAAAAGGTAAAACAAGTATAGAGGATAGTATAGAAAAAATTAAAACAATTATAGAAAAAAGTAAAACAAGTATAGAAAATGAAAATTAGGTTAACAGTAGCTTCTGAAACAGAGTATAAAACTAACTGTCCCCCAATAATGCTTGGTCCTAAATCTGGGTATAGAAAAGTTGGGTTACGAAGAATAGAATTTACTTACACATATAAAAGAATTGTAAAAACTGTTGCTCTTGAAAACGATATGCTTTGGTTTAAAACTAATCCTACAATGGCTAATAGCTTTTCCATTTCTGTTCCTCCAGGTTATTACGATAGTATTAGACTTGTTACAGCGTTAAATAGAGGATTAGATGGTGCTTCATCACTTTACAACCCTTCACGAAGAGAAAGTTCTGGAATTATTTTTAGTGTTGGTGAAGGTGATAAAATAGTTATGAGAATAGTGGGTGAATATGTTGTTTTACTTGCAAGTGATATATCCGGCGTTATTAATAACATTGGAGATACCCTTGGCTTTAATACAAAGGGGCAAGGAACATACGCCCCTGATTATGATTATAGTGATGGAAGAGAAGAAGATAAAAAAGATGAAAAATCACATTACTTCGCCGGAACTTACACAGCATGGAATAAAATGAAATCCTCTAATTTAAATAACATTGAATGGATCAGTGTTGATTGTGATTTGGTTAATCCAGAACTTAATTATATAGAGAAAATAAAAGGGTTTTCAGAACAATCTTTATCTTAAAATACATTGATACAAAAGATATATCAGCAGGAGAAAAAGTTGATTTACATATTCCAAATGTAATGTATCTACCGACAAGAGGCGATATAGAAGGAATAAGCAGTTTTATGATTACTTTAAAAGATCAAAATGGAAATAGACTCAATGCAATTAGAGATGTTATAGCTACAATAGAAATTTCAAAGTAATATAGGAGGAGGATGGGGAGCTATGCAAGGAATGGTCATGGAAGTATAAGAGGAAGGTATTATGGGTCAGGTGTTTTGGATAAAGTAATAGACGGTGTCGGAAGGGTAACACCTGTTTTAACTGGATTAACTGGTCTAAGTATGAACATTGCTAACAAAGGAATTGAAATGCATCAAGCAAGGAAACTTACTGAACTACAAACTAAAAAGGAAAAGATAGATCAAGAATACGCTAATAAACGAAGAGAGATGGATGATAAACTTGAAGAAGAAAGAAGAAAGAAAGAACAAGAGTATGAAAATGAGAAACAAAAAAAGAAGAAGATTACGATAGAAAGATGAAAGAAATGGATCTAGAGATTAAACGTGCAATGCTTGAGAAACTTAAACCAAAAACTAAAAGAGAAAAAAAAAAGATAAAAACTGAAGAGGAAGAAGTGATAGAATATTCAGAAACTCTTAAAGAGAAAGATCCAAAAGCTTATAAAGAAATTGATAAATTAATAAAAGAGAAAACTGTCGTTCCTCAAAGAAGCGATGGTTATGGTGGGAATATGAGGAGAAAATTAGGTGCTGGTTTATATATTCAAAGTAAATAATTTTTTAGTTTTTTATATAGAGAAGAAATGGCAAGCGCAGATATTAGTAGTATACTTGAACTTGGAGATCCTGAGTTCCCTGATTATAAACTTACAGACTATCAATTCAGAGAGTGGTACCAAGTTAATGGAAACGAGACTGATAGAATTGATAGTAAATTAGTTACATTCTTAATACCCGGTGAACAACAAACATGTTATGTTCTATCTGATGGTTACCTTTTACTTGAAGGAAGGGTTGGTGTTACACCAGCAACTTCAACTGATCCACCAACAGCACTTAAAAGAACGCTCGCTTTAGGACTAGTTAATAACGCTGGAACATGGTTGTTTAGTAGTATAAGGATTAGACTTGGCACTGAAGAAATTAAAAGTCTTCCTTTGAAAGAAGCCGTTGGAAATGTTTCAACAATTATGGGACTTCTATGCTATCCAAATGATTATAATAGAGCTGAAGGACCTGCTACTGGATGGATGAAAGATGAGGCAAATGAATTGGGTGATTTGGCGTCAAACCTTGGACCATATACTAGCCCTGAGGCTTCTAAAGCATCAACCTCAAACAACGGCTTCATTTACAGAAGAGGCCTTATAAACAATACTGTTGATGCAGGTGCAGACGTTGGATCATTCACTATTAGAATACCTCTTGCAAGACTTTCTGGTTTTTGTGCTGACATGAATACAATTCTTTATAATATTCCTTTTACTCTTGAACTTACTAGGGTTGGAGGAGATGATAAAAACTTTATCTTAACTGGAGATTCAGCAGCGGTTGGTACAACTACAAATACTCTTACAACTAAAGCACCTTCTCAATCTTTTCAAGCAATTGCAAATGATGGTGCTTATACCACTTTCAAGGTTGCTATGTCAAAAATGAGACTAGTTGTTCCATGTGTAGCACCTAAAGAAAGTATTATAAGATCACTTGCTGAATTTTTAAGTGAAAGATCAAAGAAAATTAGACTAAACTATAGAGTTAGAAGACACGAGTTAGTAACTATAACAGCTACCAATCAAGGAACTAGATTTATTAAAACTCTATCAGTTCAAAATAACATTGATAAAGTTAGGTGGTTGATCGTTGCAGCACAAAATGCTAATAAATATGATAGTTACACTGGTAATCCGTGTACTTACAACCATTGTGATATTAAAGGTGTTTATGTATATGCTAACGGATCTAAACAATATCCGTCTATTCAAAGAATGTGTGAGTTTAAAAAAGGAAGGTGTTTCCAATCTTACATGGACTTTACAACTTTTAGAAAGCAGTATCTTGGTCTTAATGAACTTGCCGAACCAGTTGGTGTTGGTTATAATGAGTGGTTACCACTTTATCCAATTCACGTTATTGATCTCCAATACAATGACGAGCCTCTTAGAGTAACATCAAAACTTGATGTGACAATTGAGTTCAATAGTAATGCTATACCCGCATCTGGTGTTATTGTTCATTACATAACTATTTGTGAGAATACTGCTAAACTAACTTCTAACGGTTCTGGCGCTAATTTCACTTGAGCTAAAGGTAATATGGTTTACGAAGGAAAAGATTTTTAATAAACATTATAACAACTAAATATAATGCAAAAAACAAATTTTATTCAAGGGTCTGATGAGTGGAAGAGAGCTATGAAGTTAAATATTCGAGGGTCGGAAGTGTATTCAGTTTTAGGTAATGATATGGTATTTGGCTCTCAAATTGATTGTGACATTGAACTAATTTCAAATAGAAAACTAGAAAAATATATTGCTAACTCTCAACCTGTAAGATTTCCTCAGATGATATTTGGAAAATTATTCGAGCCAATAGCAGCTAAATTTCTAGAAATGAAGTTGAATAGGATTATTGAGAATTCAAATGAATGTTTTACTAGTGACGGAGTTTATCGCTATTCTCCAGATGGAATTATTGATCAAGATACTCTAATAGAAATAAAATTTTTATGGAGTAGAACTATTGTAAAAGATTTTATCCAAAACAATATATTGCACAGTGTTTACTTGGTTTACACGTCTTAAGGCTTAGCAGATGTTTTTATAGTGAATTTGAAATATTCGTTCCAGGTTAGAATTGCTATGATGTGCCTAAAGACTATGTTGCTGCATGAACAGTTAGAATTCCAACAACTTATAAATTTGATATACCAATACGTGAACCTCTTTTTATGTTTCTACTTAAAGATGAAAAGTACTTTGAATTCGAATTTGATATAATTTCTAAATATAGTCGTTTTAACAATAAAAAAAACTTTGGTTATGATATCAAATATTACATTAGAAAAGTAGAGATACAAGTAGTTGAAGAAGAAGATCCACTTAGATTTGTATGAATTATTCCTGTTGTTAAAGAAGTGTTAGAGAGATCTAAAATATTAATAAATAATTATATTGATGAACAAAAAGTTTCACAGCGAGGACTATTTATCGAAGAATAGTGGTTTCATTCTTTCTGATCTTGATGCAATGGTAATAGAATTATAAACGTAGGTGACCCTGTTAACGATTATGATGCTGTTACAAAGGCCTATGCTGACGCTAACTTTGTAATTAATACAGGAATAACAATGAATCTTGGTGGTAAACGTATTACAAATCTAGGAGCAGGTGTTAACCCTACCGACGGAGTAAATATTAGTCAAGTAAATAATTATGTTAAGAAGACATGAGATACAATGTTAGGAGATTTAGACATGAATGGTAAAGCCATAACATCAACATATTGGAATTCTGGTAATACTAATCCACTAGTACTAAACGATGATTACTGTGTTACTTATGGAGGAATGAAAAGAGATGTATTATTGAAAGCATTTCCTTCAACAACAAATATCAATATGGGTGGATATTCAATAACAAACGTTGCAGAGCCTATAAATCCTTCTGACGTCGCTACAAAGAATTACGTAGATAAAACACTTAAAAAAATAACAGAAGTAATCTCAATCTCAATGGACCCTAAAGCATTAAATTCAATTTTAAATCTATCAACACTTTACTCGTGGACAAACAAAACTGCTCCACCTATAATGATATTAAATGTTATGGTTGTTGGAGCATCTAATTGTGTATTCCTAAAACCTAATACTGATACATCTGTAGTATCAGGTGATGTAAGAGCTATAAGCACTTCTTCAACAGGTGTTAACTTAAAGTACTATGTTTATTTTTATAGATTACCGGTAGAGTATTACTTCGTTGATAGCACAGGAAAACTAAAGGTAAACATCATGGTTAGTTATGTACCCACCTGAGAAATATAAATGAACTATTAGAACTATTAACTCTTTTAACTTTGTTGCTTTGCGTTTACCTTTAGCAACCGGAAATAATTTAGAAATGCAACAGATGGCTTCATGATCTAAATAATGATGGAAAGAAGTAGAACAACATTGTTTTTGTAAGTGTTTCTCAACCAGTAAATACAGTTTAGTTGGTCTTTCTTTTTTATAATAATTAGAATCTATGTTACAATACGCACAGATTATACAGTGGTTATTACGAAAAAGACTAGAATACAATTCTGTTTCACTCATATCTAAATCGCATTTATCACAGCGTATTTCATACTTTTGTTTTGGTATTTTTCTTTTTAATGGTTTGCAATAAGGATGACCTGTTTCAAGGTATTCGACTTCATTAAATGTGCATAAGCATGTATCACAAAATATTTCCATTCTCTATAGAATGTCATTCTTAACTCTAAATGAAAGAAAAAAAGAAGGTAAATTCAATCCTAACTCAGATATAAGCCAAGTATTCAAACCAAGACCTAAGAAAATTCGACAAGGTTTCTTTACTATTGTTGAGCCTAATGAAAATCACCAAGCAGACATTCTGTATATGCCTAATGACTCTGGATATAAATATGCTTTGAGTGTTATTGATGTTGCTAGTAGATATAAAGAATCAAGACCTCTTAAAACAAAGTCTTCTAAAGAAGAGACAAAAGCAATAATAGATATTTACAATAAAGGCCCTTTGAAGTGGCCAAAGAAAATGACTGTAGATCCAGGATCAGAGTTTAAAGGTGAGTTTGCTAAAGAAATGAAAAAAACATGAAACACGTATAATAGAAGGCACTAGTAAAAAGAGTGTTGCATTAGTTGAAAGAATGAATAGATCAGTTGCTGAGAGAGCATTCATTGCTCAGTATGAAAAAGAATTAGAAAGTATTAATATAAGAGACTATAATAGAAACAGAGAGTGGATTGATAATCTACCAAAGATTACTGAATATCTAAATAATAGTGTTACAAGAATGATTGGTGAAGAACCTGCAAAACAATAAAAAAAGAAAAGGTAAAACTAAAGAAACCAAAATATCATGGCGAAAAGCTATTAGAACTTGGAATAAGTGTTAGGTATTTATTAGAACCAGGCGAAGGAGAAAATGAAAAGAAGAAGAGAAGCTACGGATGCTACGGATGGAGTTTAACTAAACACACTATTGTTAGAATAATGGTATTGCAAGAACAAGCTGTTAGATATTGGGTAAATGATGTTAAAAGAAGTTTTGTTAGAGAGGAATTACAAGTTGCTAAGCCTTAGAACCATCTGGATTTTCTAATGGTTCAGTTAATATCTCATCAAATTTTTCTTTAGTTACTTTATCATCGTCTAATGCATCTACTATCTTTGAAACTAAATTATGATTAGCTTGAAGAGAAGATCTTTTCCTTCTATCAATTTGAGAGATTGTACTATCTATTGAGATTATCATTGTTGATATAGCACCTAATACTGTTACAACATGAGAAAGTTCCTCATATTTTTCAATGTAAGTACTGGTTACTGTAATTGCAAGAGATAATAGAATACCTATAAATTGAAAACAATATTTAACTTTTATTAATTTAGTTAAGCAACCTTTAATTCTTTGATTGTCTGAAAGTATTTGATTATACTTGGTATTAGCATATTTACTTCGAAAGTCTGCCATTGTCCTATATTAATAAAAATCGTTTTATCAATGGTATTACGTCATGTACTAAATTTAGACTGGATTCCTGATATATCACGTGAGTAGGAGTTATCTTCCATTCCAAAATGGCCTCATGCGATGAAATAGCTTTCGTTTTCGATGATCAGTATTTTGATGACGATCTAGCAGTTATAGAAGACATTACTGTGAGTGAATACTTGCAAATGTTTTCGAAAACTTTAGATGTTATCAATGACTCCATCGATACGATGTTTGATGAGCTTGACATCTTTGACGGGTCGAGTTGGGTACGAACTATCCAACAGCTCGAAAATGATGTTAACAATTCGTTCTTTATCGTCTATCCTTTATCATTCTCGCCTAGTTCAAGTCGATGCCCAGAGGGTGACTTGTTCGATCGTCTATACTATATCTTTCTTGGGAGCTCGTGTCGATGCCCAGCGGGTGACACAGCTCGGGGTTTGGGATTGTCATCATTTGTTAAACTGTTTGTCAAATGCATGTCAAGTATTTTAGGATATAAAGATGAATCAACACTCGGAAGCGTAAGTATAAAGGTAAGTAAGGTAAGTATTGCGGTGCAGGGGGCAAGAACATGGTAAAGTTCATAATCCAAATTTAAGCATTCAATCCAGCTAGTTGACTTATTGGACCATAGGTTAACACGCTTGCCTCCAAACGCAATGAGCACGAGATCGAATCACATATCAAGATAAAGATATTTATTAATTATATAGACACATTAACCTAAACAACTATGAGTAGTATGTAAATAAATGGAATGGAGAATAGGGTCTCGAGAGTAAGACGGCAGCCAATAAATAAATCGTACGACGATAAACGATCGAGTGGAAGGGAGTGATGATTGAATTTTACCTTTCGCGATATCGGGTAATTTTTTGACAACCGACGGTGAAACCGAGGTTGTAGAAAAATTAGACGATGTCGGGAAAGGTAAAATTCCTATCATCCTGCTGCGGCTGCCTTCCTTTCATCGTCTGCTCTCAGCTGCAACAGCTGCTGCAGGGTACACTCTCACAGTCTGCCAGTCCCAGCCCAGCACGGCTAGCACGGTCCTCTGTCCTCCGCCCAGTGACAGGCACAGAGGCCACTGCAGTCCGTGGCTGCTGTATGAGAGGATCTGCTGTAGCACCCCACCAGTCGCAGCACAGAGCGCCCTCACACAGTCCCTGCTACTGTCTCCCTGCCTCCCATGCACAGCCACGTACACGATGCTGCCTGCAGCACAGACGCCCAGCGCTTGCTCCTCGCTGCTCAGCTCGTGTCTCCATTGTCTGTCACATCGGCTACTGCAGCTGTCCACTACGTACAGCTCTCTGCCATCGTCTAGCTTCACCTGGCTGTAGCTCGCAGTGACCAGAGCAGCAGCAGTGAGAGCCACACTGCATATGTCATACTCGTACTCGCTGCTGTGCAGCAGCTGCCCAGAGCTCAGCTGCAGCAGCTGCAGCCCTCGGCCAGGCTGCCACTGATGCTGGTCAAGCCAGCCCTGGGACACAGCTAGCTGGTCGCCGAGCACGGACAGCTTGTAGGGAGGCCAGGGCAGCAGAGCGACACGTCGTTCCTCGAGCCACTGGTCCCCTCCAGCTGCATCAGCAGCAGAGCTACCTCTGAGCAGCTGAACAACCCGTGAGTGCAGGCGTCCAGCAGCAGCAGCAGCAGAGCTGCTGCGTCTGAGCAGCAGGACGAGCTGTGAGTGTTGCAAAGCTACAACAGCACGTCCATTCTGCAGGGACCACACTGCTGTGACCGAGTCGTTCTCTCTGTTCCACCTCGCAGGTTTCCAGACGCTCAGCTCTCTGCCGCTCTGACTGTATTCCTTCAGGCCGTGCTGCCCTGCAGCCAGCAGATGATGCCCATCTGACGTCACACACAGGTCGTAGCACTGGACGGGCATCTCGAAGCTGCTGGAGGCCGGGCCAAAGTGCTGCAGCTCTGACTGCTTCTCTGCTACAACGAAGAATGTTGGTTCTGTGCATGCAGGCAGTGACAGAGAGCTGACTGTGCAGAGTCTGTCTGCTATCTCGCTAGAATGCACGAATATCCTATTCACTAGAATATCTCCTATGCTGTACATCAAACGTTCATTTGCTATCGGCTTCAAGCACGAGCTACATTGCCACACTCTGGTAGGTTAGGGAACAATTGAGCTTGAAGATGTTCTGTGATGATGTGGTGATGACTACCATATGTCAATCACATTTCAGTTGCTGTTAAAATAAAAATAGGCTGACGGATAGACAACTCATCAAGTCGTTTGCATACCCGTCTTTAAATATTTGCTGTTAATTTCATCACATGAAGCCTATACATTAAAATAGCTTTTCATTGCTTGCCTGTACATTAGGCAGCATGCATAGCTGTACTTTCAGCTTGTCAGAAGTGGCCCCTATCTCCCCCTTCCTCACTTGATCATGCCAAGCTCCATCTCAGCTATCAAGGTATCGTGACGTCCTAGAATGGTCGAATAATCTAAAGATTCGAAACTCACCTGCAACGTTACTACTACCAGCATCATCCTCATAGGCGCTAACTTCAGCTAGGATTCGGTCAAGACAGTCTACAACAATGATAATAATGCACTTGATAAAACGCACTCAAAGAACTCAATCTCTTTCTAGGCACTTTACATTTGCCGCACAGGGAAACGCCACTGAATGGTGAGTAATATCATGCTTGATAAACAAACAAAATGAATAACATGGTTAGGGGTGATAAAGACAGGGTCAGCATGCAAATGTGGTTAGTGGCAGCTTGCAGTGTCAGCACACATAAGCACATCAAGGACTAACCACAAGTTTTTTTTAATGTGGTCAAGTAAGGGGATGTTGTGACTCAAGCCGGGAGTGAGTCCCAGGCTTTGGCAGCATACGAACTAAATGCACGGTATCCAAAGCATTTGAGGTTTGTACGAGGTATTTGTAGAATGGGATTCCGAAAAGCAGGTGGTGCGATGCTTAGCCTGGTGGGGGAATAGATGTGAGAGATAGGCGTAATAGATGTGAGAGATAGGCTGGAGTCAAAGAATAAAGTGACCAACATGCGAGTGACAAAACCTTGAAGTAAATCCGTTGCTTGACTGGTAGCCAGTGCAGGTCGGTGAGAAGTGGTGTGATGTGGCAACTGCGACACTCACGAGAGACAAGCCTAGTGTAGAAGGAAAATGGCCTCACAGAGTGCAACTGATAGACTTCAGCAAGATTTGGTGCCAGCACTTCGAGCCAGAGCATGCATGAGCTGCAGAGCTTTGTAAGCAGCTACCTGATGTCAGCTCTGGAGTTCCCATCCATGAAGTGACCACATCGTCTAAGTCATCAGGTAAAGATCCATTCAGAGCCACAAGCTTTTCAGTATCCGGTGTCTTACTGAAGTTATCCAGCTGCTTGTCTAACTCTTCGAGCCGAAACCTCAAGGTCGCCTGCTGGTCCAGGAAATCCAAGTCGCTGGCCAAATCTGTGATGCTGCTGACGTATGCTGATGCATGCTGCACTGACAGGTTCAGCTGCTCGGCCAACATTTGCAGGGCCACAGCACTCTCCTCGAGCTGGTCATAGGAGTCCTTGACCTTGCTTTTTGCTTGTTTAAAGCTTTTGCTTAGAGCATCCACAGCATGCTTCTTCTTCGTCCTCAGCTCGTCTAGGTGAATGGCACGAGCCGATCGGATGTCGCTGACCAGACTTAGAGCCCAAAGAAGCTGTGTAGACTTCCCATTTACACTCTGAAGAAGATGCTGTATACTCTCTCGTGCATCCTTTAAAAAAGCTTCGGCTTTCGGTTCTTTTAGCGGCTGTGCAACCGAGTATCCTGGGCCCAGGCACTGTGTGAGGCAGTCGGTGCACTTGGCTTTCTTGCAGTCAAAGCACAGCAGATCCAGCGGCTTCCGGTGCTGCAGGCACTGCTGCTGTCCTGAGGCTTGCAGCACTTCACTCATGCTCTTGATCTGATCGATGGCTACAATCACGTGATCCGGGTTGCATCGGCTATGGCCTGGCAAGCAAGCTGAACACACGGATCTCTGGCACTGCATGCACCAGTCGTCTGCCTGCTCGTCTGGTTTGCCATCGTCTCTGCAAAAAGTGCAATTGCCTGCATCTCTCACAGCTGTTGTAAGTCTCCCCAAGTTGGCAATGAAGCTGTTGTGATGCTTTGGTATACTGATGTCGGTGGCTACTTTACAAGCAGGGCAGAGCATGCTCTTTGAGCCCTCTGCTGTGCATGCTTGGTCTGCACAGCGACTGCAGCAGCTGTGCAAGCAGCGCAGCAGCAGCGGCTGCTCTGCAATTTGTCCACACGCGATGCAAGACAGCAGGCGTTCGTCCATCGATGCAAGTCGGTGCATCAGAAACAGTTGTGCCATGGCTGTTCCCAAAAAGGCACAAACCAAAAGGCTGGCCGGTAGATCAGCTACAAAAGTTAATCACGGATACAATTTGTGACAAAAAGGAATGAACAAAATATGGTACACCAGACACTCATCAAACGGGTGTATAGAAATGCATATCGATAGTAGCCCAACACAACAATTAAAACGTCTGCATCCCATAACTTCCTGTCCAGGAACAATAAAAATGGATCACATTGAAAATACAAACTTGTTTCCTCTAAAAGCACACATATTCGACTCTTCTCCACAATGAGGGCAAAATGGATCAAGATGGCTACCTGCGTATCCAGGCAGACGTTGCAGTATCCTGTGCATTGCGACTGCTAGGTGCTAATTTCAAGCTTTGTTCTGTGTGCCTGTTGCTTCTCGGCCACTGGTGTGTGCCCTGCTCTCGACCGGTGATTGGATGGTTGTTTCAGTGCCTCCTCTGATGTGGGCTGCCGTTTGGGCGGTTGGCTCGGTGCAGCCTCTGATGTGGGCACGTGGTCCACCATGGTGGCTCACCACGGATGCACTCCATAATCTGTGGTGAGTCAGCCAGTAGCTTATATATGTACCTGCTGGGGGGGGTGGGGGAATAAAGATTAAGTCTCGTTCACTGCTCACGTTCGCCTGCTCGTGTCTTCGTGTCTCCGTGAGACTCCTCTAGTGCTGCTACAGCCGGAGACACAGTAACACAACATGGAGACACAGTAACACAACAGCTTCGACAGGACATTGATCCAAAGCATAATGCCTAAGTTGCGCTGCAAATTATGGGACACATTGCGAGCAGAATGGCATGCTATACCATCCGACATAACTCTACAATTCATCGAGTCCATGACAGTCCGAATAGGAGAAATGGTGGCTGATCGGGGAAAGGCCACATCCTACTAGATTTGGTGTTTGTACTGCCCATGCTGCGGTTGTCGTGTTAAAGCAATTGTGCGTTGGACTGTTTTGTTTACTGTGTTATCAATTTCATTGATTTGTAAGCACCGGGAGGACTTTAGTCAACCAAGTGGCCGTGGTTGTGGTGGGTGCTGCAAACGTGTGGCTGCTAGTGTAGATATGCCTAGGGCCTTTTCATTCAAGATGGGACCATAATGCTTGGACGTGGCTAGGAGACGAGATTTTCAGGTTTAGGAAGGGGAGCTCCAGGCTCGTTCAGACTCAATTACATAAGCAGCACATAAAAACAGTTCATGAAAAAATTGACAATTCTACTTGACTTGTTCCTTTCACATCTTCCCACTGCTCCCACCCTTTGGGTCTGAGGAAATTTGCCCCGGGATTTAGATGCTTTTATTTCTCCATGAGGGACAATCATCCCCCTGCCCCTTTAGCTCGGCCACTGAGTGCTAGTCATAGGTGCTACTGCAAGCAATAATTCTCACTGCGTGACTGCATTTGCTGCAGAACCTGGGCACGATAAATAGCTGCGACTATTACCATGCAATTGCTGATATACTTTATACCTGCGGTAAGACTAACCCAACACACGCATAACAGCATAAGAAACATCCTCGAACATTACAAATGCTGGGGAAAAGAATGCCAAAAGATTGACGACAAAATGTACGGTTTCTGTATGCACACCCATGTAAATGACACTGCCCACGAACACAGCAAGGACTATAAGGAATATGTAGCTATCTTATTGCATAGCCACATAGGCCTGAAAGCAGCGAGTTATAGAAGCACAAATGTGATTTAAAATGGCCTGGACCAGCTTTCAAGGCCAGAATTTTACCAAATGAAGCGGCTGAAAGTGGGCACACTTGACTGTAAAGACGATGAGGTCATCTGGTAAAGGTTGTTGTGGAACAAGATATCCAGATTTCAAGCTGATAGTACAGGGGACATGCTGGCAGTTATCTTCGAGCACTAGGCTTTCCTGCTTATGAGTGATTTTGCCCCTACTGCTAGAATGTTCGAATCGTTATTTAACTGAAGAAGCCCGACTGCTATTCAAGAATGATTGCAGTGCATGGTACAAGGGCAGTGACAGTTTGAAGTGCTGAAAGACATAATTTAATAGAAGCACAGGTATGGCAGAGTGCCGGCTGCATATAGACGATAGCCTAGCTTGTACTTAACGACTAGATCAGCACGAGGAGCTATAATTTACGTGAAAATAATGAGACTGGTGTAGACTCTTTAGATGGCTCATGCTTGAATAGCATGATTTGATTGATAAACGTCGGAAACTGATGAAAACTGCACGTATGCCATATCATAAGCCACTGATCAAGGATCTAAATCACTAATGTGCTGTGTTAGTGCCGTCTTAGCATACTTATATGTGCTATAGAAATGCTTGCCTATCAGTGGCATGAATCCTGGTGCTCAACATGATGTATGTCAGACAAAAGCTACAGTGACAACGAGTAAACCAAAGAAGATAGACTCTTCTCAAGTCTTCCTGGTGATTTCTATGTCTTGATCCTTAATCGCCACTGCAAGCAGTGGTGATATCCCTAAAGGCTCTTCTGTCGCTATACAAAAAGAGGCTGTTTGATCAGCTAGGATTAATTTATTTATTTATGCTTACTAAATAGTGAGTCATATGGCACTTACGGACTCAAACCTACACTATATCATTTCTAAATCGCCTAGGGGATAGGTGCTTCATATCTCTATGCGGCGACGTGTCCTATGACTCTTCCGGTTACGATAAGAGACTATCGTAGGAGTAAAAGTACTAAGTTATGGTTTGCTGATTAAAAATTCGGTGTATGTAACTGCAGAAAAGACTTGGCGGCGGCTAACTCTCCAGCTTGCAGAGGGTAATTAAAATTTGCCTACCGCCAGTACCCGAGACCTGTGATATGGAGTGGGAGTATTGTACGACGAGGAAATTTGAAAAGTTTGATCGGTCTGGACCGATCCAATTCCTTCAAAGCAGGAAGTGCTGGCTGGTTGAGCTACCGAGCACAATCAGGCACGCACCAACTATCATTTGTGACAAAACGCTTTCAAGCCACTCTGGAATCAGTAAAAGTCTTCTGCCATCCGACTGTGCTGCAATTATCAAGCACCTCTGCAAGTCGAGGTCCAGCGTTCGGTTTCACCCAGCATCAGACACAAGTACTAAAAATGCATACTGGCGTCATATAATGAAGGTGAAGTAAGCAATCGGATTAAAAAAAGCATTGACTGAAGACTTAAAAATTATTCTTTCAGATGTATATCAACTTACCTTGTGAAAGCTAGATGAACAATAGCTCGATAAAGAGATCACCTCCAAATTAACGGCTACCTCAGTATATGAAAACCTTGAAGGCCCAGATTTAGTGCTCTCATTGGTAGGCCGAAAATGAATTTCCAGTGAAAATCAAGCATCTTTTTATTTAAAAATGAATATTATATAAATATTTTATACGCGTGCGAAACCCACTCACGAGCCGTCTGCCAGCAGTGTTAGCTGTCTGTTACTTTGCACCTATTAATCAGATGACCAAATCTGCTCCACAGTCAGTCTGCCTACGTTCAGCTACATGGAATCGCTCGATATCAGGCTTGTTTACAGATTGGTAAGTACTACATCTAAACTCGCCCATGCATTTGTGACATCCCGTCTTGACTTCTGTAACTCACTGCTTGCTGAACTAATAAATGTGCAATTAGATGATTACAGCTGTTGTAAAACTCTGCAGCTAGGCTTGTCTGTCGGAACGGCACAGTTGCCACTCCACACTCATTCTCGCTGACCTGCACTAGGTCATAGTCAAGCAAAGCATCAATTTCAAGGTTTTCACAATTTTAGCTCCCTCCACTAATTGGCTCAAGCATGCCTATCTGTTCCCCCCCGCCAGACTAAGCATTATACCACTTGCATTTCAGTGTCTAAGCATTTATTTATACCTCATACAAGCCTCATATTTTACGGAGACTGTGATTTTAGTTCTCATTCTTCCGATACCTGGAAATTACTTCCTATTTAGGAGATGTCATCTTCCGAGTGGACAACTTTTAAAAAGAAACTAAAAATGCAAAAAATGCTAACAGAATTTAGTTAATCTTTATGGCGCGTCTTTTACGTACTTATTGAAGTTGATAATATGCTGGCGATTAGGCTAGAAGAAACAAGAAAAGACACTAAACACGATCCCTCCAGCATCACACACTTCAGCCAAAATATACCGGATGACCCTTGGCCGCTGACATCTAGAATGTCAAATGGTCGGTAAGAAAATTTTGCGTCAACAACCTATGCTGATTACTACGACTGACGCCTTGACTAGAGCGTAAGAACCTACAGTGCCGTTGTAAAAATTCACGGTAAAGCGATCCAGAAGAACTAGAATGAAAACTTTTCGATAACTTCATTTTACAGCTGTTTTGAACAGTACTTGTTCTGTACAGCTAAGACGACGCCAGTGCAGCTGGTGCTGTATATGGTCGCAAGGATGGTCAACAGATTTCAAAGGTCATCCAGTGTGTCTAATATGCTGACGGGGCTGCAACGGCTAACAGCTATTCAATGGATGCAACGGGTAATTCATTCTCTAGCCATCCGGAGCCGATATTTCCATGCTATTCACTCTCTCGACTTTGCTCCAGACTCAGCCATGCTTCTCGCTTCCTCTTTGTTGCTCGAGGTGAAGTATTTCGGCTACCCAACAGATACTAAAAACCACTTAGGCAGTGGGTGCTCTTTGGAAAACTATCGCCCACGATGCACACTTCGCGTTTGTGGCTTGGTGTAGTTGCTGACATCGATAAATACGAACGTGCTTAAATATACCCAAGATTTTGAAATATCCAGCTAAAGATTTCTATAGCTCTTTCGATTGTAAATTTACGATGCCACAAATGTCTAATTGCACGACTTTTGGACATTATGACTGGTTCTTTAATCATGCTTTAAAAGAAACCTGATATGAAGAAGTGGACCTAGTATTTTAAGATGGGCGCAAGAAACCAGAGAGTTTCTAGTAAGATGTAAGTAACCTTACAGTATTCAATCTTCAAGACATTAGCACACAACTGTAGTGTTTATTCGAGGCCCACATGGCTTAGCGGTAACCGTGTGCCGTTTGTGCATGCGGACCTGACCTTTGCGTTTGAGCTGATTTAAGCTCTGGGCCAACAACCTGATGGTCATGGTTGAATGCCTAAAAACTTGCTGTTAAATGTACTTAGCAAAACTACGGATATTGATTAGCTACGTTTCGGTACAGGTACTTTCTCCATAGCTATGGGTTCAGCTACCTTTGGTACACCCGTAGCTAAATATCAATGCAGCATACAGATCATTGGTCGCGATGCAAGATCCAGGGCTGCACCAGCGTTAGTCATATGTAGGTTGAGACTAGCATCGTTATTAGAACACTTGTGCTGTTTCGTTCTATCATGACATGGAAGAAAACACGAAACGTCTGCAAATATGATTGGCTTGGAAAGCATTCGAAACACTGGAGAAGTCACGCGAGACTAGTGGAATGGGAAGGGTTCATTTATTACGGTTGCAGTGAAGCTTCCTTCTGCCAACGGAGCCACGTTTTTCTAAGTACGGCTAGAATTACGAGTACAATTAGCATCTGTTAATAGTGAGTTTTTTTATCAGCAGTTATCTCTTCTTAAGTATACCAATCGTAGGCCGCAGGACGACCTACTCGATAGGCGGCTGAGCAACATGTAGGAGGCTATTTGTCATTGATGAGAAGAACCAATGTTATCCATGCATCTCAAACAGGCTGGCTCCAAAATCATGAAATCAATCTACTACAAATGCCTGCGATTGTGCTCAAGACTGGAAACCAAGCTGCTTGAGAGTGCTGGCAAACATAAAGACAGGGATGGCAAGTACAGTACCCATTAGCAAGCATTGGTTGACTAGGACGTACCATTTCAACTAGTGTATTTGCACGAACGATCTCAAACATATTTATTTTGATTAAAAAGCTTCTATCGACTGCCAAAGGCTGAATTCAGTTGGCTGGCCCTAAGCATATATTTGCATATATATGTGTGTGTTTATATACTTATAGTAAACACACACACACACATATATGTATATATATGTATATATATATATATATATATATGTATATATATATATATAAGCATATATATATATAAATATATATAAGCATATATATATATATATATATATAAGCATATATATATATATATATAGGCATATATATATGTATATAAACTGAATGCTTGCCTTGCTGATATTCGATCCTGGATGTCGGAAAACTTCGTGAAATTAAATGACGATAAAACCGAACTGCTGCTCTTAGGACACCCTAAGCGTGTGGCTGGATTAAAAGGCTTTGCTGTTCTAATAGGTGATGCTATTGTGCGACCTTCACCACGTGCTCGTAATCTAGGTGTCGTATTCGACAGCTGCCTCAATTTCAAAAGCTTCATTCAGAAGACTGCCTATACAGCTAGCCATCACATCCGATCCCTATCCAAGATTAGAAGCTGTCTCCCACAGTGGCTTGTAAACAATTTAACTAGCTCCCTAGTTCTGTCTCGGCTTGATTATTGTAATTCCCTTTTGGCTGGGCTACCAAAGAAAGCTATTATGCCGCTACAGCTGACTATAAATATGGCTGCAAGGCTGGTCTTCAAGTCCCAGCGGTTCGAGCACGTGTCACCTCTGCTGAAAGAGCTAGAATGGTTGCCGCTTGAGCAAAGGATACAGAGCAAAGTTCTTACGCTGACCCACAAGGCCCGCCACGGCTTGGCTCCTTCGTACCTAGCTGAACTGCTGCATCAGTTTCAGCCTGTTCGTGCCCTCAGGTCCTGTGTGGACATTAAATTAGCTGTCACATTACTCCGCTTAAAGACAGTTGGCGACAGAAGCTTTAACTCTGCAGGTCCTAGACTGTGGAACTCGCTTCCGCAATTCTTACGCAACGACAACTACTCTACAACTGCCGACTACGGCACATCTTTTTCAGCGGTCCTGAACTGCCACTTCTATGCTACTCACTACCTCAACTGCTCTCCTAACTCTGCTATGCTTCCCACTTCATCTTTGTTGGGTGAGACGAAGTCTGTTGGCTACCGAATGCGTACCGAAAGCCGCTTAGGCTGTGAGTGTGCTATACAAAACTCTCCTGCGTAACACTCACATGGTCTTTATGACTTTGTGGAGTTACTGACGGAGATACATTACATTACACACAACACACACACACACACACACACACGCGCACACATATATATATATATATGTATACATATATATGTACACCCTATCAAGCACACACCGAAAGCAAAGCAAGTGCTACGAATTGAAACGTTACATAGAAACAATAATATTACCAGAATAAGAAGTTGTCAGTAGATCGTAGGCACCACTAGGAGCAGTAGTGCACAGGCTCCGGCAGTTGGCCAAACGTGCCTGCTCGTCTCTCTCTCGCAGGGAAGTCGGTGAGCGAGGCTGGTGAGCTGCTTAAATACAGCACATTCACGTGACAGCTCTAAAATCTAGATGACCTGCGATCTCAGGTCAGTGCTGCCATCTCGTCATCTCGTGACCGTCTAGAGCGCCCATCAGGAAGGCAGACCAGCATGCCCACCAGCTCAGGGTTCAATACCCAGCTAATTAAATGCACTTGTGTCCATATAATCAAAGAACTTCCAAAAATGCTTTTGTTTAAATTAAAATACTGATAGTGCTTCAATATTTTTCTACTCGTGCGAGCCTCACCGGTGAGCTGTATCTAGCTTGTAGCCCGGCATTTGTTTTCCAACGGCAGCCTTGATGGTTCGGTCTCCCGAAGTGTGGCCTGGATGATGAGACTGTGATCCGTTCACAATCTCTCTCTCTCTCTCTCTCTCTCTCTCTCTCTCTCTCTCTCTCTCTGTCTCTCTCTCTCTTTCTCTCTCTCTCTCTCTCTCTCTCTCTCTCTCTCTCTCTCTCTCTCTCTCTCTCTCTCTCTCTGTCTCTCCCTCCCCTCTCTCTCTGTCTCTCTCTCTCCCTCTCCCTCTCTCCCTCTTTCTCTCTCTCTATCTCTGAATCTCACAATCCTGAGAACCACTATGTGAGGCATTCTAGCTGGGTTAATTTGGCTGTATCTCACTACCATTCTGTAAATGGGTTTTAAGTTAAAGTGGGTTTGTGCGCGAAAAGGACTGTAAGGCCAGGTTTAACGAATTAGTTTGCTAATGTATTCATCTCTAGGTGACCGAATTCATCCACATAGATCGTATGGTTTTAAAATTAAATACATTTTCTATAAAATATATGTCAACTTCCGTTACCTCTCAGCACGTTTCGGTGGTAGGTGGCACCTGTTAACTAGTGGCAGCCTTGCTGTAGAATTCCCCGGATTATTGGCCTGGATGGTTAGACTGAGCCCAATGGTCTGTTTAGACGGTGAACGAGATACTCTGAATAAGTGCAAATGTGGTATATAAGCCCAAGCCATAGGCAACAGGCACCGCCGGGCTTGCAGTGGTCCTGTTGTGCAGGGATCCTCGTTCTGCAGCAGCCTACCCTGTGCAGTAATTCTCGGCAGGACCGCAAGCCTCGCTCTCTGTCGGTAGCACAAGCAGGCAAGTTTCGCTCAGCCGGACCTGCGTTTTAGAGCAATTGATAAGCGATCGTGCAATTAAAGAGGCGGACCAAAATAAAGATGGTGGTACACGATAAGATTAGATCGAAATACTCATCATGCGTGGAGCTCATGGAACATTTCCCCGTTACTCGTACCTCAGGCCTGTAAAGGAGGAATGAGATCCGAGTGAGATCAGAGCTTCGGCGGGGCTGCATTTATTTATTATACATAAAGCCCCAGCCGGAGGCGACCGGTGCCGCCGCCGGGCTCCTCTGCAGCGGTCCTCCTCTGCAAGGCAGCCCCCTTTATGCAATAACTAAATGCAAATTGCGATCAACGTGACCGGAAGCATCAGTTCCTATCGGCTGCACAAGCACTCAAGGTTCGCTCAGCCACTTTTTTGTTTGAGCGCATTTGCTAAAGTGTCTTGCCAACAAAGTAGTGGACCAAAATAAATATCGAGTTGTGCGATAAGAATTGATTGCAATAATCATCTCAATTCATTCTTAGCTTCAGCCTACCTATCAGATCTTCTCCCCGACCAGTCCGAGTCCCGTACCACCCGCTTCTAAGAAACAAACTGTTTACCGTTGGGGCTTATATCGTACAAACCTCAAATCATTTGGGGACCGTGCATTCAGTTTGTATGCGCCTAAAGCCTGGAACGCCCTCCCGACTTTCGTCAGAATATCCCCTGACTAGACCACCGCGCCTATTTTTATTCGCGCATTTAGTGGGTCACGGTTATTCTTCCTGCAGTTCGTATCCTAATCAAAAAAGACAACAAGTCCTCCGGACCCTATTCCCACAGGCCTGCTAATACGTAGCATTGATCTGCTGCTGCTTTCTATAACTAACATCATTAATATGTCATTAGCCTCTGGTCATGTCCCAGCACCTATCAAATAGCTGTAGTCAGGCCTCTTCTCAAGAAAGCGACACTAGATCAAGAAAACTTAAGCAACTACCGCCCAATCTTCCTTCTGCCATTCCTATCAAAGACACTGGAACGGGTCGTGGCACACATGCTGAACTCATATCTCGAAACTTCACACCTTGCTAGTAAATTCCAGTCTGGCTTTAGAGCTAATCACTCCACAGAGTCAGCATTGCTTAGGGTATACAACGACCTACTTAGGAATGCAGACATGGGTAGAGTGTCTCTGCTTGTTTTGCTCGATCTTTCGGCAGCTTTTGATACTGTCGATCACAAAGTTCTTCTAGATCACCTCTCATCTCGCCTGGGCATCACTGGCACTGCTCTTCAATGGTTGAGGTCCTATCTTAGAGGAAGACTCCAGAGTATTGACGTGAATGGACAAAGATCATCATAGGTACCTCTGAAATATGGGTAACTCATGGCTCCGTACTTGGTCCGGTTCATTTCATGGTTTATACTCTCCTTCTTGCTGATGTGATTGCCAAGCACAATTCAGACTTTCACTTCTATGCGGATGACACTCAGTTGTACCTATGCTTTGATCCCTCCCAGCCTTCGAGCACCTCAACTTCTATCAACCACTTGCTGAATGTATCATGGACATCCACACATGGATGGCGGCATATTTTCAAAACATAAACGATGGTAAAACTAGCTAATTAGGTATGGGCGAATCCAGTGTGATTCACTAATTGGAAAGGCTGACGCTCAACATTGGCTCTGCCAGCATATCTCCAGTCGAATCAGTTCAAAATCTAGGTATCATGCTAAAAAGCGACCTTTTGTTTGACGACCATACCAGCCCTACATTCAAATCTGCCTATTTTCAGCTTCATAACATGGCAAAAATCGGGCTTGTTTAGATAAGGGTACCACGTCCACGTTGGTCCTTGCATTCGTGACATCCCGTCTCGACTTCTGCAACTCACTGCTTACTGACCTGCCGGCATGAGCGATCAGGTGATTACAGCTGGTGCAAAATTCCGCAGCCAGGCTTGTTTGTCGTGAGCATCGCAGTTGCCACGTTACACTGCGACTCACCGACCTGCACTGGCTAAAGGTCCAGCAACGGATTGACTTCAAGGTTTTGTCACTCACTCTTAGGCCACTTCATTCTTTTGCTCCAGCCTATCTAACAGATATGCTCCCCCATCATGCCAAGCCTCGTACCACCTGTTTTTTGGAATCCAACAGTCTAACAGTTCCTCGTACAAACCTCAAATCTTTTGGAGACCGAGCAATTAGTTCGTATGCTCCTAAAGCCGGGAACTCCCTCCGACTTGTGTCAGAAGATCTCCTGACTTGACCACATTTAAAAATAACTTAAAACACACCTATTTATGGCATCATTTAGTGGGTCCTTGTGATTCGTCCTTCATGTGCTTATGCGTACTGACATTGAACATGCTGTTACTAACCACATTTGCATGCTGACCGAGTGCATGTCACCCTTAACCATATTATTCACGTTGCTTGTTTATCAAGCATGATATTGCTCACCATTCGTTTGCATTTCCATGTGCCACAAATTTAAAGTGCCTAGAAAGAGATTGAGTTCTCGGTGGGCGCTTTATCAAGTGCATTATTGTTAATATAATTAGTATTACAAAGGATTCAAGCGTCAGCTAGCCATTACCAGGATGTCCCGCAGCCTGAAGTCCGCGTGGCAACGCCCTTATCAATGTTTCGTCTCTGCTATCTTGGGAGTTCGCTCGCCTAGCCCTTGCTCATCTGCTTTACTTCATCAAAAATGCAAAACATTTTCACAGTATTGCACAGCGCAGATGTGGCAGGTACTTAGACCGCCAGCACAGGTTATCTTAACAGCGAACGTTGAGTGAGCTCTGATATATCCACAAAAATAGCCGGTTGGCTGAAACAAAACTCGTCGCACCACTTAGTTTCACAGCGGCAGAGCACGAATAATAAACAGCTAAATAGTGAGCTCGTCTTCATTTGGTAAAGGTAACGACAGTGCGTTTTAGTCGCTGCTATTTTCTGGTACAGTAGCTCCAGCCGTTCTACGAGGACAAACAACCGAGTTCGTGTTGAAAAGAGCGTTGGGAATTCGCTACGGTTCAGAATTGATCAAACTGCAACTCAGGATAGGCGTGCTAGCCTCGACAGCAACACATGCCCATCCCCAGCAAGATTTTCAATCATAAAGTCAGCAATGGTGACCCCAGCAGCGAACTTTAAAGTTTCGGCGCTATTTTGGCTCCTTCACTATGTTTATTAGTAGTTTATTAGGCCTCCCGCGTAACAGCGTAAGGCTAACGGTGGGAGTTTACCTAGGATTACGTTTTCCGAGATGTTCATTAAATTTAATGCAATCCATATCCGTCTGTAGCTCCACAATCCCATAGAGACGGATGCGGATGTTACGAAAGAAAACTTTGTTTGTAGCTCGTAACTCACAGCCAAACCAGCTTTCGATACGCTTTCGTAGCCAACAGACTTCATTTCATGCAACTAAGGGAAAGTGGGACGCAAAGCAAAGTCATGAGAGCATTTCACGTAGTAAGTAGCGTCGACCTAGCAGCTCAGGGCCGCTAAAAATACTTAGCCATAGTCGGACGCTGTAATTGAGTTGTCATTGCGAAAGTGTTCTGGAAGCAAGCTCTGCAGTCAAGAAACTGCAGAGCTTAAGCTTTTTTTACCAACGGTTGTTAAGCACAGAAGTGGTATAGCTAACCTGTAGTCAATACAGGTACAGAGAGCGCGAGGAGGCTGAAACTGCGGCAGCAGTTCTGCTAGCGACGGAGAAGCCAAGCCGTGGCGGACCTTGTGGGACAGCTTAAGACATTTTTTTATCCGTTTGGTAGATAATTAGTGCAGACGCATTCCAATTGAAGGAATTCTCAAAGAATTAAATTTGGCCGATGAATACAGGCTTAGTAGCTGACTTTACCTCCCGCTGGTGATGGTGTGCACGAAGGCAACTTTCAGATCTGAATTTTGTAAATGCTTCAGCTGCTCCACCAAAACTTGATGATTGCTCAGCTAATCCACTTAAACTGAGAAAATTGACGATACCAAATGGCTACTGAAGAGAATTTAACTTTATGGCCATGTATCGGCGAGAAGATACTTGGAACATTGCCCCATAAAACATTTTAGATATCGCATAAACTGGAGACAGAGGTGACTGCTATAGTAGGTTTGTCTGCCGAAGGATAAGTGAAGCTGAGCAAGCAAGAAGCCGTTGCAAAAAGAAGGAGCCAGACATGCTGATAAGCTTGGTAGAAGGGGTCACAAAATGGGTCCCTTTGGTCATGCCCGGGAAATGCACAAGGCATGTGTAAATAGTGATGCAAATTAGTCAGCGTGAGCACTTGCTCTGAAGAAAGTCACTGGCCTATTAGTTATTGGCACAAGCAATGCTTCCACCATTCTACCCGATTCACCGTAGAGGCAATTATTACGATCCTCTGTCCTCCACCCGACAGATAACGAAGCTGCCACAGTCCGTCACTTCTGTGGACGAGGACCTGCTGTAGCACCTGCCTAGTCGCCGCACAGAACGCCCTCACACTGGACTGGCTCGTTTCTCCAAACTGCAGCCGCCACACAGCCACATACAGGATGCCGCCTGCAGCACAGACGTCCTGCGATGCCTCCTTGCTGCTCAGCTTGTGTCTCCATAGTCTGTCACCTCGGTGGCTGCAGCTGTCCATTACACATAGGAAGAGTGCTGCAGATCCAATTCGTAGCAAAGGAATGCTAGAATGGGCCAATGAAGGCTCAAGCGTAATTTTTCCTACATCTAGTCACCTGCATTTTTTTAGGTCGAACCTCGTCACTATAATGATCAATGGAACCCACATGTTCACTTCGCCTAATATGTAAATAGCAGTTGTATTAAAATTCGAACCTGTAGAGAGGCACGCTTCCCCGGGCCATCTGAGATCGTAGGTAATAAGAACTACTGTACCCTAAGGAATGAAATGTATTCCGTTAACTCAGAACACTGCCGTCTATATTTCTCAATGAAAACAACATGTACACGACACCTATTGCAGAAATGATAACAGCATCGATGATTAATTATCTAAGGCTGCCGGTCTATTAGAGGCATTTTTGTGGGAAAAAATACTGCTGCCATTACTTGGCAATTTTCGGTGTACTCGAAACCGTTACCTGTGAAGATAAATGTAAACCACAGCGTGCTTATTATGGAAATGGCAGCTGTATCGCAGTACTATAAGGTTGCCATGCCATTCGTGCTTGGCCAAAAGAATAAATATACAAATGAACATGCAAGTTAAACCGGATGATACTTGGTAGATAAGCCAGGCTAACTGTTCACGAGTATTTATGTCCAAACCACATAAGAATGAATTTTTTACGTAAATGCCGGCTTAAATCCAGTTTGAACGTTTCATGCAGCCATTTGGGCGGAGTCTATGGAGGCTAAAGCATGAGATTTTAGAGCTAGGTGAGAAAAATCTAAATCTTCTTTGCATGTGAACCTACAAAACTAGTTTCTATCATTTGAAGTAAAAACGATGCGGGTCATGCATAGCCGGTCACTCTGCTTCCTCATGCTAGGCAGCTAAGGATAGAACTCACTGGCTGCTGATGATTCACTTGCCGCCGCCTTAGATCGCCACAGAAGAGCCTATGAGCTAATGAAAAAAATAAATCCGGTATCAACAAGCTTGAAACAGGCTGGCTTTAATAAATGAAGAAATAAGGCTAGCATGAACAATTGCAATCAAGCTAGTTTTTGGGACAGGACGCCGATTTGTGAATGCAAAATACTAATGGCGATCGCAATTGTAGTGCTGAATGTATTTTTTTAAAGCCACCCCTGCAAATATTCAAAAATTGTAAACATTTCTTAGTCAAAGTACTAAAATATCGGCCACCGTATAGCCAAATTACAAAGCGGGGAACAAATACAACAAATAGCATGAATAGGAGCCCATATTACAAAAAGAAACGCATATCTCTTCATTCACAAAAGCCAGCATTGGAAGTGATTTTTTCAGAATTTCAATTGCAGCTGTGAGTCATAGCGGAATTTAACCACGGATAAAAGTTGCTGGAAGGAGCTTGCCCTGGCAACCCAACCAGCAGCAAATTGTCCTCCTCGATATATGTCACTCACTTGCAGGTCCTTTCATTTAATGGCTGGCACTATTCTCTCTGAATTACTTAACTCTGTATGCCTCCTAATATACCATGCCGTCACTAAACTTCGACCACTAACCAGGCGTCAGCTCAAGCCAGCTAAAAATGGCAGCAGAAAAGACAGGGCCACACGAAACACGCCACTGCTCAGAAATAAATCCGCATGAGCAGGGAAGAGTGTCGACTGCTCTTGCCTTGGGCTCCCAGGGTTGTGGTAGAGAGGGGACAAAATGGTGGCGAGGCCATGCTTGTAGTACTAGCCGAGTAGTCAAACCCCCAGCCATTACCAAATAAATTAAACACAAGTTTAACGGCGATCAAAGTTTACAAAACTTGACTTTTATACAGGTGATCGGAATAAGTCCATGAACTTATGATTCTTACGGGCTGCAGCCACGACTTCACCAACTTCACCAGAAGAAGACACTCTAAGTCCGTTTAGGCTAGCACTAATTCACCTTGAACTTAACCCATCGGCAAGTCCAGCAATATGATTCAGAAAATCTCAGTAGCACGCGTAATTTGCTGTTGTCCCAACCTCCCTAATCATCTGTAGTTCCAATTTATGCGACGAAAAACTCCCTGGATTGAGCTCCAGAAACAAAGAAAGTGAAAAAGGAGCAGAAAGACTGATGCTAAAATTGTCGCTTTCAGCAAGTCTCCTGTTGAATCAGCTCGAAATCAAGGTGTCATGCTCTAAAGTGACCTCTCTTTAGACGACCACATTAGCTCTACAGTCAAATCTGTCTACTTTCAGTTATATAGCAGGGCACAAATTCGGACCTGTTTAGATAAGGATACCACGTCCAAGTTGGTCCATGCATTCGTGACATCCCGTCTCGACTTCAGCAACTCAATGCTTACTGGCTTACCGGCATGTGCGATCAAGCGATTGCAGCTGAAGCAAAACTCGCTAGCTGACCTTGTCTGTCGTGAGCTGTGCAGCTGCCACATTACACTGCTTCTTCCCGACCTGGATGGCCTACTAGACAAGAAACGGATCGACTTCAAAGTTTGACCACTCACTTTTAGGTCACTTCATCCTTTGGCTTCAGCCTATCTCTCAGATCTACTTCCCCACCAGGCCAAGCGTTTCACCAGCTTATTGGAATCTAACATTTTACCATAACCCTGTACAAACCTCAAATCCTTCGGAGACCGTGTATTTAGTTCGTAGGCTGCCAAAGCCTGAAACTCCCTCCTGACTTGCGTCAGAACATCCCCTGACCTGACCACATTTAAAAAGAACTTAAAAAACACCTATTTAGGTCAGCATTTAGTGGGTCCCTGTGATTCGTTCATGATGTGCTTATGCGTGCTGACACTGTGCATGCTGCCACTAACCACATTTGCATGCTGACCCTGTGCATGTCACCACTAACCATGTTATTCATGTTGTTTGTTTATCAAGCATGATAATACTTAACACTTCTTTGCATTTCCGTTCGCAGCAAATGTAAAGCGCCTGGAAAGAGATTGAGTTCTGTGAGGGCGCTTTATCAAGTGCATTCTTGTTATTTATATTATTATTATAAAGGAGTAAAGCGACAGCTAGCCATTAGCATTACCGGGGATGTCCAGCAGCCTAAAGTCGGCGTCGCAACGTCCTTATCTATGTTTCGTCTCTTCTATCTTGAGTGTTCGCTCACCTTGCCCTTGCTTATCAGCTATACTTCATGAAAAGATGCAAAGTATTTGCACGGCATTGCACAGCACTGAGGTGGCCGGTACTTAGACCGCCAGCACACGTTATCTTAAGAGCGAACGTCGGGTGCACTCTGATATGCCTAAAAGTATAGCCGGTTGGCAGAAACAAAACTCATCGCACCACACAGTTTTAACCGACAGAGCACGAATAACAAACAGCTAAACAGCAAGACTATCTTCATTTAGTGACGGCATTTCATTTTTCATTTTCATTTGGTAACAACATTAGGCTTGGGGCGGGATTTTACCTGATTACGTTTGATTACGTTTTCCAAGATATTCATTTAATTTAATGCAATCCATATCCGTCTGCAACTCCACAAACCCATAAAGACTATGAGAATGTTACGAAGGAAAGCTTCGTGTAGCTCACTTACAGCCTAAGTAACTTTTGATGCGCATTCGCAGCCAACAGACTTTATTCCATGCAACCAAGGGATAGTGGGAAGCATAGCATAGTCATGAGAGCATTAGATGTAGCAAGTAGTACAGAACAAGCATCTTAGGACCACTAAAGAGAATGAGCCATAGTCGGAAACTGTAATGTAGTTGTCATTGCGAAAGTCTTCTGGAAGCAAGCTTCACAGTCTAGGAACTGCAGAGCTAAAGTTTCTGTCGCCAACAGGCATTAAGCACAGAAACGGAACAGATAATTTATTGTCTATACAGGTACTGAGGGCGCGAGGAGGCTGAAACTGTAGCAGCAGTGTGTAACTTCATCATCAGATAAAGCATTAGTTATCTTTGATATAATTTCAGAATTGGAATTTAAGGCATTTCTGTTACGTTTATCTATTTAATAATAATAATAATAATAATATTGCACTTGATAAAGCGCCCTCAGAGAACTCAATCTCTCTCTAGGCGCTTTACAATTGCTGCAAAGTGATATGCAATTAAATAGTAAGTAAAATCACGCTTGAAAAACAAACGAAATGAATAATATGGTTAGGGGTGACATGCACAGGGTCAGCGTGCAAATGTGGTTAGTGGCAGCATGTACAGTGTCAGCACCCATAAGTACATGAAGGACGAATCAAAGGGACCCACTAAATTCAGTCCTAAATAGGTGTGTTTTTAAGTTTCTTTTAAATGTGGTCAAGTCAGGGAATGTTCTGACGCAAGTCAGGAGGGAGTTCCAGGCTTTGGGAGCCTACGAACTAAATGCACGGTCACCAAAGGATTTAAGGTTTGTACGAGGTATTTCCAGACTGTTTGATTCCGAAAAGCGGGTGGTACGATGCTTGGCCCGTTGGGATAGTATATCTGAAAGATAGGCTGGAGCCAAAGAATGAAGAGACCTAAAAGTGAGCAACAAAACCTTTAAGTCAATCCGTTGCCTCACTGGTAGCCAGTGCAGGTCGGCGAGAAGTGGAGTAATGTGGCAACTGCGACGCTCACGACAGACAAGCCTAGCTGGGGAGTTTTGCACCAGCTGCAATCGCCTGATCGCACATGCTGGTAGGCCAGTAAGCAGTGAGTTGCAGAAGTCGAGACGGGATGTCACGAATGCATGGACCAACTTGGACGTGGTATGCTTATCTAAACAAGCCCTAGTTTTAGCAATTTTATGAAGCTGAAAATAGCATATTTCCGATAGAACACTATCAACTGATACAAACATTACAGATAGTGCCGAAAAGAAAGTTACTGCATGACTAATAGTCGGGAAAGTTTGAATATAAGTACTTGAAACAGTTACTCCTAATGCTATTACTATATTTATGAATTTAATTGCGTATCTAGCTCTTGTTAATTTTATTTGACACGATCTAATTTTTAGGACTTGTATTGGGAATTTCACAAACTGAAACTAATTTTGGTTAATAACATATAATTCCCCTCAAAACATCTCTTATGCAAAACTTCTCTTAACACCATTTACGAAATATCTAGCCAGTTTGTTTTTTCAATACCATTATTCTAGCAGTATTATGTTTAGTTAAGCTCTATATTGGGTCTGTAGCTCTTCTTCTCTTTTCATTTTCTCCTTCACCTGGTTCTAGTAAATATCTAACAGTTGTTCCAAGTTCTATCAATATTTTCTACTCTCCAACTTTTTTATTGTATTTTGTTTTTTTTAGGTTTACTGATTCTTTTTTTATCACCTTTCTTTCTTTTCAGCTCTATCTGTAATGTTTGTGTCAGTTGAAGGTGTTCTATCAGAAATAGACAAACGTAAAAGAGATGCTTCAAGTTCCAATTCTAGAATTATCTCAAAGATTACTATCGCTTTATCTGATGATGAAATTACAAAAGAAGAGTTTGAAGGACTTGTATAAGGAAACTCACAAACTGAAATTAATGTTGGTTGATAACTTGTAACTCCTCTCTAACAAAACTTCTCGTAACATCATTTACGAAATATCTAGTCGGTTGTTCTCTTAATACCATTATTCTAACAATAGTGTGTTTTTTTTAAACTCCATATTGGGTCTGTAGCTCTTCTTCTTTTTTCATCTTCTCCCTCACCCGGTTCTAACAAATACCCAACAGTCGTCCCAAGTTCTAATAGCTTTTCCCCGTGATATTTTGGTTTCTTTAGTTTAACCATTTCTTTTTTCATCGCCTTGCAGGTTTTTCGCCAATCATTCTTTTAACACTATTATTTAGATAATCAATAATCTTAGGTAAATTATCAATCCACTTTTTATTTCTGGTATAATCTCCATTATTATTGTTTTCTAACTCTTTTTCATAATGTGCAATAAAGGCTCTTTCTGCTACAGTTCTATGCATTCTTTCAACTAATGCAGCACTCTTTTTAGTAGTACCTTCTTTAATACGCGTTTTATGTCTTTTCATTTCTTTAGAAAACTCTCCTTTAAACTCAGATCCAGGATCTACTGTTATCTTCTTTGGCTATTTCAAAGGACCTTTATTGTCAATATCTAATATTGCTTTTGTTACTTCTTTAGAAGAGATTCCTGGGGTCGGAGGCCCTCCGAGGATATATGGTGTCCGAGGTAGTCTACTGATAGAACACCTAAGGTGAACTTAGAAGGGTTGAGGATTACCCCATATTCCCCGAGGAGACGCAGATTTCTTTCAGGTGCGTTCATTTTTGGTCCTTCGTCTATGTAAGTCGCAGACCAGCATGATGCAGACGACCTAAGTACTGAGATGCTGCTGTCCACCGTAAGAGTTCTCTGTAGATATGACCAGGTTCGCGTGCCTGTTTTCGTGTTTTTTGTGAGGAGCGTGATGATAAGACTAGACAGTACGAGCGGTGAAATTTGTGCTACTAGACTGCGAATGCAGTTCGGTAAAACCCCCGATTAGTACTTTGTAGCTTATTCTTGTGCACACCAGTGAACTCACAATCCTGAAGGTGAATGTAGGTAGAACTGGGGGCGGCTGAGTTGCTCCGGCGTGGGCACCAGCGCTCCGTATAGCAATGTGTGAGAGCGTGGCATGCTTCAGCAGTGGTTAAGCACTGCCTCTCAAGAGACCTGTCGTCTTTGGGAAATATTGAAAATCAAGAATTTTCGTAAGGTTTCAGTATCATTTAATCGTCAAGTATAGAGAGGCTAACTTTATCTTCTGGCAGCACGACCTTGAATGCAAAGGCTTCACCGAATAAACTTTCTCTTTTCGTTACGATATATCCTGGCTTGACCACATTTAAGCAGAAACTAAAGACCAAACCTATTTATGACGTCATTTAGTGGGTCCATGGGAAGCGTCCTTTGTGTGCTTATGCGTGCCTACAATATGCATGCAGCCACTAACCCTATCTGCATGCCGACCCAGTGCATGTCAACTCTAACCACGTTACGCTTGTTGTGCATTGAGCATGCTACTGCTAAGCATTCGATAGTGCTTCCTTTACAGCAAATGTAAATTGCCTAGAAAATTGAGATCTGTGGTGGCGCTTTAACAAATGTATTTTAATTAAATTATTATTTTTATTAACCATTGGTTTGGTTAGCCGATTGGAATAAACACTTCCTAGGCGATGTAGGGACAGTAGAAAAGAAGTGTGACAATTGAACGCTGGAATAGGATGAGAACTTCAGCACGCAAAAAAGACGAAAATAACGTCAAGCGTAAGAATCCAATGGCACACAGGACAGGTAGTGCCTTAAATGAATTTTTTCTACACCGGGCCTGCTCTAACTTCACTATACGCGAAAAAGCATCGTCGAGCTGGCCGATTCTGCACCACACAGCATAACTGTAGTCCTACTCACTTGAGTTTCACTAAGCCAGAAGATTATTTACCCGAGTCAGTTAAAGTTGAAGCCCCTGGTGCTGAAATGCCACCATTTCCGCATTAGCTTCTCTCCTCATTAACAAATGCGATGCCTCGGTTCAGCTATTTCTTTGCCAGGACTGCTTGAGTTTCGTTCAGCCTAACAATGTGTTGCTTAGACTTCCTCCCGCCAAGTGTTATTCACTTTGTTTGCTTTTCAAGCATGATTTTACTTACCGTTCAATTGCATTTCCCCTTGCAGCAAATGTAAAGCGCCTAGAACGAGATTAAGTTCTCTGACGGCGCTTTATCAAGTACATTATTATTGTTATTGTTAGTACTAAGTGACACCGGTCTCGGCTCGCTGTAGCCTTGCTTCGTTAAATAAATCTTTGTCTTGCGGGCTTAATTGTAACGCGCCCAGTGAAACTTCAAATGCCTAGCTTCGCAAAACACCAAGACGCGTCGCCTCGCTCGCTTTTGCTTAGTCCAGCCTAAGCCTTGTCCTGCCCAAATTACCCTTGCTCCGCCTAAAAAGACGTGGCTTCTCTCTTCGAATATCACACGAAAGGATTTAGAGTAATGATACGAATAATAGCGCCCGCACAGAACTGAATAGTTTTTAGGCACTTCATTAGTGGTGTAAAGGGTGAGCGATCAAATGGCTACAGTTTCAAACATCCCGAAACTTTTTAGCCTCGCTCGCCCGAAATGAACCGGATATGCTTAACGTTTCCTGCTACTTTAACTTTGATCGGCCAAAAAGTAGATGCTTCATACAATTACCTTTGCACGGTTCGCATAAACTGCACCCTGCTCGGACTAATATCACCCGATTTTAATTGTTAACTTAGATTGATTTATTTTTAACGTAGATCAATCGCATATATATACAAATATCTGCCGAGAGCCACTATATCTTAGAATACAATATGACAAGAAGAAGCATATTTCCTAATCAAAATTCACCAATTACAAATGTAACTTTATAAGACGTAACTTAAGAACACATAGTGTTGATGCATACTTTGCAGTACTATTGTTAAGTGCAAACGGAAAGCTCCAGCGTCTGGGAGCAAGCAAGCGAGAAAACCGGAAGCTCCAGGCTCTGAAAGCCAGCGAGCGAGCAAACCAGAAACTCCAGAGTCTGGGAGCCAGCGAGCGAGCGAACCGCAAGCTCCAGAGACTGGGAGCCAGCGAGCGAGCGAACCAAAAGCTCCAGACTCTGAAAGCCAGAGAGCGAGCGAACCGGAAGCTCCAAGCTCCTAGAGCCATGTAGCAATCGAAGCGGAAGTTCTAGAATCTAGGAGCCTGCGAGTGAGCGAACCGGAAATTCCCGGCTCTGGGAACTAGCGAGCGAGTGAACCGGAAGCTCTAGGCTCTGAGAGCCAGCAAGCGAGTGAACCAGAAGCTTCAAATTCTGGGAGCCAGCACGCGACCGAACCGGGAGCTCCTGGCTCTGAGAGCCAGCGAATTAGCGAAGCTGAAGCTCCAGACTCTGAGAGCAAGCGAGCGAGCGAACTGGAAACGCAAGAGTCTGGGAACCAGCGAACGAGTGAACCGGAAGCTCTAGGCTCTGAGAGCCAGAGAGCAAGCGAACCGGAAATTCCCGGCTCTTAGAGCCAGCGAGCTAACGATGCGGAAGCTCGAGACTCTGAGAGCCAGCGAGCGTGAACCGTGAACCGGAAGTGAACCGGAAGGTCCAGCGTCTGGGAAGCAGCGAGCGAGCAAACCGGAGCCTCCAGACTCTGAGAGCCAGCAAGTCAGCGAGCCCGAAGCTCCAGGCTCTGACAGCCAGCGAGCGAGGAAACTGAAAATTCAAGAGTCTGAGTGCCGGCGAGCAAGCGATTGGGAAGCTCAAGAGTATAGGAGCCAGCGAGCGAGCAAACCGGAAGCTCCAGGCTCTGTGAGCCAGCGAGCAAGCGAAGCGGAAGCTCTAGAGTGTAGGAGCCAGCGAACGAGCGAACCGGAAGCTCTATAGCCTGAGAGCCAGAGAGCTAGAAAACCGGAAGCTCTATAGTCTGGGAGCCAGCGAGCGAGAGAACCGGAAGCTCCTGGCTCAAAGATCCAGCCAGCTAGTGAAGCGGAAGCTCGAGACTCTGAGAGCAAGCGAGCGAATGAACCGAAAGCTTCAGAGCCTGGGTATGAGCAAGCGCTCAAACCGGAAGCTCCCGGCTCTGAGAGACAGCGAGCGAGCGAAACTGAAGATCGAGACGCTCAGGGCCAGCAAGCGAGCGAACCGGAAGCTTCAGGCTCGAAGAGCCAGTGAGCAAGCGAAGCTAGTGAACCGGAAGCTACAAAGTCTGAGAGCCAGCGAACGAGCGAAGCCGCATGTATGTATGTATGTATCTCCGTCAGTAACTCCACAAAGTCATAAAGACCATGTAGGTGTTACGCAGGAGAGTTTTGTATAGCCCACTCACAGCCTAAGCGGCTTTCGGCACGCATTCGGTAGCCAACAGACTTCGTCTCACGCAACAAAGAGAAAGTGGGAAGCATAGCAGAGTTAGGAAAACAGTTGAGGTAGTGAGTAGATGGAAGTAGCAGTTCAGGACCGCTGAAAAAGATGTGCCATAGTCGGCAGTTGGAGAGAAGATGTCGTTGCGCAAGAGTTGTGGAAGCGATTTCCACAGTCTAGGACCTGCAGAGCTAAAGCTTCTGTCGCCAACTGTCTTTAAGCGGAGGAATGGGACAGCTAATTTATTGTCCACATAGGACCTGAGGGCGCGAACAGGCTGAAACTGATGCAGCAGTTCAGCTAGGTATGAAGGAGCCAAGCCGTGGCAGGCCTTGTGGGTCAGCGTAAGAACTTTGCTCTGTATCCTTTGCTCAACCGGCAACCATCCTAGCTCTTCCAGCAAAGGTGACACGTGCTCAAACCGCTGGGACTTGAAGACCAGCCTTGCAGCCATATTCACAGTCCGTTGTAGTGGCATAATAGCTTTCTTTGGTAGCCCAGCCAAAAGGGAATTACAATAATCAAGCCGAGACAGAACTAAAGAGCTAGTTAATTTTTGTACAAGCCACTGTGGGAGACAGCTTCTAATCTTGGATAGGGATCGGATGTGATGGCTAGCTGTAGAGGCAGTCTTCTGAATGAAGCTTTTGAAATTGAGGCAGCTATCGAACACGACACCTAGATTACGAGCACGTGGTGAAGGTCGCACAATAGCATCACCTACTAGAACAGCAAAGCCTTTTAATCCAGCCACACGCTTAGGGTGTCCTATGAGAAACAGTTCGGTTTTATCGTCATTTAATTTCAGGAAGTTTTCCGACATCCAGGATCGAATATCGGCAAGGTAAGCATTCAGTTTCTCAGTTGCTGCAGCAGATTCCGACGGTTTAAACGACAAATACAACTGAGTATCGTCAGCATAGAAGTGATATCCTATTCCATGGGCCTTAATCACTTTCCCAGAGGTTGCGTGTAAACGGAGAACAGCAAGGGACCAAGTACAGACCCTTGAGGGACTCCACAGGTGACCCTTCTCATGTTTGAGATCTAACCCCCACACGACACGGATTGAACACGATCAGACAAGTAGGATTTAAACCACGCCAGTGCTTTGTCTGCCAGACCGATCGTTGTTCTCAATCGTTCAAGCAGAACTTCGTGATCAGTGGTGTCGAAGGCAGCAGACAAATCTAGCAGAGCTAAGGCAGTGACATTCCCGTCGTCGTTGCCACGTAGAATGTCATTGTTAACACGGAGGAGAGCAGTTTCAGTAGAGTGCTGCCTCTGGAAACCTGATTGAAATGTTTCTGACATTCCATTATTTTCAATATGTTCAACTAGCTGCTTAGCAACAATTTTTTCAAGAATCTTTGATAAGAACGGAAGAAGTGAAACTGGACAATAGTTTGCTAGGACCTCTGTGTCTAATCCAGGCTTTTTAAGAATAAGCCGTAGCTCGTGACTCTTGAGAGCGAGCGAGCGAGCGAACCGGAAGATTCAGAGTCAGGTAGCCAGCGAGCAAACGAAGCTGAAGCTATAGGCTCTGAGAGTCATGGAGCGAGCGAAGCAGAAAGTGCAGAATCTGGGAGCCAACGAGCGAAGCGGAGGCTTCTGACTCAGAGAGTCAGCAGGCGAAGCAGAAACTCCAGATTTCGGGAGCCAGGGAGCGAAGCGACACTAAATTTACCCGAGGTATTTAAAGGTCCGAGGTGCAGGCAAACGATCCGAGTAAGAAAAGCGGGCGGTGCACTGTTTATACTAGTAGGGGAGTAGTTCTGATGGATAGGTTGGAGCCAAAAAACGAAGGGACCTAAAAGTGGACGACACAATCTCAAAACTGATGAGCCGATTGACTTTGAGCTAGTACAGGTCGGCGAGAAGCAGTGTGGTGTGGCAACTGCCACACTCACGATAGACAAGTCTAGCTGCACAGGTTTACACTAGCTCTGGGCGCCCGATTGCACACGGTGGTAGGCCAGCAAGCAGTGGGTTACTGAAGTCAAGACGGAATGTCACAAAAGCATGGATCATTTTAGATGCAGCATCCCTGCCTAACGAAGCCTAGATTTTCAGCAATGTTATGCAGCTGAAAGCAGCCAGACTTGACTGTGGAGCCGATGCGGTCGTCTAATAACATCTCCCTTTTGAACGTACACTTAGATATCGTGCATGTTCAACAAGAGTTATTCTGCGCTTTGAATAAGATCGCTAGAGTTGGCTATTCATATTTACCTCGGTGCATCGCTATTTTTGTGGGCGCAGTATTGCCCTTTCTCAGCCAGCCAAGTGCAAGTCGCCGGCACGGCCCCATACCTTTTCCATGCATTTTTACTCACAACCACCCGATCGGCCTGTGTGGACGATGTCCGCTATCTCTCTCTCTCTCTCTCACACACACACACACACACACACTCTCTCTCTCTCTCTCTCTCTCTCTCTCTCACTCTCTCTCTCTCTCTCTGTCTGTCTCTGTCTGTCTCTATCTCTGTCTCTATCTGTCTCTTTCTCTCTCTGCCGCCGTCTCTATCTGTTCACGTCTCGTGCTCGGGAGCAACATGCCCGACTACCATAAAAGCTGCAATAACGCACGCGAGCTTGTGTCACCTGCGTCGCTTGCGTAAAGTGCAGTCGTCGTCTCACTCTCGACATGTATGTATGGGCTCTGCCATTCGTCGCTCGCTATTCGCTAAAACGTAGAGGGGACCAAGCTGCTAGACAAGTGCCTAGCAAGGAGCTGTTAGCTAGCTGATTAGTTGCTAGCCATCTGGTATTTCGTGACGTTAGGGGCAGCCTCTGCACGAGATGTAACGTCGACCGAACGCTGCCAGAACCTCAGTGCTGCTGCAGCTGCTCGTGCTTGGAGCTCGTGCAACAAGTCGCTGGAGTCGAAAAATCACGGATTATTTATTAATTTGCTACAAGGCAAGAGTACAGGTACGTGACAGGCAGTCATAAGCAGCTGAGTGACATGCAGTGCTAGGTAGCTGCCTCCCAAGAGCTGACATGCTGTGATGATAGGAATTTTACCTTTCCCGACATCGTCTAATTTTTTCT
>WPIO01000413.1:0-53426 GCA_009760855.2 Cristatella mucedo
GCAGATTAAAAGTGTGTAGATAATCCGCGATCTGCTGGGAACTCGTGCGAAATGATTTATTCAAGGGTGAATGGCTTAATGCTAGGTGCAGCACTGTGCTGCCAGAGAATGCTTGCTGCGACGAGCTGATTAAAAGTGCATAGATAATCTGCGATCTGCTGCGAACTCGTGCGAAATGATCTATTCGAGTGGGAATGGCCTCAAGCAAGGTGCAGCAATCTGCCGTCAGCTACCCCATGCTCCGACGAGCAGATTAAAAGTGTGTAGATAATCCGCGATCTGCTGGGAACTCGTGCGAAATGATTTATTCAAGGGTGAATGGCTTAATGCTAGGTGCAGCACTGTGCTGCCAGAGAATGCTTGCTGCGACGAGCTGATTAAAAGTGCATAGATAATCTGCGATCTGCTGCGAACTCGTGCGAAATGATCTATTCGAGTGGGAATAGGCTTAAAAAAAGGCTCAGCACTCAGCTGCCAGCTACGGCACGCTCCGACGAGCAGATTTGAAGCGTCTACATATTCCGCGAACTGCTGCACACACGAGCGAAATGATTTTTTCAAGTGCAAATGGCTTAAAACAAGTTGCAGCACTCTGCTGCAAGCTACGGCATGCTGCCACGAGCAGGTTTGAATCGTATAGATATTTCCGCGATCTGCTGCGAACTCGATTGAAATGATCTATTTATGTGCGAATGGCCTCAAGCAACGTGCAGCACTCTGCAGCCAGCCACCCCAGGCTCTGACGAGCAGATTAAATGTATGTAAATATTCAGCAATCTGCTGTGAACTCATGCGAAATGATAAAATTGAAGTGCAAGTTGCTTAAAGCAAGTTGCAGCACTTTGCACCAAAGTGACCGGGCACTGCGACGAGGTAATTTGAAGTGTGAAAATATTCCGCGATCTGCAGCTAACTCGTGCGAAATGAGGTATTCAAGTTCGATTGGCTTAAAAAAAAAAGGTGAAGCACTCTGCTGCCAGCTACCGCACGCTGTGACGAGCAGATTTGATATTTCTAGATATTCTGCAATCAGCTGCTAGCTCGTACGAAATGAGTTAGTCAAGTGCGAATGGGTTTTTAGCAAGGTGCAGCACTCTGCTGTCAGCTACGGCACAGAATGACGATCAGATTTTAAGTGTAAAAATATTCCGCGATTTGCAGCGAACTCGTGCGAAATGAGGTATTCAAGTGCGAATGGATTAAAACAAGGTGCAGCACACAGCTGCCAGCTACCGCAAGCTCCGACAAGCAGATTTAAAGTGTGTAGATATTCAACAATCTGCTGCGAACTCGTGCGAAAAGAGTTATTCAAATGCGAATGGCTTATAGCAAAATGCATCACTCTTCTGCAAGCTACCCCATGCTCCGACGAGCAGATTGAAAGTGTGTAAATAATTGGCGATGTGTTGGGAACTCGTGCGAAATGAATTATTCAAGGGTGAATGGCTTAATGCTAGGTGCAGCACTGTGCTGCCAGAGACTGCTTGCAGCGACGAGCTGATTAAAAGTGCATAGATAATCTGCGATCTGCTGCGAACTCGTGCAAAAATGATCTATTCGAGTGGGAATGGCCTCAAGCAAGGTGCAGCAATCTGCCGTCAGCTACCGCACGCTCTGACGAGCAGATTTGAAGTGTGTAGATATTCTGCGATCTGTTGCGAACTCGAGCGAAATAAGTTATTCTAGGGTGAATGGCTTAACGCTAGATGCAGCACTGTGCTGCCAGAGACTGCTCGCTGCGACGAGCGGATTAAAAGCGTGTAGATAGTCTGTGATCAGGGGCGAACTCGTGCGAAATGAATTATTGAAGTGCCAATAGCCTAAAGAAAGGTGCAGCAATCTGCTGCCAGGTACCGCACGCTCCGACGAGCAGATTTGAAGCGTCTACATATTCCGCGAACTGCTGCACACACGAGCGAAATGATTTTTTTCAAGTGCAAATGGCTTAAAACAAGGTGTAGCACTCTGCTGCAAGCTACGGCATGCTGCCACGAGCAGGTTTGAATCGTATAGATATTCCGCGATCTGCTGCGAACTCGATTGTAATGATCTATTTATGTGCGAATGGCCTCAAGCAACGTGCAGCACTCTGCTGCCAGCCACCCCAGGCTCTGACGAGCAGATTAAAAGTATGTAAATATTCAGCAATCTGCTGCGAACTCGTGCAAAATGATAAAATTGATGTGCAAGTTGCTTAAAGCAAGTTTGCAGCACTTTGCACCAAGTGACCGGGCACTGCGACGAGGTAATTTGAAGTGTGAAAATATTCCGCGATCTGCAGCTAACTCGTGCGAAATGAGTTATTCAAGTTCGATTGGCTTAAAAACAAGGTGAAGCACTCTGCTGCCAGCTACCGCACGCTGTGACGAGCAGATTTGATATTTCTAGATATTCTGCAATCAGCTGCTAGCTCGTACGAAATGAGTTAGTCAAGTGCGAATGGCTTTTAGCAAGGTGCAGCACTCTGCTGTCAGCTACGGCACAGAATGACGATCAGATTTTAAGTGTAAAAATATTCCGCGATTTGCAGCGAACTCGTGCGAAATGATCTGTTTAAGAGAGAATGGACTAAAACAAGGTGCATCACTCACCTGCCAGCTACTGCACGTTCCGACAAGCTGATTGAAAGTCTGTAGATATTCGACGATCTGCTGGGAAGTCGTGCGAAAAGAGTTATTCAAGTGCTAATGGCTTAAAACAAATTGCATGAACCTTTTGTCAGCTCTCACACGCACCGATGAGCAGATTAAAAGTGTCTACATATTCCACGAACTGCTGCGAAGTCGAACGAAATGAGTTATTCAATTACGATTAGCCTAAAAAAAGGTGCAGCACTCTGCTGTGAGATACAGCACGGTGCGTCACGGAGATTTATAGTGGGTAGATAATCCGCGATCCCATGCGAAGTCGTGCGAAGTGAGGTATTCAAGTGCGAATGGCTTATAACAAGGTGAGGCAATCAGCTGCCTGCTACCGCATTCTCCGACAAGCAGATTTAAAGTGAGTAGATATTCCACAATCTGCTGCGAACTCGTGCGAAATGAGTTATTCAAATGCGAATGGCGTAAAGCGAATTGCATCACTCTTCTGCAAGCTACCCAATGCTCCGACGAGCAAACTATAAGTGTGTAGATAATCCGTGATCTGCTGCGAACTCGTGCGAAATGATCTATTTGAGTGGGAATGGCCTCAAGCAAGGTGCAGCAATCTGCCGTCAGCTACCGCACGGTCTGACTAGCAGATTTAAAGTGTGTAGATATTCTGCGATCTGCTGCGAACTCGAGCGAAATGAGTTATTCAAGGTGGAATGGCATAAAGCTAGGTGCAGCACTTTGCTGCCAGAGACTGCTCGCTGCGACGAGCTGATTAAAAGTGTGTAGATAATCTGTGATCTGCTGCGAACTCGTGCGAAAGGAAATAATAGAGTGCGAATGGCATAAAGCAAATTGAATCACTCTGCTCCCAGCTACTGTACGCCGGGACGAGATGACTTAAAGTGTCTAGATAATCTGCGATCTGCTGCCAACTCGTGCAAAATGAGTCATTCAAGTGGGAAAGGATTAAAACCAGGTGCAGCACTCAGCTGCCAGCTTCTGCACTCTAAGACAAGCAAATTAGAAGTCTGAAAATATTCTGCGATCTGCTACGAACTCCTGCGAAATGAGGTATTTAAGTGCGAATGGATTAAAACAAGGTGCGGCACACAGCTGCCAGCTACCGCACGCTCCGACAAGCAGATTTAAAGTGTGTAGATATTCAACAATCTGCTGCGAACTCGTGCAAAATGAGTTATTCAAATGCGAATGGCTTATAGCAAAATGCATCACTCTTCTGCAAGCTACCCCATGCTCCGACGAGCAAACTATAAGTGTGTAGATAATCCGTGATCTGCTGCGAACTCGTGCAAAATGAATTATTGAAGTGCGAATGGCTTAAAACAAGGTGACACACTCTGCTGCAAGCTACCGCATTCTGCCACGAGCAGGTTTGAAACATGTAGATATTTTGCAATCCGCTGGGAACTCGTGCGAAATGACTTATTCAAGGCGAATGGCCTAAAACGAGGCTCAGCAGTCAGCTGCCAGCTACCACGTACTTCGAAAAGCATATTTAAAGTCTGTAGATATTCCGCCATCTGCTAAGAACTCGTGTGAAATGGGTTATTCAAGTGCGAATGGCTTAAAACAAATTGTATCACTCTGCTGTAAGGTACAGCAGGCTCCGACGAGCAGATTAAATGTGTCTACATATTCCGCAAACTGCTGCTAACTCGTTTGAAATGATTTATTCAAGGGTGAATGGCTTAATGCTAGGTACAGCACTGTGCTGCATGAGACTGCTCGCTGCGACAAGCTGATTAAAAGGGCATAGATAATCTGCGATCTCCTGCGAACTCGTGCGAAATGATCTATTCGAGTGGGAATGGCCTCAAGCAAGGTGCAGCAATCTGCCTTTAGCTGCCGCACGCTCTGACGAGCAGATTTGAAGTGTGTAGATATTCTGCGATCTGCTGCGAACTCGAGTGAAATGAGTTATTCAAAGGTGAATGGCTTAACGCTAGGTGCAGCACTGTGCTGCCAGAGATTGCTCCCTGCGACGAGCAGATTAAAAGCATGTAGATAGTCTGTGATCTTCCGCAAACTCGCGCAAAATGACTTATAGAAGTGCCAATAGCCTCAAGAAAGGTGCAGCCGTCTGCTCCCAGCTACCACACGCTCCGACGAGGTGATTTGAAGTGTCTACATATTCAGCCAACTACTGCCAACACGAGCGACATGATTTTTTCAAGTGCAAATAGCTTAAAACAAGGTGCAGGACTCTGCTGCAAGCTACCTCATGCAGCCACGAGCAGGTTTAAATCGTGTAGATATTCCGCTCTCTGCCTCAAACTCGTCCGAAATGAGTTATTTAAGTTGGAATGGCTTAAAACAAGGTGCTGCACTCTGCTGCCAGATGCCTCACACTCTGACGAGACGATTTAAAGTGTGGAGATAATCTGCGATCTGCTGCGAACTCGTGCGAAATGGTCTATTCGAGTGGGAATGGCCTCAAGCAAGGTGCAGCAATCTGCCGTCAGCTACCACATGCTCTGATGAGCAGATTTGAAGTGTGTACATATTCTGCGAACTGCTGCCAACACGAGCGAAATGATTTTTTCGAGTGCAAATGGCTTAAAACAAAATGCAGGACTCTGCTGCAAGCTACCACATGCTGCCACGAGCCGGTTTGAATCGTGTAGATATTCCGCGATCTGCTGCGAACTCGATTGAAATGATCTATTCATGTGCGATTGGCCTCAAGCAAGGTGCAGCACTCTGCTGCCAGCTACCGCAGGCTCTGACGAGCAGATAAAAAGTGTGTAAATGTTCCGCAATCTGCTGCAAACTCGTGCGAAATGACATTCAAATTCGAATGGCTTAAACTAAATTAAACCACTGTGCTGCCTGCTATTGCACGCTGCGACGAGCAGATTTGAAGTGTCTAGGTATTCCGCGATCTGCTGCCAGCTCGTGCAAAATGAGTAATTCAAGTGCGAATGGCCTAAATCAATTTGCATCAGTCTGCTGCATGCTACTGCACGCGGCGACGAGGGGATTTGAAGTTTCTAGATATTCCGCGATCGGCTGCAAGGTCTTGCGAAATGAGGTATTTAAGTGCACGGAGCTTAAAACAAATTGCATCACTCTGCTGCCAGCTACGGCACGCTCCAACGGGCAGATTTTCATTGTAAAAACATTCGGGGATCTGCTGACAACTCGTGCGAAATGAGTCATTCAAGTGCGAATGGCTTAAACCAAATTGCATCACTCTTCTGCCAGCGATTGCACGCTGCGACGAGCAGATTTGAAGTTTCTAGGTATTCTGCGATCTGCTGCGAACTCGTGCAAAATGAGTCATTCAAGTGCGAATGGCTTGAAACAAGGTGCAGCACTCAGCTGCCAGCTACCGCATGCTCTGACAAGCAGATTTAAAGCGTGTAGATATTCCACAATCTGCTGCGAACTCGTGCAAAGTGAATTATTTAAATGCGAATGGCTTAACGCGAATTGCATCACTCTTTTGCAAGCTCCCTTATGCTCCGACGAGCAGATTAAAAGTGTGTAGATAATCCGCGATCTGCTGCGTACTTGTGCGAAATGAATCATTGAAGTGCGAATAGCTTAAAGAAAGGTGCAGCACTCTGTTGCCAGCTACAGCATGCTTCGACGAGCAGATTTAAAGTGTCTACATATTCCGCGAACTTCTGCCAACTCGAGCGAAATGAGTTTTTCATGTACAAATGGCTTAAAACAAGGTGCAGCACTCTGCTGCAAGCTACCACATGCTACCACGAGCAGGTATAAATCATGTAGACATTCCGCAATCCGCTGTAAACTCGTGCGAAATGAGTTATTTAAGGGCAAATGGCGTAAAACAAGTTGCAGCACTCTGCTGCCAGCTACCGCAGGCTGCGTTGAGCAGATTTGAAGTTTCGAGATTTTCCGCGATCAGCTGCTACCTCGTAGAAAGTAAATTAGTCAAGTGCGAATGGCTTTTTATAAGGTGCAGCACTCTGCTGCCAGCTACCGCACGGTACGACGAGCAGATTTGAAGTGTGAAAATATCCTGCGATCTGCAGCGAACTCGTGCGAAATGATCAATTTAAGTGCAAATGGCTTAAAAACAAGGTGCAGCACTCAGCTGCCGGCTACTGCACGTTTTGACAAGCTGATTCAAAGTCTGTAGATATTCCACGATCTGCTGCAAAGTCGTGTGAATAGGGTTATTCAAGTGCTAATGGCCTAAAACAAATTGCATCGACCTTCTGTCAGCTCTTACACGCTCCGACGAGCAGATTAAAAGTGTCTACATATTCTGCGAAATGCGGCGAACTCGAACGAAATGAGTTTTTCAATTGCGATTAGCCTAAAAGAAGGTGCAGCACTCTGCTGCGAGCTACAGCACTGGGTGTCAAGGAGATTTAAAGTGTGTAGATAATCCACGATCTGCTGCGAAGTCGTGCGAAATGAGGTATTCAAGAACGAATGGCTTAAAACAAGGTGTGGCACTCAGCTGCCAGCTGCGGCACGCTCCAATAAGCAGATTTAAAGTGTGTAGATTATCCACGATCTGCTGCGAACTCGTGCGAAATGAGTCATTTAACTTCGAATGGCTTAAAACAAATTGCATTACTCTTCTGCAAGTTACCGCATGCTCCGACGAGCTGATTAAAAGTGGGTAAATGTTCAGCAATCTGCTGCAAACTCGTGGGAAACGAATTATTGAAGTGCAAGTTGCTTAAAGCAAGGTGCAGCACTCTGCACCCAGCGACCTCACACTGTGGCGAGCTGATTTGAAGTGTGAAAATATTCCGTGATCTGCTGCGAACTCGTGCGAAATGACATTCAAATTCGAATGGCTTAAACTAAATTAAACCACTCTGCTGCCAGCTATTGCATGCTGCGACCAGCAGAGTTGAAGTGTCTAGGTATTCGGCTATCTGCTGGCAGCTCGTGCGAAATGAGTAATTCAAGTGCGAATGGCTTAAATCAATTTGCATCAGTCTGCTGCCTGCTACTGCACGCTGGGACGAGGGGATTTGAAGTTTCTAGATATTCCGTGATCGGCTGCAAGGTCTTGCGAAATGAGTTATTTAAGTGCACGGAGCTTAAAACAAATTGCATCACTCTGCTGCCAGCTATGGCACGCTCCAACGGGCAGATTTTCAGTGTAAAAATATTCGGGGATCTGCTGACAACTCGTGCACAATGAGTCATTCAAGTGCGAATGGTTCAAAAAAATTGCATCACTCTTCTGCAAGCTACCGCCTGCTCCGACGAGCAGTTTAAAAGTGTGTAGATCATCCGCGATCTGCTGCAAACTCATGCGAAATGAATTATAGAAGTGCGAATAGCTTAAAGAAAGGTGCAGCACTCTGCTGCAAGCTACCACACGCTCCGACGAGCAGATTTGAAGTGTCTACATATTCCACAAACTGCTGCCAAGTCGAGCGAAATGAGTTTTTCAAGTGCGAACGGCTTAAAACAAGGTGCAGCACTCTGCTGCAAGCTACCTCATGCTGCCACGAGCAGGTTTGAATCGTATAGATATTCTGCGATCTCCTGCCAACTCGATTGAAATGAGTTATTGAGGGCGGATGGCCTAAAACAAGGTGCAACACTCAGCTGCCAGCTACCGCACGCTTCGAAAAGCATTATAAAGTCTGTAGATATTAAGCCATCTGCTGCCAACTCGTGCGTTAAGGACTTAATCAAGTGCGAATGGTGTAAAACAAATTGAATCACTCTGCTCCCAGCTACTGCACGCTGGGACGAGATGACTTAAAGTGTCTAGATATTCCGCGATCTGCTGGGAACTCGAGCGAAATAATTGTTGAAGTGTGGGTGGCATAAAGCAAGGTGCTGCACTCGGCTGCCAGCTACAGCAAGCTGGGACGAGCTGACTTGAAGTGTGAAAATATTCTGCTATCTGTGGCATACTCGTCCGAAATAAGTTATTTAAGTTGGAATGGCATAAAACAAGGTGAAGCACTCTGCTGCCAGCAGCCGCAAGCTCCGACGAGACGATTTAAAGTATGTAGAGAATCTGCGATCTGCTGCTAACTCGTGCGAAATCAGTTATTCAAGTGCGAATGGCTTAAACCAAATTGCATCACTCTACTGCCAGCTATTGCACACTGCGACTAGCAGATTTGAAGTTTCTAGGTATTCTGCGATCTGCTGCGAACTCGTGCAAAATGAGTAATTCAAGTGCGAATGGCCTAAAACCAGGTGCAGCACTCAGCTGCCAGCTTCTGCAAGCTACAACAAGCAAATTTGAAGTCTGAAATTATTCTGCGATCTGCTGCGAACTCGTGCAAAATGATCTATTCGAGTGGGAATGGCCTCAAGCAAGGTGCAGCAAACTGCCGTCAGCTACTGCACGTTCTGACGAGCAGATTTGAAGTGTGTAGATATACTGCGATCTGCTGCGAACTCGAGCGAAATGAGTTATTCAAGGGTGAATGGCTTAATGCTAGGAGCACCACTGTGCTGCCAGAGTCTGCTCGCTGCGACGAGCAGATTAAAAGCGTGTAGATAGTCTGTGATCTGCCGCGAACTCGTGCGAAATGAATTATTTAAGTGCCAATAGCTTAAAGAAAGGTGCAGCAATCTGCTGCAAGCTACCGCACGCTCCGACGCTCAGATTTGAAGTGTCTACATATTCTGCGAACTGCTGCCAACACGAGCGAAATGATTTTTTCGAGTGCAAATGGCTTAAAACAAGGTGCAGGACTCTGCTGCAAGCTACCGCATGCTGCCACGAGCAGGTTTGAATCGTGTAGATATTCCGCGATCTGCTCCGAACTCGATTGAAATGATCTATTCATGTGCGAGTGGCCTCAAGCAAGGTGCAGCACTCTGCTGCCAGCTACCGCAGGCTCTGACGAGCAGATTAAAAGTATGTAAATATTCAGCAATGTGCTGCGAACTCGTGCGAAATGAATAATTGAAGTGCAAGTTGCTCAAAGCAAGGTGCAGCACTTTGAACCAAGTGACCACACTCTGCGACATGCTAATTTGAAGTGTGAAAATATTCCGCGATCTGTAGTGAACTTGTGCGAAATGATCTATTCGAGTGGGAATGGCCTCAAGCAAGGTGCAGCAATCTGCCGTCAGCTACCGCACGCTCTGACGAGCAGATTTGAAGTGTGTAGATATTCCGCGATCTGCAGCTAACTCGTGCGAAATGAGTTATTCAAGTTCGATTGGCTTAAAAAAGGTGAAGCACTCTGCACCTAGCTACCGCACCCTGGGACGAGATGATTTGATATTTCTAGATATTCTTCGATCAGCCGCTAGCTCGTACGAAATGAGTTACTCGAGTGCGAATGGCTATTAACAAGGTGCAGCACTCTGCTGCCAGCTACCGCACGGTACGACGAGCAGATTTGAAGTGTAAAAAAATATTCAGCTAATTACAGCGAACTCGTGCGAAATGATCTATTAGGGTGGGAATGGACTAAAGCAAGGTGCAGCACTCAGCTGCCAGCTACCGTATGCTTCGAAAAGCAGATTTAAAGTCTGTAGATATTCCGCCATCTGCTGCGAACTGGTGTTAAATGAGTTATTCAAGTGCAAATGGCTTAAAACAAATTGCATCACTGTGCTGCTAGGTTCCCGCATGCTCCGACGAGCAGATTAAAAGTGTCTAAATGTTCTGCAAGATGCTGCGCGAAAACTCGCACGAAATGAATTATTCAAGGGTGAGTTGCTTAAAGCAAGGTGCAGCACTGTGCACCCAGAGACTGCTCACTGTGACCAGCTGATTCAAAGTGTGTAGATATTCCGCGATCTGCTGCGAACTCGTGCGAAAGGAGTTTCAAGTGCGAATGGCGTAAAACAAATTGAATCAGTCTGCTGCCAGCTACTGCACGCTGCGACGAGATGACTTAAAGTGTCTAGGTATTCGGCGATCTGCTGCAACTCGTGCGAAATGAGTAATTCAAGTGCGAATGGCTTAAATCCATTTGCATCACTCTGCTGCCAGCTACTGCACGCTACGACAAGGGGATTTGAAGTTTCTACATATTCCGCGATCGGCTGCAAACTCGTGCGAAATGTATTATTCAAGTGCACGGAGCTTAAAACAAATTGCATCACTCTGCTGCCAGCTATGGCACGCTCCTACGGGCAGATTTTCAGTGTAAAAATATTCGGGATCTGCTGACAACTCGTGCGAAATGAGTCATTCAAGTGCGAATGTTTAAAGCAAATTGCATCACTCTTCTGCAAGCTACCCCATGCACCGACGAGCAGATTTAAAGTGTGTAGATAATCCGCGATCTGCTGCAAACTCGTGCGAAATGAATTATTGAAGTGCCAATAGCTTAAAGAAAAGGTGCAGCACTCTGCTGCAAGCTACCACACGCTCCGACGAGCAGATTTAAAGTGTCTACATTTCTGCAACTGCTGCCAAGTCGAGCGAAATGAGTTTTTCAAGTGCGAACGGCTTAAAACAAGGTGCAGCACTCTGCTGCAAGCTACCGCATGCTGCCACGAGCAGTTTGAATCTGTATAGATATTCTGCGCATCTCCTGCCAACTCGTGCGAAATGAGTTATTGAGGGCGGATGGGCCTAAAACAAGGTGCAACACTCAGCTGCCAGCTACCGCACGCTTCGAAAAGCAGATTTAAAGTCTGTAGATATTCAGCCATCTGCTGCCAACTCGTGTGAAATGACTTAATCAAGTGCGAATGGTGTAAAACAAATTGAATCACTCTGCTCCCAGCTACGGCACGCAGGGACGAGACGACTTAAAGTGTCTAGATATTTCGCGATCTGCTGCGAACTCGAACGAAATGAATTATTGAAGTGTGAGTGGGATAAAGCAAGTTGCTGCACTCGGCTGCCAGCTACAGCAAGCTGGGACGAGCTGACTTGAAGTGTGAAAATATTCTGCTATCTTAGGCAAACTCGTCCGAAATGACTTATTTAGGTTCGAATGGCTTATAACAAGGTGCAGCACTCTGCTGCCAGCTGCAGCACGCTCCGACGAGACGATTTAAAGTGTGCAGAGAATCTGCGATCTGCTGCTAACTCGTGCGAAATAAGTTATTCAAGTGCGAATGGCTTAAAGTAAATTGCATCACTCTGCTGCCAGCTATTGCAAGCTGCGACAAGCAGATTTGAAGTTACTAGGTATTCTGCGATCTGCTGCGAACTCGAGCGAAATGGGTTATTCAAGTGCGAATGGCCTAAAACCAGGAGCAGCACACTCAGCTGCCAGCTTCTGCAAGCTACAACAAGCAAATTTGAAGTCTGAAAATATTCTGCGATCTGCTGCGAACTCGTGCAAAATGATCTATTCGAGTGGGAATGGCCTCAAGCAAGGTGCAGCAAACTGCCGTCAGCTACTGCACGCTCTGACGAGCAGATTTGAAGTGTGTAGATATTCTGCGATCTGCTGCGAACTCGAGCGAAATGAGTTAATAAAGGCTGAATGGCTTAATGCTAGGAGCACCACTGTGCTGCCAGAGTCTGCTCGCTGCGACGAGCAGATTAAAAGCGTGTAGATAGTCTGTGATCTGCCGCGAACTCGTGCGAAATGAATTATTTAAGTGCCAATAGCTTAAAGAAAGGTGCTGCAGCAATCTGCTGCAAGCTACCGCATGCTCCGACGCTCAGATTTGAAGTGTCTACATATTCTGCGAACTGCTGCCAACACGAGCGAAATGATTTTTCGAGTGCAAATGGCTTAAAACAAGGTGCAGGACACTGCTGCAAGCTACCGCATGCTGCCACGAGCAGGTTTGAATCGTGTAGATATTCCGCGATCTGCTGCCAACTCGATTGAAATGATCTATTCATGTGCGAGTGGCCTCAAGCAAGGTGCAGCACTCTGCTGCCAGCTACCGCAGGCTCTGACGAGCAGATTAAAAGTATGTAAATATTCAGCAATCTGCTGCGAACTCGTGCGAAATGAATAATTAAAGTGCAAGTTGCTCAAAGCAAGGTGCAGCACTTTGAACCAAGTGACCCCACTCTGCGACGTGCTAATTTGAAGTGTGAAAATATTCCGCGATCTGCAGCGAACTTGTGCGAAATGATCTATTCGAGTGGGAATGGCCTCAAGCAAGGTGCAGCAATCTGCCGTCAGCTACCGCACGCTCTGACGAGCAGATTTGAAGTGTGTAGATATTCCGCGATCTGCAGCTAACTCGTGCGAAATGAGTTATTCAAGTTCGATTGGCTTAAAAAAGGTGAAGCACTCTGCACCTAGCTACCGCACCCTGGGACGAGATGATTTGATATTTCTAGATATTCTTCGATCAGCCGCTAGCTCGTACGAAATGAGTTACTCGAGTGCGAATGGCTATTAACAAGGTGCAGCACTCTGCTGCCAGCTACCGCACGGTACGACGAGCAGATTTGAAGTGTAAAAATATTCAGCTAATTACAGCGAACTCGTGCGAAATGATCTATTAGGTTGGGAATGGACTAAAGCAAGGTGCAGCACTCAGCTGCCAGCTACCGCACGCTTCGAAAAGCAGATTTAAAGTCTGTAGATATTCCGCCATCTGCTGCGAACTGGTGTTAAATGAGTTATTCAAGTGCAAATGGCTTAAAACAAATTGCATCACTGTGCTGCTAGGTACCGCATGCTCCGACGAGCAGATTAAAAGTGTCTACATATTCTGCAAGATGCTGCGAACTCGCACGAAATGAGTTATTCAAGGGTGAATTGCTTTATGCTAGGTGCAGCACTGTGCTGCCAGAGACTGCTCACTGCGACCAGCTGATTCAAAGAGTGTAGATAATCTGCGATCTGCTGCGAACTCGTGCGAAAGGAGTTAATCAAGTGCGAATGGCGTAAAACAAATTGAATCAGTCTGCTCACAGCTACTGCACGCCGGGACGAGATGACTTAAAGTGTCTAGATATTCTGCGATCTGCTGCGAACTCGTGCAAAATGAGTCATTTAAGTGCGAATGGCTGAAATCCAGGTGCAGCACTCAGCTGCCAGCTTCTGCACGCTACGACAAGCAAATTTGAAGTCTGAAAGTATTATGCGATTAGCTGCAAACTCGTGCGAAATGAGATATTCGAATGCGAATAGATTAAAACAAGGTGCGGCGATCAACTGCCAGCTACCGCACGCTCCTACAAGCAGATGTAAAGTGTAAAGATATTCCACAATCTGCTGCGAACTCGTGCGAAATGAGTTATTCAAATGCGAATGGCTTAAAGCGAATTGCATCACTCTTCGGCAAGCTACCCCATGCTCCGACGAGCAGATTAAAAGTGTGTAAATAATCCGCGATGTGCTGGGAACTCGTGCGAAATAAATTATTGAAGTGCAAATAGCCCTAAGAAAGGGGCAGCACTCTGCTGCAAGCTACCGCATGCAGCCACAAGCAGGTTTTAAACGTGCAGATATTCCCCAATCTGCTGCGAACTCGTGCGAAATGAGTTATTGAGGGCGAATGGGCTAAGTTCAAGGGTGAATGGCTTAATGCTAGGTGCAGCACTGTGATGCCAGAGACTGCTAGCTGCGACGAGCTGATTAAAAGTGTGTAGATAATCTGCGATCTGCTGCGAACTCATGCGAAAGGAGGTAATCAGTGCGAATGGCATAAAACAAATTGAATCACTCTGCTCCCAGCTACTGCACGCTGGAGCTAGATGACTTATAGTGTCTAGATATTCCGCGATCTGCTGCGAACTCGAGCGAAATGTATTATTAAAGAGTGAGTGGCATAAAGCAAGGTGCTGCACTCGGCTGCCAGCTACAGCAAGCTGGGACGAGCTGACTTGAAGTGTGAAAATATTCCGCTTAATGCGGCAAACTCGTCTGAAATGAGTTATTTAAGTTCGAATGGCTTGAAACAAGGTGCAGCACTCTGCTGCCAGCTGCCGCACGCTCCGACGAGACGATTTTAAGTGTGTAGTGAATCTGCAAATTGCTGCTAACTCGTGCGAAATAAGTTATTCAAGTGCGAATGGCCTAAGCCAAATTGCATCACTCTGCTGCCAGCTATTGCACGCTGGGACGAGCAGATTTGAAGTTTCTAGGTGTTCTGCGATCTGCTGCGAACTCGTGCAAAATAAGTCATTCAAGTGCGAATGGCTTAAAACCAGGTGCATCACTCTTCTGCAAGCTACCCCACGCTCCGACGAGCAAATTAAAACTCTGTAAATAATCCGTGATCTGCTGCGAACTCGTGCGAAATGAACTATTCGAGTGGGAATGGCCTCGAGCAAGGTGAAGGAATCTGCCGTCAGCTACTGCACGCTCTGACGAGCAGATTTGAAGTGTGCAGATATTCTGTGATCTGCTGCCAACTAAGCGCAAATGAGTTATTGAAAAGGTGTGAATGGCTTAAAGCGAATTGCATCACTCTTGTGCAAGCTACCCCATGCTCCGACAAGCAAATTATAAGTGTGTAAATAATCCGTGAGCTGCTGCAAACTCGTGCGAAATGAATTATTGAAGTGCGAATAGCTAAAAGAAAGGTGCAGCACTCTGCTGCCAGCTACTGCAGGCTCCGACGAGCAGATTTGAAGTATTTATATATTCAGCGAACTGCTGCCAACTCGTGCGAAATGAGTTATTCAAGTGCGAATGGCTTAAAACGGTTGCAGCACTCTTCGGCAAGCTACCCATGCTGCCGACGAGCAGATTAAAATTCGTGTAAATATTCCGCGATCTGCTGTGAACTCGCGTGCGAAATAAATTATTGAAGTGCAAATAGCCCTAAGAAAGGGGCAGCACTCTGCTGCAGCTACCGCATGCAGCCACAAGCAGGTTTTAAAACGTGCAGATATTCCCCAATCTGCTGCTGCGAAACTCGTGCGAAATGAGTTATTTTGAGGGCGAATGGGCTAAAACAAGGCGCAGCACTCAGCTGCCAGCTACAGCAGGCTTCGAAAAGCAGATTTGATAGTCTGGAGATATTCTGCGATCTGCTGCGAAGTCGAGCGAAATGAGTTATTCAAGGGTGAATGGCTTAAAACAAATTGCATCACTCTGCTGCTAGGTACAGCATGCTCCGACGAGCAGATTAAAAGTGTCTACATATTCGGCAAACTGCTGCGAACTCGTACGAAATGAGTTATTCAAGGGTGAATGGCTTAATGCTAGGTGCAGCACTGTGATGCCAGAGACTGCTAGCTGCGACGAGCTGATTAAAAGTGTGTAGATAATCTGCGATCTGCTGCGAACTCATGCGAAAGGAGGTAATCAGTGCGAATGGGAACTCCTGCGAAATGATCTATTCGAGTGATAATGGCCTCAAGCAAGGTGCAGCAATCTGCCTTCAGCTGCCGCACGCTCTGACGAGCAGATTTGAAGTTTCTAGGTATTCTGCGATCTGCTGCAAACTCGTGCAAAATGAGTCATTAAAGTGCGAATGGCTTAAAACCAGGTGCAGCACTCAGCTTCCAGCTTCTGCACGCTACGACAAGGAAATTTGAAGTCTGAAAATATTCTGCGATCTCCTGCGAACTCCTGCGAAATGATCTATTCGAGTGATAATGGCCTCAAGCAAGGTGCAGCAATCTGCCTTCAGCTGCCGCACGCTCTGACGAGCAGATTTGAAGTGTGTAGATATTCTGCGATCTGCTGCGAACTCGAGCGAAATGAGTTATTCAAAGGTGAATGGCTTAACGCTATGTGCAGCACTGTGCTGCCATAGATTGCTCCCTGCGACGAGCAGATTAAAAGCGTGTAGATAGTCTGTGATCTTCTGCGAACTCGTGCAAAATGACTTATTGAAGTGCCAATAGCCTCAAGAAAGGTGCAGCCATCTGCTCCCAGCTACCACACGCTCCGACGAGGAGATTTGAAGTGTCTACATATTCCGCCAACTACTGCCAACACGAGCGACATGATTTTTTCAAGTGCAAATAGCTTAAAACAAGGTGCAGGACTCTGCTGCAAGCTACCTCATGCAGCCACGAGCAGGTTTAAATCGTGTAGATATTCCGCTCTCTGCCTCAAACTCGTCCGAAATGAGTTATTTAAGTTGGAATGGCTTAAAACAAGGTGCTGCACTCTGCTGCCAGATGCCTCACACTCTGACGAGACGATTTAAAGTGTGGAGATAATCTGCGATCTGCTGCGAACTCGTGCGAAATGGTCTATTCGAGTGGGAATGGCCTCAAGCAAGGTGCAGCAATCTGCCGTCAGCTACCACATGCTCTGATGAGCAGATTTGAAGTGTGTACATATTCTGCGAACTGCTGCCAACACGAGCGAAATGATTTTTTTTTTCGAGTGCAAATGGCTTAAAACAAAATGCAGGACTCTGCTGCAAGCTACCACATGCTGCCACGAGCAGGTTTAAATCGTGTAGATATTCCGCGATCTGCTGCGAACTCGATTGAAATGATCTATTCATGTGCGAGTGGCCTCAAGCAAGGTGCAGCACTCTGCTGCCAGCTACCGCAGGCTCTGACGAGCAGATTAAAAGTGTGTAAATGTTCCGCAATCTGCTGCAAACTCGTGCGAAACGAATAATTGAAGTGCAAGTTGCTTAAAGCAAGGTGCAGCACTCTGCACCCAGCGACCTCACACTGCGACGAGCTGATTTGAAGTGTGAAAATATTCCGTGATCTGCTGCGAACTCGTGCGAAATGACATTCAAATTCGAATGGCTTAAACTAAATTAAACCACTCTGCTGCCTGCTATTGCACGCTGCGACCAGCAGATTTGAAGTGTTTAGGTATTCCGCGATCTGCTGCCAGCTCGTGCAAAATGAGTAATTCAAGTGGGAATGGCCTAAATCAATTTGCATCAGTCTGCTGCTTGCTACTGCACGCTGCGACGAGGGGATTTGAAGTTTCTAGATATTCCGCGATAGGCTGCAAGGTCTTGCGAAATGAGTTATTTAAGTGCACGGAGCTTTAAACAAATTGCATCACTCTGCTGCCAGCTACGGCAAGCTCCAACGGGCAGATTTTCATTGTAAAAACATTCGGGGATCTGCTGACAACTCGTGCGAAATGAGTCATTCAAGTGCGAATGGCTTAAACCAAATTGCATCACTCTTCTGCCAGCGATTGCACGCTGCGACGAGCAGATTTGAAGTTTCTAGGTATTCTGCGATCTGCTGCGAACTCGTGCAAAATGAGTCATTCAAGTGCGAATGGCTTGAAACAAGGTGCAGCACTCAGCTGCCAGCTACCGCATGCTCTGACAAGCAGATTTAAAGTGTGTAGATATTCCACAATCTGCTGCGAACTCGTGCAAAATGAGTTATTTAAATGCGAATGGCTTAACGCGAATTGCATCACTCTTTTGCAAGCTACCCCATGCTCCGACGAGCAGATTAAAAGTGTGTAGATAATCCGCGATCTGCTGCATACTTGTGCGAAATGAATCATTGAAGTGCGAATAGCTTACAGAAAGGTGCAGCACTCTGCTGCCAGCTACCGCATGCTTCGACGAGCAGATTTAAAGTGTCTACATATTCCGCGAACTTCTGCCAACTCGAGCGAAATGAGTTTTTCATGTACAAATGGCTTAAAACAAGGTGCAGCACTCTGCTGCAAGCTACCACATGCTGCCACGAGCAGGTTTAAATCATGTAGACATTCCGCAATCCGCTGTAAACTCGTGCGAAATGAGTTATTTAAGGGCAAATGGCGTAAAACAAGTTGCAGCACTCTTCTGCCAGCTACCGCAGGCTGAGTCGAGCAGATTTGAAGTTTCGAGATTTTCCGCGATCAGCTGCTACCTCGTAGAAAGTAAATTAGTCAAGTGCGAATGGCTTTTTATAAGGTGCAGCACTCTGCTGCCAGCTACCGCACGGTACGACGAGCAGATTTGAAGTGTGAAAATTTCCTGCGATCTGCAGCGAACTCGTGCGAAATGATCAATTTAAGTGCAAATGGCTTTAAAACAAGGTGCAGCACTCAGCTGCCGGCTACTGCACGTTTTGACAAGCTGATTCAAAGTCTGTAGATATTCCACGATCTGCTGCAAAGTCGTGTGAATAGGGTTATTCAAGTGCTAATGGCCTAAAACAAATTGCATCGACCTTCTGTCAGCTCTTACACGCTCCGACGAGCAGATTAAAAGTCTCTACATATTCTGCGAAATGCGGCGAACTCGAACGAAATGAGTTTTTTAAATGCGATTAGCCTAAAAGAAGGTGCAGCACTCTGCTGCGAGCTACAGCACTGGGTGTCAAGGAGATTTAAAGTGTGTAGATAATCCACGATCTGCTGCGAAGTCGTGCGAAATGAGGTATTCAAGAACGAATGGCTTAAAACAAGGTGTGGCACTCAACTGCCAGCTGCCGCACGCTCCAATAAGCAGATTTCAAGTGTGTAGATATTCCACGATCTGCTGCGAACTCGTGCGAAATGAGTCATTTAAGTTCGAATGGCTTAAAACAAATTGCATCACTCTTCTGCAAGTTACCGCATGCTCCGACGAGCTGATTAAAAGTGGGTAAATGTTCCGCAATCTGCTGCAAACTCGTGGGAAACGAATTATTGAAGTGCAAGTTGCTTAAAGCAAGGTGCAGCACTCTGCACCCAGCGACCTCACACTGTGACGAGCTGATTTGAAGTGTGAAAATATTCCGTGATCTGCTGCGAACTCGTGCGAAATGACATTCAAATTCGAATGGCTTAAACTAAATTAAACCACTCTGCTGCCAGCTATTGCAAGCTGCGACGAGCTGAGTTGAAGTGTCTAGGTATTCGGCTATTTGCTGGCAGCTCGTGCGAAATGAGTAATTCAAGTGCGAATGGCTTAAATCAATTTGCATCAGTCTGCTGCCTGCTACTGCACGCTGCGACGAGGGGATTTGAAGTTTCTAGATATTCCGCGATCGGCTGCAAGGTCTTGCGAAATGAGTTATTTAAGTGCACGGAGCTTAAAACAAATTGCATCACTCTGCTGCCAGCTATGGCACGCTCCAACGGGCAGATTTTCAGTGTAAAAATATTCGGGGATCTGCTGACAACTCGTGCTCAATGAGTCATTCAAGTGCGAATGGTTCAAACAAATTGCATCACTCTTCTGCAAGCTACCGCCTGCTCCGACGAGCAGTTTAAAAGTGTGTAGATCATCCGCGATCTGCTGCAAACTCATGCGAAATGAATTATGGAAGTGCGAATAGCTTAAAGAAAGGTGCAGCACTCTGCTGCAAGCTACCACACGCTCCGACGAGCAGATTTGAAGTGTCTACATTTTCCGCAAACTGCTGCCAAGTCGAGCGAAATGAGTTTTTCAAGTGCGAACGGCTTAAAACAAGGTGCAGCACTCTGCTGCAAGCTACCGCATGCTGCCACGAGCAGGTTTGAATCGTGTAGATAATCTGCGATCTCCTGCCAACTCGATTGAAATGAGTTATTGAGGGCGGATGGCCTAAAACAAGGTGCAACACTCAGCTGCCAGCTACCGCACCCTTCGAAAAGCATTATAAAGTCTGTAGATATTAAGCCATCTGCTGCCAACTCGTGCGAAAGGACTTAATCAAGTGCGAATGGTGTAAAACAAATTGAATCACTCTGCTCCCAGCTACTGCACGCTGGGACGAGATGACTTAAAGTGTCTAGATTTTCCGCGATCTGCTGGGAACTCGAGCGAAATTAATTGTTGAAGTGTAAGTGGCATAAAGCAAGGTGCTGCACTCGGCTGCCAGCTACAGCAAGCTGGGACGAGCTGACTTGAAATGTGAAAATATTCTGCTATCTGTGGCATACTCGTCCGAAATAAGTTATTTAAGTTGGAATGGCATAAAACAAGGTGAAGCACTCTGCTGCCAGCAGCCGCAAGCTCCGACGAGACGATTTAAAGTATGTAGAGAATCTGTGATCTGCTGCTAACTCGTGCGAAATAAGTTATTCAAGTGCGAATGGCTTAAACCAAATTGCATCACTCTGCTGCCAGCTATTGCACACTGCGACTAGCAGATTTGAAGTTTCTAGGTATTCTGCGATCTGCTGCGAACTCGTGCAAAATGAGTAATTCAAGTGCGAATGGCCTAAAACCAGGTGCAGCACTCAGCTGCCAGCTTCTGCAAGCTACAACAAGCAAATTTGAAGTCTGAAAATATTCTGCGATCTGTTGCGAACTCGTGCAAAATGATCTATTCGAGTGGGAATGGCCTCAAGCAAGGTGCAGCAAACTGCCGTCAGCTACTGCACGCTCTGACGAGCAGATTTGAAGTGTGTAGATATTCTGCGATCTGCTGCGAACTCGAGCGAAATGAGTTAATCAAGGGTGAATGGCTTAATGCTAGGAGCACCACTGTGCTGCCAGAGTCTGCTCGCTGCGACGAGCAGATTAAAAGCGTGTAGATAGTCTGTGATCTGCCGCGAACTCGTGCGAAATGAATTATTTAAGTGCCAATAGCTTAAAGAAAGGTGCAGCAATCTGCTGCAAGCTACCGCATGCTCCGACGCTCAGATTTGAAGTGTCTACATATTCTGCGAACTGCTGCCAACACGAGCGAAATGATTTTTTCGAGTGCAAATGGCTTAAAACAAGGTGCAGGACACTGCTGCAAGCTACCGCATGCTGCCACGAGCAGGTTTGAATCGTGTAGATATTCCGCGATCTGCTGCCAACTCGATTGAAATGATCTATTCATGTGCGAGTGGCCTCAAGCAAGGTGCAGCACTCTGCTGCCAGCTACCGCAGGCTCTGACGAGCAGATTAAAAGTATGTAAATATTCAGCAATCTGCTGCGAACTCGTGCGAAATGAATAATTAAAGTGCAAGTTGCTCAAAGCAAGGTGCAGCACTTTGAACCAAGTGACCACACTCTGCGACGTGCTAATTTGAAGTGTGAAAATATTCCGCGATCTGCAGCGAACTTGTGCGAAATGATCTATTCGAGTGGGAATGGCCTCAAGCAAGGTGCAGCAATCTGCCGTCAGCTACCGCACGCTCTGACGAGCAGATTTGAAGTGTGTAGATATTCCGCGATCTGCAGCTAACTCGTGCGAAATGAGTTATTTCAAGTTCGATTGGCTTAAAAAAGGTGAAGCACTCTGCACCTAGCTACCGCACCCTGGGACGAGATGATTTGATATTTCTAGATATTCTTCGATCAGCCGCTAGCTCGTACGAAATGAGTTACTCGAGTGCGAATGGCTATTAACAGGTGGTGCAGCACTCTGCTGCCAGCTACCGCACGGTACGACGAGCAGATTTGAAGTGTAAAAATATTCAGCTAATTACAGCGAACTCGTGCGAAATGATCTATTAGGTTGGGAATGGACTAAAGCAAGGTGCAGCACTCAGCTGCCAGCTACCGCACGCTTCGAAAAGCAGATTTAAAGTCTGTAGATATTCCGCCATCTGCTGCGAACTGGTGTTAAATGAGTTATTCAAGTGCAAATGGCTTAAAACAAATTGCATCACTGTGCTGCTAGGTACCGCATGCTCCGACGAGCAGATTAAAAGTGTCTACATATTCTGCAAGATGCTGCGAACTCGCACGAAATGAGTTATTCAAGGGTGAATTGCTTTATGCTAGGTGCAGCACTGTGCTGCCAGAGACTGCTCACTGCGACCAGCTGATTCAAAGAGTGTAGATAATCTGCGATCTGCTGCGAACTCGTGCGAAAGGAGTTAATCAAGTGCGAATGGCGTAAAACAAATTGAATCAGTCTGCTCACAGCTACTGCACGCCGGGACGAGATGACTTAAAGTGTCTAGATATTCTGCGATCTGCTGCGAACTCGTGCAAAATGAGTCATTTAAGTGCGAATGGCTGAAATCCAGGTGCAGCACTCAGCTGCCAGCTTCTGCACGCTACGACAAGCAAATTTGAAGTCTGAAAGTATTATGCGATTAGCTGCGAACTCGTGCGAAATGAGATATTCAAATGCGAATAAATTAAAACAAGGTGCGGCGATCAGCTGCCAGCTACAGCACGCTCCGACAAGCAGATGTAAAGTGCAAAGATATTCCACAATCTGCTGCGAACTCGTGCGAAATGAGTTATTCAAATGCGAATGGCTTAAAGCGAATTGCATCACTCTTCGGCAAGCTACCCCATGCTCCGACGAGCAGATTAAAAGTGTGTAAATAATCCGCGATGTGCTGGGAACTCGTGCGAAATAAATTATTGAAGTGCAAATAGCCCTAAGAAAGGGGCAGCACTCTGCTGCAAGCTACCGCATGCAGCCACAAGCAGGTTTTAAACGTGCAGATATTCCCCAATCTGCTGCGAACTCGTGCGAAATGAGTTATTGAGGGCGAATGGGCTAAAACAAGGCGCAGCACTCAGCTGCCAGCTACAGCAGGCTTCGAAAAGCAAATTTATAGTCTGGAGATATTCTGCCATCTGCTGCGAACTCGTGTGAAATGGGTTATTCAAGTGCGAATGGCTTAAAACAAATTGCATCACTCTGCTGCTAGGTACAGCATGCTCCGACGAGCAGATTAAAAGTGTCTACATATTCGGCAAACTGTTGCGAACTCGTACGAAATGAGATATTCAAGGGTGAATGGCTTAATGCTAGGTGCAGCACTGTGATGCCAGAGACTGCTAGCTGCGACGAGCTGATTAAAAGTGTGTAGATAATCTGCGATCTGCTGCGAACTCATGCGAAAGGAGGTAATCAGTGCGAATGGCATAAAACAAATTGAATCACTCTGCTCCCAGCTACTGCACGCTGGAGCTAGATGACTTATAGTGTCTAGATATTCCGCGATCTGCTGCGAACTCGAGCGAAATGTATTATTAAAGAGTGAGTGGCATAAAGCAAGGTGCTGCACTCGGCTGCCAGCTACAGCAAGCTGGGACGAGCTGACTTGAAGTGTGAAAATATTCAGCTTAATGCGGCAAACTCGTCTGAAATGAGTTATTTAAGTTCGAATGGCTTAAAACAAGGTGCAGCACTCTGCTGCCAGCTGCCGCACGCTCCGACGAGACGATTTAAAGTGTGTAGAGAATCTGCAAATTGCTGCTAACTCGTGCGAAATAAGTTATTCAAGTGCGAATTGCTTAAACCAAATTGCATCACTCTGCTGCCAGCTATTGCACGCTGGTACGAGCAGATTTGAAGTTTCTAGGTGTTCTGCAATCTGCTGCGAACTCGTGCAAAATAAGTCATTCAAGTGCGAATGGCTTAAAACCAGGTGCATCATTCTTCTGCAAGCTACCCCACGCTCCGACGAGCAAATTAAAAGTCTGTAAATAATCCGTGATCAGCTGCGAACTCGTGCGAAAAGAACTATTCGAGTGGGAATGGCCTCGAGCAAGGTGAAGCAATCTGCCGTCAGCTACTGCACGCTCTGACGAGCAGATTTGAAGTGTGCAGATATTCTGTGATCTGCTGCCAACTTAAGCGAAATGAGTTATTGAAAGGGTGAATGGCTTAAAGCGAATTGCATCACTCTTGTGCAAGCTACCCCATGCTCCGACAAGCAAATTATAAGTGTGTAAATAATCCGTGATCTGCTGCGAACTCGTGCGAAATGAATTATTGAAGTGCGAATAGCTTCAAGAAAGGTGCAGCACTCTGCTGCCAGCTACTGCAGGCTCCGACGAGCAGATTTGAAGTATTTATATATTCCGCGAACTGCTGCCAACTCGAGCGAAATGAGTTTTTCAAGTGCGAATGGCTTGAAACAAGGTGGAGCACTCTGCTGCAAGCTACCGCATGCTGCCACGAGCAGGTTTGATTCGTGTAGATATTCCGCGATCTGCTGTGAACGCGATTGAAATGATATATTCATGTGCGAATGACCTCAAGCAAGGTGCAGCACTCTGCTGCCAGCTACCTCAGGCTCTGACGAGCAGATTAAAAGTATGTAAATATTCCGCAATCTGCTGCCAACTCGTGCGAAATGAGTTATTTTAGGGCGAATGGCCTAAAACACGGTGCAGCACTCAGCTGCCGGCTAATACACGCTTCGAAAAGCAGATTGAAAGTCTGTAGATATTCAGCCATCTGCTGCGAACTCGTGTGAAATGATGTATTCAAGTGCGAATGGCTTAAAACAAATTGCATCACTCTGCTGCTAGGTACCGCAAGCTCCGACGAGCAGATCAAAAGTGTCTACATATTCCGCAAACTGCTGCGAACTCGTACGAAATGAGTTTATCAAGGTTGAATGGCTTAATGCTAGGTGCAGCACTGTGATGCCAGAGACTGCTAGCTGCGACGAGCTAATTAAAAGTGTGTAGATAATCTGCGATCTGCTGCCAACTCATGCGAAAGAAGGTAATCAGTGCGAATGGCATAAAACAAATTTAATCACTCTGCTCCTAGCTCCTGCACGCTGGAACGAGATGACTTAAAGTGTCTAGATATTCCGCGATCTGCAACGAACTCGAGCGAAATGAATTGTGGAAGTGTGAGTGGCATAAAGCAAGGTGCTGCACTCGGCTGCCATCTACAGCAAGCTGGGACGAGCTGACTTGAAGTGTGAAAATATTCAGCTATCTGCGTCAAACTCGTCCGAAATGAGTTAATTAAGTTCGAATGGCTTAAAACAAAGTGCAGCACTCTGCTTCCAGCTGCAGTAGGCTCCAACGAGACGATTTAAAGTGTGTAGAGAATCTGCGATCTGCTGCTAACTCGTGCGAAATAATTTATTCAAGTGCGAATGGCTTAAACCAAATTGCATTACTCTGCTGCCAGCTACTGCAAGCTGCGACGAGCAAATTTGAAGTTTCTAGGTATTCTGCGATCTGCTGCAAACTCGTGCAAAGTGAGTCATGTAAGTGCGAATGGCTTAAAACCAGGTGCAGCACTCAGCTTCCAGCTTCTGCACGCTACGACAAGGAAATTTGAAGTCTGAAAATATTCTGCGATCTCCTGCGAACTCGTGCGAAATGATCTATTCGATTGGGAATGGCCTCAAGCAAGGTGCAGCAATCTGTCTCCAGCTGCCGCAAGCTCTGACGAGCAGATTTGAAGTGTGTAGATATTCTGCGATCTGCTGCGAACTCGAGCGAAATGAGTTATTCAAAGGTGAATGGCTTAACGCTAGGTGCAGCACTGTGCTGCCAGAGATTGCTCCCTGCGACGAGCAGATTAAAAGCGTGTAGATAGTCTGTGATCTTCCGCGAACTCGTGCAAAATGACTTATTGAAGTGCCAATAGCCTCAAGAAAGGTGCAGCCATCTGCTCTCAGCTACCACATGCTCCGACGAGGAGATTTGAAGTGTCTACATGTTAAGCCAACTACTGCCAACACGAGCGACATGATTTTTGCAAGTGCAAATAGCTTAAAACAAGGTGCAGGACTCTGCTGCAAGCTACAGCATGCAGCCACGAGCAGGTTTAAATCGTGTAGATATTCAGCTCTCTGCCTCAAACTCGTCCGAAATGAGTTATTTAAGTTTGAATGGCTTAAAACAAGGTGCTGCACTCTGCTGCCAGATGCCTCACACTCTGACGAGACGATTTAAAGTGTGGAGATAATCTGCGATCTGCTGCGAACTCGTGCGAAATGGTCTATTCGAGTGGGAATGGCCTCAAGCAAGGTGCAGCAATCTGCCGTCAGCTACCACATGCTCTGATGAGCAGATTTGAAGTGTGTACATATTCTGCGAACTGCTGCCAACACGAGCGAAATGATTTTTTCGAGTGCAAATGGCTTAAAACAAAATGCAGGACTCTGCTGCAAGCTACCACATGCTGCCACGAGCAGGTTTAAATCGTGTAGATATTCCGCGATCTGCTGCGAACTCGATTGAAATGATCTATTCATGTGCGAGTGGCCTCAAGCAAGGTGCAGCACTCTGCTGCCAGCTACCGCAGGCTCTGACGAGCAGATTAAAAGTGTGTAAATGTTCCGCAATCTGCTGCAAACTCGTGCGAAACGAATAATTGAAGTGCAAGTTGCTTAAAGCAAGGTGCAGCACTCTGCACCCAGCGACCTCACACTGCGACGAGCTGATTTGAAGTGTGAAAATATTCCGTGATCTGCTGCGAACTCGTGCGAAATGACATTCAAATTCGAATGGCTTAAACTAAATTAAACCACTCTGCTGCCTGCTATTGCACGCTGCGACCAGCAGATTTGAAGTGTTTAGGTATTCCGCGATCTGCTGCCAGCTCGTGCAAAATGAGTAATTCAAGTGGGAATGGCCTAAATCAATTTGCATCAGTCTGCTGCGTGCTACTGCACGCTGCGACGAGGGGATTTGAAGTTTCTAGATATTCCGCGATAGGCTGCAAGGTCTTGCAAAATGAGTTATTTAAGTGCACGGAGCTTTAAACAAATTGCATCACTCTGCTGCCAGCTACGGCAAGCTCCAACGGGCAGATTTTCATTATAAAAACATTCGGGGATCTGCTGACAACTCGTGCGAAATGAGTCATTCAAGTGCGAATGGCTTAAACCAAATTGCATCACTCTTCTGCCAGCGATTGCACGCTGCGACGAGCAGATTTGAAGTTTCTAGGTATTCTGCGATCTGCTGCGAACTCGATTGAAATGATCTATTCATGTGCGAGTGGCCTCAAGCAAGGTGCAGCACTCAGCTGCCAGCTACCGAATGCTCTGACAAGCAGATTTAAAGTGTGTAGATATTCCACAATTTGCTGCGATATCGTGCTAAATGAGTTATTCAAATGCGAATGGCTTAACGCGAATTGCATCACTCTTTTGCAAGCTACCCCATGCTCCGACGAGCAGAGTAAAAGTGTGTAGATAATCCGCGATCTGCTGCATACTTGTGCGAAATGAATTATTGAAGTGCGAATAGCTTAAAGAAAGGTGCAGCACTCTGCTGCCAGCTACCGCATGCTTCGACGAGCAGATTTAAAGTGTCTACATATTCCGCGAACTTCTGCCAACTCTAGCGAAATGAGTTTTTCATGTACAAATGGCTTAAAACAAGGTGCAGCACTCTGCTGCAAGCTACCACATGCTGCCACGAGCAGGTTTAAATCATGTAGACATTCTGCAATCCGCTGTAAACTCGTGCGAAATGAGTTATTTAAGGGCAAATGGCGTAAAAAAAGTTGCAGCACTCTGCTGCCAGCTACTGCAGGCTGCGTCGAGCAAATTTGAAGTTTCGAGATTTTCCGCGATCAGCTGCTACCTCGTAGAAAGTAAATTAGTCAAGTGCGAATGGCTTTTTATAAGGTGCAGCTCTCTGCTGCCAGCTACCGCACGGTACGACGAGCTGATTTGAATTGTGAAAATATCTTGCGATCTGCAGCGAACTCGTGCGAAATGATCAATTTAAGTGCAAATGGCTTAAAAACAAGGTGCAGCACTCAGCTGCCGGCTACTGCACGTTTTGAAAAGCTGATTCAAAGTCTGTAGATATTCCACGATCTGCTGCAAAGTCGTGTGAATAGGGTTATTCAAGTGCTAATCGCTTAAAACAAATTGCATCGACCTTCTTTCAGCTCTTACACGCTCCGACGAGCAGATTAAAAGTGTCTACATATTCTGCGAAATGCAGCGAACTCGAACGAAATGAGTTTTTCAATTGCGATTAGCCTAAAAGAAGGTGCAGCACTCTGCAGCGAGCTACAGCACGGTGTGTCAGGGAGATTTAAAGTGTGTAGATAATCCGCGATCTGCTGCGAAGTCTTGCGAAATGAGGTATTCAAGAACGAATGGCTTAAAACAAGGTGTGGCACTCAACTGCCAGCTGCCGCACGCTCCAATAAGCAGATTTAAAGTGTATAGATATTCCACGATCTGCTGCGAACTCGTGCGAAATGAGTCATTTAAGTTCGAATGGCTTAAAAGAAATTGCATCACTCTTCTGCAAGTTACCGCATGCTCCGACGAGCTGATTAAAAGTGTGTAAATGTTCCGCAATCTGCTGCAAACTCGTGGGAAACGAATTATTGAAGTGCAAGTTGCTTAAACCAAGGTGCAGCACTCTGCACCCAGCGACCTCACACTGCGACGAGCTGATTTGAAGTGTGAAAATATTCCGTGATCTGCTGCGAACTCGTGCGAAATGACATTCAAATTCGAATGGCTTAAACTAAATTAAACCACTCTGCTGCCAGCTATTGCATGCTGCGACCAGCAGAGTTGAAGTGTCTAGGTATTTGGCTATCTGCTGGCAGCTCGTGCGAAATGAGTAATTCAAGTGCGAATGGCTTAAATCAATTTGCATCAGTCTGCTGCCTGCTACTGCACGCTCCGACGAGCAGATTTGAAGTGTCTACATATTCCGCAAACTGCCACCAAGTCGAGCGAAATGAGTTTTTCAAGTCCGAATGGCTTAAAACAAGAAGCAGCACTCTGCTGCAAGCTACCGCATGCTGCCACGAGCAGGTTTGAATCGTGTAGATATTCTGCGATCTGCTGCCAACTCGTGGGAAATGAGTTATTGAGGGCGAATGGGCTAAAACAAGGCTCAGCACTCAGCTGCCAGCTACCGCAGGCTTCGAAAAGCAAATTTATAGTCTAATGATATTCTGCCATCTGCTGCGAACTCGTGTGAACTGGGTTATTCAAGTGCGAATGGCTTAAAACAAAGTGCATCACTCTGCTGCTAGGTACAGCATGCTCCGACGAGCAGATTAAAAGTGTCTACATATTCGGCAAACTGCTGCGAACTCGTACGAAATGAGTTATTCAAGGGTGATTGGCTTAATGCTAGGTGCAGCACTGTGATGCCAGAGACTGCTAGCTGCGACGAGCTGATTAAAAGTGTGTAGATAATCTGCGATCTGCTGCGAACTCATGCGAAAGGAGGTAATCAGTGCGAATGGCATAAAACAAATTGAATCACTCTGCTCCCAGCTACTGCACGCTGGAGCTAGATGACTTATAGTGTCTAGATATTCCGCGATCTGCTGCGAACTCGAGCGAAATGTATTATTGAAGAGTGAGTGGCATAAAGCAAGGTGCTGCACTCGGCTGCCAGCTACAGCAAGCTGGGACGAGCTAACTTGAAGTGTGAAAATATTCAGCTTAATGCGGCAAACTCGTCTGAAATGAGTTGATTAAGTTCGAATGGCTTAAAACAAGGTGCAGCTTTCTGCTGCCAGCTGCCGCATGCTCCGACGAGACGATTTAAAGTGTGTAGAGAATCTGAGATCTGCTGCTAACTTGTGCGAAATAACTTATTCAAGTGCGAATAGCTTAAACGAAATTGCATCATTCCGCTGCCAGCAATTGCACACTGCGACGAGCAGATTTGAAGTTTCTAGGTGTTCTGCGATCTGCTGCGAACTCGTGCAAAATAAGTCATTCAAGTGCGAATGGCTTTAAACCAGGTGCATCACTCTTCTGCAAGCTACCCCACGCTCCGACGAGCAAATTAAAAGTGTGTAAATAATCCGTGATCTGCTGCGAACTCGTGCGAAATGAACTATTCGAGTAAGAATGGCCTCAAGCAAGGTGAAGCAATCTGCCGTCAGCTACTGCACGGTCCGACGAGCAGATTTGAAGTGTGCAGATATTCTGTGATCTGCTGCCAACTTAAGCTAAATGAGTTATTCAAGGGTGAATGGCTTAAAGCGAATTGCATCACTCTTGTGCAAGCTACCCCATGCTCCGACAAGCAAATTATAAGTGTGTAAATAATCCGTGATCTGCTGCGAACTCGTGCGAAATGAATTATTGAAGTGCGAATAGCTTAAAACAAGGTGCAGCACTCCGCTGCCCGCTTATCCACTCTACGACAAGCTAATTTTAAGTCTGAAAATATTCTGCGATCTGCTGCGAACTCGTGCGAAATGATCTATTCGAGTGGGAATGGACTCAAGCAAGGTGCAGCACTCTGCTGCCAGCTAACTCAGGCTCAGACGAGCAGATTAAAAGTATGTAAATATTCTGAAAGCTGCTGCGAACTCGTACGAAATGAATAATTTAAGTGCAAGTTGCTTAAAGCAAGGTGCGACACTTTGCACCAAGTGACTTCACACTGCGACGAGCTAATTTGAAGTGTGAAAATATTCCGTGATCTGCAGCTAACTCGTGCGAAATGAGTTATTCAACTTCGATTGGCTTAAAAAAAGGTAAAGCACTCTGCTGCCAGCTACCGCACGCTGTGACGAGCAGATTTGATATTTCTAGATATTCTGCAATCAGCCTCTAGCTCGTACGAAATGAGTTAGTCAAGTGGGAATGGCTTTTAACAAGGTGCAGCACTCAGCTGCTAGCTACCGCATGGTACTACGAGCAGATTTGAAGTGTAAAAATATTCCGCGATCATCAGCGAACTCGTGCGAACTGAACTAATTAATTGCGAATTGACTAAAACAAGGTGGAGCACTCAGCTTGCCAGCTACTGCACGTTCCAACAAGCTGATTAAAAGTTGGTAGATATTCCACGATCTGCTGCTAAGTCATGCGAAATGAGTTATTCAAGTGCTAATGGCTTAAAACAAATTGCATCAACCTCCTGTCAGCTCACACACGCACTGACGAGCAGATTAAAAGTGTCTACATATTCCGCGAACTGCTGTGAACTCAAACGAAATGGGTTATTCAATTGCGAATAGCCTAAAAGAAGGTGCAGCAGTCTGCTGCAAGCTACAGCACGGTGTGTCACTGAGATTTAACGTGTGCAGATAATCCGCGATCCCATGCGAAGTCGTGCAAAATGAGGTATTCAAGTGCGAATGGCTTGAAACAAGGTGCAGCACTCAGCTGCCAGCTACCGCATGCTCTGACAAGCAGATTTAAAGTGTGTAGATATTCCACAATCTGCTGCGAACTCGTGCAAAATGAGTTATTCAAATGCGAATGGCTTAACGCGAATTGCATCACTCTTTTGCAAGCTACCCCATGCTCCGACGAGCAGATTAAAAGTGTGTAGATAATCCGCGATCTGCTGCATACTTGTGTGAAATGAATCATTGAAGTGCGAATAGCTTACAGAAAGGTGCAGCACTCTGCTGCCAGCTACCGCATGCTTCGACGAGCAGATTTAAAGTGTCTACATATTCCGCGAACTTCTGCCAACTCGAGCGAAATGAGTTTTTCATGTACAAATGGCTTAAAACAAGGTGCAGCACTCTGCTGCAAGCTACCACATGCTGCCACGAGCAGGTTTAAATCATGTAGACATTCCGCAATCCGCTGTAAACTCGTGAGAAATGAGTTATTTAAGGGCAAATGGCGTAAAACAAGTTGCATCACTCTGCTGCCAGCTACCGCAGGCTGCGTCGAGCAGATTTGAAGTTTCGAGATTTTCCGCGATCAGCTGCTACCTCGTAGAAAGTAAATTAGTCAAGTGCGAATGGCTATTTATAAGGTGCAGCACTCTGCTGCCAACTACCGCACGGTACGACGAGCTGATTTGAAGTGTGAAAATATCCTGCAATCTGCAGCGAACTCGTGCGAAATGATCAATTTAAGTGCAAATGGCTTAAAAACAAGGTGCAGCACTCAGCTGCCGGCTACTGCACGTTTTGACAAGCTGATTCAAAGTCTGTAGATATTCCACGATCTGCTGCAAAGTCGTGTGAATAGGGTTATTCAAGTGCTAATCGCTTAAAACAAATTGCATCGACCTTCTTTCAGCTCTTACACGCTCCGACGAGCAGATTAAAAGTGTCTACATATTCTGCGAAATGCGGCGAACTCGAACGAAATGAGTTTTTCAATTGCGATTAGCCTAAAAGAAGGTGCAGCACTCTGCTGCGAGCTACAGCACTGGGTGTCAAGGAGATTTAAAGTGTGTAGATAATCCACGATCTGCTGCGAAGTCGTGCGAAATGAGGTATTCAAGAACGAATGGCTTAAAACAAGGTGTGGCACTCAACTGCCAGCTGCCGCACGCTCCAATAAGCAGATTTCAAGTGTGTAGATATTCCACGATCTGCTGCGAACTCGTGCGAAATGAGTCATTTAAGTTCGAATGGCTTAATACAAATTGCATCACTCTTCTGCAAGTTACCGCATGCTCCGACGAGCTGATTAAAAGTGTGTAAATGTTCCGCAATCTGCTGAAAACTCGTGGGAAACGAATTATTGAAGTGCAAGTTGCTTAAAGCAAGGTGCAGCACTCTGCACCCAGCGACCTCACACTGCGACGAGCTGATTTGAAGTGTGAAAATATTCCGTGATCTGCTGCGAACTCGTGCGAAATGACATTCAAATTCAAATTGCTTAAACTAAATTAAACCACTCTGCTGCCAGCTATTGCATGCTGCGACAAGCAGAGTTGAAGTGTCTAGGTCTTCGGCTATCTGCTGGCAGCTCGTGCGAAATGAGTAATTCAAGTGCGAATGGCTTAAATCAATTTGCATCAGTCTGCTGCCTGCTACTGCACGCTGCGACGAGGGGATTTGAAGTTTCTAGATATTCCGCGATCGGCTGCAAGGTCTTGCGAAATGAGTTATTTAAGTGCACGGAGCTTAAAACAAATTGCATCACTCTGCTGCCAGCTACGGCACGCTCCAACGGGCAGATTTTCAGTGTAAAAATATTCGGGGATCTGCTGACAACTCGTGCAAAATGAGTCATTCAAGTGCGAATGGTTCAAACAAATTGCATCACTCTTCTGCAAGCTACCGCCTGCTCCGACGAGCAGTTTAAAAGTGTGTAGATCATCCGCGATCTGCTGCAAACTCATGCGAAATAAATTATAGAAGTGCGAATAGCTTAAAGAAAGGTGCAGCACTCTGCTGCAAGCTACCACACGCTCCGACGAGCAGATTTGAAGTGTCTACATTTTCCGCAAACTGCTGCCAAGTCGAGCGAAATGAGTTTTTCAAGTGCGAATTGCTTAAAACAAGAAGCAGCACTCTGCTGCAAGCTACCGCATGCTGCCACGAGCAGGTTTGAATCGTGTAGATATTCTGCGATCTCCTGCCAACTCGATTGAAATGAGTTATTGAGGGCGGATGGCCTAAAACAAGGTGCAACACTCAGCTGCCAGCTACCGCACGCTTCGAAAAGCATTATAAAGTCTGTAGATATTAAGCCATCTGCTGCGAACTCGTGCGAAAGGACTTAATCAAGTGCGAATGGTGTAAAACAAATTGAATCACTCTGCTGCCAGCTACCGCACGCTTCGAAAAGCAGATTTAAAGTCTGTAGATATTCCGCCATCTGCTGCGAACTGGTGTTAAATGAGTTATTCAAGTGCGAATGGCTTAAAACAAATTGCATCACTGTGCTGCTAGGTACCACATGCTCCGACGACCAGATTAAAAGTGTCTACATATTCTGCAAGGTGCTGCGAACTCGCACGAAATGAGTTATTCAAGGGTGAATTGCTTTATGCTAGGTGTTGCACTGTGCTGCCAGAGACTGCTTACTGCGACGAGCTGATTCAAAGAGTGTAGATAATCTGCGATCTGCTGCGAACTCGTGCGAAAAGAGTTAATCAAGTGCGAATGGCATAAAACAAATTGAATCAGTCTGCTCCCAGCTACTGCACGCCGGGACGAGATGACTTAAAGTGTCTAGATATTCTGAGATCTGCTGCGAACTCGTGCAAAATGAGTCATTTAAGTGTGAATGGCTTAGAACAAAGTGCATCACTCTGCTGCTAGGTACAGCATGCTCCGACGAGCAGATTAAAAGTGTCTACATATTCGGCAAACTGCTGCGAACTCGTACGAAATGAGTTATTCAAGGGTGAATGGCTTAATGCTAGGTGCAGCACTGTGATGCCAGAGACTGCTAGCTGCGACGAGCTGATTAAAAGTGTGTAGATAATCTGTGATCTGCTGCGAACTCATGCGAAAGGAGGTAATCAGTGCGAATGGCATAAAACAAATTGAATCACTCTGCTCCCAGCTACTGCACGCTGGAGCTAGATGACTTATAGTGTCTCGATATTCCGCGATCTGCTGCGAACTCGAGCGAAATGTATTATTGAAGAGTGAGTGGCATAAAGCAAGGTGCTGCACTCGGCTGCCAGCTACAGCAAGCTGGGACGAGCTGACTTGAAGTGTGAAAATATTCTGCTTAATGCGGCAAACTCGTCTGAAATGAGTTATTTAAGTTCGAATGGCTTAAAACAAGGTGCAGCTTTCAGCTGCCAGCTGCCGCACGCTCCGACGAGACGATTTAAAGTGTGTACAGAATCTGAGATCTGCTGCTAACTCGTGCGAAATAACTTATTCAAGTGCGAATAGCTTAAACGAAATTGCATCATTCTGCTGCCAGCAATTGCACACTGCGACGAGCAGATTTGAAGTTTCTAGGTGTTCTGCGATCTGCTGCGAACTCGTGCAAAATAAGTCATTCAAGTGCGAATGGCTTAAAACCAGGTGCATTACTCTTCTGCAAGCTACCCCACGCTCCGACGAGCAAATTAAAAGTGTGTAAATAATCCGTGATCAGCTGCGAACTCGTGCGAAATGAACTATTCGAGTGGGAATGGCCTCGAGCACGGTGAAGCAATCTGCCGTCAGCTACTGCATGCTCTGACGAGCAGATTTGAAGTGTGCAGATATTCTGTGATCTGCTGCCAACTTAAGCTAAATGAGTTATTCAAGGGTGAATGGCTTAAAGCGAAATGCATCACTCTTGTGCAAGCTACCCCATGCTCCGACAAGCAAATTATAAGTGTGTAAATAATCCGTGATCTGCTGCGAACTCGTGCGAAATGAATTATTGAAGTGCGAATAGCTTCAAGAAAGGTGCAGCACTTTGCTGCCAGCTACTGCAGGCTTCGACGAGCAGATTTTAAGTGTTTACATATTCCGCGAACTGCTGCACACTCGAACGAAATGAGTTTTTCAAGTGCGAATGTCTTAAAACAAGGTGCAGCACTCTGCTGGAAGCTACCGCATGCTGCCACGAGCAGGTTTGAATCGTGTAGATATTCCTCAATCCGCTGCGAACTCGTGCGAAATGATCTATTTATGTGCGAATTGCCTCAAGCAAGGTGCAGCACTCTGCTGCCAGCTACCGCAGGCTCTGACGAGCAGATTTAAAGTATGTAAATATTCAGCAATCTGCTGCGAACTCGTGCGAAATGAATAATTGAAGTGCAAGTTGCTTAAAGCAAGGTGCAGCATTTTGCACCAAGTGACTGCACACTGCGACGAGCTAATTTGAAGTGTAAAAATATTCCGCGATCTGCAGCTAACTCGTGCGAAATGAGTTATTTAAGTTCGATTGGCTTAAAAAAAGCTGAAGCACTTTGCTGCCAGCTACCGCATGCTGTGACGAGCAGATTTGATATTTCTAGATATTCGGCAATCAGCTGCTACCTCGTACGAAATGAGTTAGTCAAGTGCGAATGGCTTTTAGCAAGGTGCAGCACTCTGCAGCCAGCTACCGCACGGTACGACGAGCAGATTTGAAGTGTAAAAATATTCCGCGATCTGCTACGAACTCGTGCGAAATGATCCATTCAAGTGCAAATGGACTAAAACAAGGGTCAGCACTCAGCTGCCAGCTACCGCACGCTTCGAAAAGCAGAGTTAAAGTCTGTAGATATTCAGCCGTCTGCTGCAAACTACAGCACGGTGTGTCACGGGAATTTAAAGTGTGTAAATAATCCGCGATCCCATGCAAAGTCGTGCGAAATGAGGTATTCAAGTGCGAATGGCTTAAAACAAGGTGCTGCACTCAGCTGCCTGCTACCGCATTCTCCGACAAGCAGATTTAAAGTGTGTAGATATTCCACAATCTGCTGCGAACTCGAGCTAAATAAGTTATTCAAGGGTGAATGGCTTAAAGCGAATTGCATCACTCTTCTGCAAGCTACCCCACGCTCCGACGAGCAAATTAAAAGTGTGTAAATAATCCGTGATCTGCTGCGAACTCGTGCGAAATGAACTATTCGAGTGGGAATGGCCTCAAGCAAGGTGCACCACTCTGCTGCCAGCTAACTCAGGCTCAGACGAGCAGATTAAAAGTATGTAAATATTCTGAAAGCTGCTGCGAACTCGTACGAAATGAATAATTTAAGTGCAAGTTGCTTAAAGCAAGGTGCAACACTTTGCACCAAGTGACTTCACACTGCGACGAGCTAATTTGAAGTGTGAAAATATTCCGTGATCTGCAGCTAACTCGTGCGAAATGAGTTATTCAAGTTCGATTGGCTTAAAAAAGATAAAGCACTCTGCTGCCAGCTACCGCATGCTGTGACGAGCAGATTTGATATTTCTAGATATTCTGCAATCAGCTGCTAGCTCGTACGAAATGAGTTAGTCAAGTGGGAATGGCTTTTAACAAGGTGCAGCACTCAGCTGCTAGCTACCGCATGGTACTACGAGCAGATTTGAAGTGTAAAAATATTCCGCGATCATCAGCGAACTCGTGCGAACTGAACTAATTAATTGCGAATTGACTAAACAAGGTGGAGCACTCAGCTTGCCAGCTACTGCACGTTCCAACAAGCTGATTAAAAGTTGGTAGATATTCCACGATCTGCTGCTAAGTCATGCGAAAAGAGTTATTCAAGTGCTAATGGCTTAAAACAAATTGCATCAACCTCCTGTCAGCTCTCACACGCACCGACGAGCAGATTAAAAGTGTCTACATATTCCGCGAACTGCTGTGAACTCAAACGAAATGGGTTATTCAATTGCGAATAGCCTAAAAGAAGGTGCAGCAGTCTGCTGCAAGCTACAGCACGGTGTGTCACTGAGATTTAACGTGTGCAGATAATCCGCGATATCATGCGAAGTCGTGCAAAATGAGGTATTCAAGTGCAAATGGCTTAAAACAAGGTACTGCACTCAGCTTCCTGCTACGGCACGCTCCGACAAGCAGATTTAAAGTGTGTAGATATTCCACAATCTGCTGCGAACTCGTGCGAAATGAGTTATTTAAGGGTGAATGGCTTAATGCTAGGAGCACCACTGTGCTGCCAGAGTCTGCTCGCTGCAACGAGCAGATTAAAAGCGTGTAGATAGTCTATGATCTGCCGCGGACTCGTGCGAAATGAATTATTTAAGTGCCAATAGCTTAAAGAAAGGTGCAGCAATCTGCTGCAAGCTATCGCACGCTCCGACGCTCAGATTTGAAGTGTCTACATATTCTGCGAACTGCTGCCAACACGAGCGAAATGATTTTTTTCGAGTGCAAATGGCTTAAAACAAGGTACAGGACTCTGCTGCAAGCTACCGCATGCTGCCACGAGCAGGTTTGAATCGTGTAGATATTCCGCGATCTGCTGCGAACTCAATTGAAATGATGTATTCATGTGCGAGTGGCCTCAAGCAAGGTGCAGCACTCTGCTGCCAGCTACCGAAGGCTCTGACGAGCAGATTAAAAGTATGTAAATATTCAGCAATGTGCTGCGAACTCGTGCGAAATGAATAATTGAAGTGCAAGTTGCTCAAAGCTAGGTGCAGCACTTTGAACCAAGTGACCACACTCTGTGACGTGCTAATTTGAAGTGTGAAAATATTCCGCGATCTGCAGCGAACTTGTGCGAAATGATCTATTCGAGTGGGAATGGCCTCAAGCAAGGTGCAGCAATCTGCCGTCAGCTACCGCATGCTCTGACGAGCAGATTTGAAGTGTGTAGATATTCCGCGATCTGCAGCTAACTCGTGCGAAATGAGTTATTCAAGGGTGAATGGCTTAAAGCGAATTGCATCACTCTTCTGCAAGCTACCCCACGCTCTGACGAGCAAATTAAAAGTGTGTAAATAATCCGTGATCTGCTGCGAACTCGTGCGAAATGAACTATTCGAGTGGGAATGGCCTCAAGCAAGGTGAAGCAATCTGCCGTCAGCTACTGCACGCTCTGACGAGCAGATTTGAAGTGTGCAGATATTCTGTGATCTGCTGCCAACTTAAGCTAAATGAGTTATTCAAGGGTGAATGGCTTAAAGCGAATTGCATCACTCTTGTGCAAGCTACCCCATGCTGCGACAAGCAAATTATAAGTGTGTAAATAATCCGTGATCTGCTGCGAACTCGTGCGAAATGAATTATTGAAGTGCGAATAGCTTCAAGAAAGGTGCAGCACTTTGCTGCCAGCTACTGCAGGCTTCGACGAGCAGATTTTAAGAGTTTACATATTCCGCGAACTGCTGCACACTCGAACGAAATGAGTTTTTTAAGTGCGAATGTCTTAAAACAAGGTGCAGCACTCTGCTGCAAGCTACCACATGCTGCCACGAGCAGGTTTGAATCGTAAAGATATTCCTCAATCCGCTGCGAACTTGTGCGAAATGATCTATTTATGTGCGAATTGCCTCAAGCAAGGTGCAGCACTCTGCTGCCAGCTACCGCAGGCTCTGACGAGCAGATTAAAAGTATGTAAATATTCAGCAATCTGCTGCGAACTCGTGCGAAATGAATAATTGAAGTGCAAGTTGCTTAAAGCAAGGTGCAGCATTTTGCACCAAGTGACTGCACACTGCAACGAGCTAATTTGAAGTGTGAAAATATTCCACGATCTGCAGCTAACTCGTGCGAAATGAGTTATTTAAGTTCGATTGGCTTAAAAAAAGCTGAAGCACTTTGCTGCCAGCTACTGCAAGCTGTGACGAGCAGATTTGATATTTCTAGTTATTCGGCAATCAGCTGCTACCTCGTACGAAATGAGTTAGTCAAGTGCGAATGGCTTTTAGCAAGGTGCAGCACTCTGCAGCCAGCTACCGCACGGTACGACGAGCAGATTTGAAGTGTAAAAATATTCCGCGATCTGCAGCGAACTCGTGCGAAATGATCCATTCAAGTGCGAATGGACTAAAACAAGGGTCAGCACTCAGCTGCCAGCTACCGCACGCTTCGAAAAGCAGAGTTAAAGTCTGTAGATATTCAGCCGTCTGCTGCGAACTACAGCACGGTGTGTCACGGGGATTTAAAGTGTGTAGATAATCCGCGATCCCATGCGAAGTCGTGCGAAACAAGGTATTCAAGTGCGAATGGCTTAAAACAAGGTGCAGCACTCAGCTGCCTGCTACCGCATTCTCCGACAAGCAGATTTAAAGTGTGTAGATATTCCACAATCTGCTGCGAACTCGAGCGAAATAAGTTATTCAAGGGTGAATGGCTTAAAGCGAATTGCATCACTCTTCTGCAAGCTACCCCACGCTCCGACGAGCAAATTAAAAGTGTGTAAATAATCCGTGATCTGCTGCGAACTCGTGCGAAATGAACTCTTCGAGTGGGAATGGCCTCAAGCAAGGTGCACCACTCTGCTGCCAGCTAACTCAGGCTCAGACGAGCAGATTAAAAGTATGTAAATATTCTGAAAGCTGCTGCGAACTCGTACGAAATGAATAATTTAAGTGCAAGTTGCTTAAAGCAAGGTGCAACACTTTGCACCAAGTGACTTCACACTGCGACGAGCTAATTTGAAGTGTGAAAATATTCCGTGATCTGCAGCTAACTCGTGCGAAATGAGTTATTCAAGTTCGATTGGCTTAAAAAAAGGTAAAGCACTCTGCTGCCAGCTACCGAACGCTGTGACGAGCAGATTTGATATTTCTAGATATTCTGCAATCAGCTGCTAGCTCGTACGAAATGAGTTAGTCAAGTGGGAATGGCTTTTAACAAGGTGCAGCACTCAGCTGCTAGCTACCGCATGGTACTACGAGCAGATTTGAAGTGTAAAAATATTCCGCGATCATCAGCGAACTCGTGCGAACTGAACTAATTAATTGCGAATTGACTAAAACAAGGTGGAGCACTCAGCTTGCCAGCTACTGCACGTTCCAACAAGCTGATTAAAAGTTGGTAGATATTCCACGATCTGCTGCTAAGTCATGCGAAAAGAGTTATTCAAGTGCTAATGGCTTAAAACAAATTGCATCAACCTCCTGTCAGCTCTCACACGCACCGACGAGCAGATTAAAAGTGTCTACATATTCCGCGAACTGCTGTGAACTCAAACGAAATGGGTTATTCAATTGCGAATAGCCTAAAAGAAGGTGCAGCAGTCTGCTGCAAGCTACAGCACGGTGTGTCACTGAGATTTAACGTGTGCAGATAATCCGCGATCCCATGCGAAGTCGTGCAAAATGAGGTATTCAAGTGCAAATGGCTTAAAACAAGGTACTGCACTCAGCTTCCTGCTACGGCACGCTCCGACAAGCAGATTTAAAGTGTGTAGATATTCCACAATCTGCTGCGAACTCGTGCGAAATGAGTTATTTAAGGGTGAATGGCTTAATGCTAGGAGCACCACTGTGCTGCCAGAGTCTGCTCGCTGCAACGAGCAGATTAAAAGCGTGTAGATAGTCTATGATCTGCCGCGAACTCGTGCGAAATGAATTATTTAAGTGCCAATAGCTTAAAGAAAGGTGCAGCAATCTGCTGCAAGCTACCGCACGCTCCGACGCTCAGATTTGAAGTGTCTACATATTCTGCGAACTGCTGCCAACACGAGCGAAATGATTTTTTCGAGTGCAAATGGCTTAAAACAAGGTACAGGACTCTGCTGCAAGCTACCGCATGCTGCCACGAGCAGGTTTGAATCGTGTAGATATTCCGCGATCTGCTGCGAACTCAATTGAAATGATGTATTCATGTGCGAGTGGCCTCAAGCAAGGTGCAGCACTCTGCTGCCAGCTACCGAAGGCTCTGACGAGCAGATTAAAAGTATGTAAATATTCAGCAATGTGCTGCGAACTCGTGCGAAATGAATAATTGAAGTGCAAGTTGCTCAAAGCTAGGTGCAGCACTTTGAACCAAGTGACCACACTCTGTGACGTGCTAATTTGAAGTGTGAAAATATTCCGCGATCTGCAGCGAACTTGTGCGAAATGATCTATTCGAGTGGGAATGGCCTCAAGCAAGGTGCAGCAATCTGCCGTCAGCTACCGCATGCTCTGACGAGCAGATTTGAAGTGTGTAGATATTCCGCGATCTGCAGCTAACTCGTGCGAAATGAGTTATTCAAGGGTGAATGGCTTAAAGCGAATTGCATCACTCTTCTGCAAGCTACCCCACGCTCTGACGAGCAAATTAAAAGTGTGTAAATAATCCGTGATCTGCTGCGAACTCGTGCGAAATGAATTATTGAAGTGCGAATAGCTTCAAGAAAGGTGCAGCACTTTGCTGCCAGCTACTGCAGGCTTCGACGAGCAGATTTTAAGAGTTTACATATTCCGCGAACTGCTGCACACTCGAACGAAATGAGTTTTTTAAGTGCGAATGTCTTAAAACAAGGTGCAGCACTCTGCTGCAAGCTACCACATGCTGCCACCAGCAGGTTTGCATCGTAAAGATATTCCTCAATCCGCTGCGAACTTGTGCGAAATGATCTATTTATGTGCGAATTGCCTCAAGCAAGGTGCAGCACTCTGCTGCCAGCTACCGCAGGCTCTGACGAGCAGATTAAAAGTATGTAAATATTCAGCAATCTGCTGCGAACTCGTGCGAAATGAATAATTGAAGTGCAAGTTGCTTAAAGCAAGGTGCAGCATTTTGCACCAAGTGACTGCACACTGCAACGAGCTAATTTGAAGTGTGAAAATATTCCACGATCTGCAGCTAACTCGTGCGAAATGAGTTATTTAAGTTCGATTGGCTTAAAAAAAGCTGAAGCACTTTGCTGCCAGCTACTGCAAGCTGTGACGAGCAGATTTGATATTTCTAGTTATTCGGCAATCAGCTGCTACCTCGTACGAAATGAGTTAGTCAAGTGCGAATGGCTTTTAGCAAGGTGCAGCACTCTGCAGCCAGCTACCGCACGGTACGACGAGCAGATTTGAAGTGTAAAAATATTCCGCGATCTGCAGCGAACTCGTGCGAAATGATCCATTCAAGTGCGAATGGACTAAAACAAGGGTCAGCACTCAGCTGCCAGCTACCGCACGCTTCGAAAAGCAGAGTTAAAGTCTGTAGATATTCAGCCGTCTGCTGCGAACTACAGCACGGTGTGTCACGGGGATTTAAAGTGTGTAGATAATCCGCGATCCCATGCGAAGTCGTGCGAAACAAGGTATTCAAGTGCGAATGGCTTAAAACAAGGTGCAGCACTCAGCTGCCTGCTACCGCATTCTCCGACAAGCAGATTTAAAGTGTGTAGATATTCCACAATCTGCTGCGAACTCGAGCGAAATAAGTTATTCAAGGGTGAATGGCTTAAAGCGAATTGCATCACTCTTCTGCAAGCTACCCCACGCTCCGACGAGCAAATTAAAAGTGTGTAAATAATCCGTGATCTGCTGCGAACTCGTGCGAAATGATTTATTCAAATGCGAATGGCTTAAAGCAAATTGCATCACTCTTCTGCAAGCTACCCCATGCTCCGACGAGCAAATTATAAGTGTGTGGATAATCCGTGATCTGCTGCGAACTCGTGCGAAATGAATTATTAAAGTGCGAATGGCTTAAAACAAGGTGCAGCACTCTCCTGCAAGCTACCGCATGCTGCCACGAGCAGGTTTGAAAAGTGAAGATATTCCGCAATCCGCTGAAAACTCGTGCGAATCGAGTTATTGAGGGCGAATGGCCCAAAACAAGGCGCTGCACTCAGCTGCCTGCTACCACACGCTTCGAAAAGCAGAGTTAAAGTCTGTAGATATTCTGCCATCTGCTGCGATCTCGTGTGAAATGAGGTATTCAAGTGCGAATGGCTTAAAACAAATTGCAACACTCTGCTGCTAGGTACCGCATGCTCCGACGAGCAGATTAAAAGTGTCTACATATTCTGCAAACTGCTGCGAACTCGTACGAAATGAGTTATTCCAGGTTGAATTGCTTAATGCTAGGTGCAGCACTGTGCTGCCAGAGACTGCTCGCTGCGACGAGCTGATTAAAAGTTTGTAGATAATCTGCGATCTGCTGCGAACTCGTGCGATAGGAGTTAATCAAGTGAGCATGGCGAAAAACAAATTTAATCACTCTGCTCCTAGCTACTGCACGCTGGAACGAGATGACTTAAAGTGTCTAGATATTCCGTGATCTGCAACGAACTCGAGCGAAATGAATTGTGGAAGTGTGAGTGGCATAAACCAAGGTGCTGCACTCGGCTGCCAGCTACAGCAGGCTGGGACGAGCTGACTTGAAGTGTGAAAATATTCAGCTATCTGCGGCGAACTCGTCCGAATTGAGTTATTTAAGTTCGAATGGCATAAAACAAGGTGAAGCACTCTGCTGCCAGCAGCCGCACGCTCCGACGAGACGATTTAAAGTGTGTAGAGAATCTGCGATCTGCTGCTAACTCGTGCGAAATGAGTTATTCAAGTGCGAATGGCTTAAATCAAATTGCATCACACTGCTGCCAGCTATTGCACCATGCGACTAGCAGATTTGACGTTTCTAGGTATTCTGCGATCTGCTGGGAACTCGTGCAAAATTAGTCATTCAAGTGCGAATGGCTTAAAACCAGGTGCAGCACTCAGCTGCCAGCTTCTGCATGCTACAACAAGCAAATTTGAAGTCTGAAATTATTCTGCGATCTGCTGCGAACTCGTGCAAAATGATCTATTCGAATGGGAATGGCCTCAAGCAAGGTGCTGCAATCTGCCATTAGCTACAGCCCGCTCTGACGAGCAAATTTGTAGTGTGTAGATATACTGCGATCTGCTGCCAACTCGAGCGAAATGAGTTATTCAAGGGTGAATGATTTAACGCTAGGTGCAGCACTGTGCTGCCAGAGACTGCTTGCTAAAACGAGAAGATTAAAAGAGCATAGATAGTATGCGATCTGCTGCGAACTCGTGCTAAATGAATAATTGAAGTGCCAATAGCTTAAAGAAAGGTGCAGCAATCTGCTGCCAGCTACTGCACGCTCTGACGAGCAGATTTGAAGTGTCTACGTATTCTGCGAACTGCTGCCAACACTAGCGAAATGAGGTTTTTAAGTGCAAATAGCTTAAAACAAGGTGCAGCACTCTGCTGCAAGCTACCGCATGCTGCCACGAGCAGGTTTGAATCGTGTAGATATTCTGTGATCTGCTGCGAACTCGATTGAAATGATGTATTCATGTGCGAATGGCCTCAAGCAAGGTGCAGCACTCTGCTGCCAGCTACCTCAGGCTCTGACGAGCAGATTAAATGTATGTAAAAATTCCGCAATCTGCTGCCAACTAGTGGGAAATGAGTTATTTTAGGGCGAATGGCCTAAAACAAAGTGCAGCACTCAGCTGCCAGCTACCGCACTCTTTGAAAAGCAGATTTAAAGTCTGTAGATATTTTGCCATCTGCTGCGAACTCGTGTGAAATGAGGTATTCAAGTATGAATGGCTTAAAACAAATTCCATCACTCTGCTGCTAGGTACGGCAGGCTCCGACGAGCAGATTAAAAGTGTCTACATATTCCGCAAACTGCTGCGAACTCGTACGAAATGAGTTATTCAAGGTTGAATTGCTTAATGCTAGGTGCAGCAGTGTGCTGCCAAAGACTACTCCCTGCGACGAGCTGATTAAAAGTGTGCAGATAATCTGCGATCTGCTGCTAACTCTTGCAAAAGGAGTTATTCAAGTGCGAATGGCGTAAAACAAATTGAATCACTCTGCTCCCAGCTACTGCACGCAGGGACGAGATTACTTAAAGTGTCTAGATATTTCGCGATCTGCTGCGAACTCAAGCGAAATGAATTATTGAAGTGTTAGTGGCATAAAGCAAGGTGCTGCACTCGGCTGCCAGCTACAGCAAGCTGGGAAGAGCTTACTTGAAATGTGAAAATATTCCACTATCTGCGGCGAACTCGTCCGAAATGAGTTATTTAAGTTCGAATGGCATAAAACAAGGTGAAGCACTCTGCTGCCAGAAGCCACAAGCTCCGACGAGACGATTTAAAGTGTGTAGAGAAGCTGATTGAAAGTCTGAAGATATTCCACGATCTGCGGCGAAGTCGTGCGAAAAGAGTTATTTGAGTGCTAATGGCTTAAAACAAATTGCATCAACCTTCTGTCAGCTCTCACAAGCACCGACGAGCAGATTAAAAGTGTCTACATGTTCAGCGAACTGCTGCGAAGTCGAACGGAATGAGTCATTCAAGTGCGAATAGCCTAAAAGAAGGTGCAGCACTCTGCTGCGAGCTACAGCACGGTGTGTCACGGAGATTTAAAGTGTGTAGATAATCCGCGATCCCATGCGACGTCGTGCGAAATGAGGTATTCAAGTGCGAACGGCTCAAAACAAGGTGGGGCACTCTGCTGCCAGCTACTGCACGCTCCGACAAGCAGATTTAAAGTGTGTAGATATTCCACAATCTGCTGCTAACTCGTGCGAAATGAGTTATTCAAATGCGAATGGCTTAAAGCGAATTGGATCACTCTTCTGCAAGCTACCCTATGCTCCGACGTGCAAATTATAAGTGTGTAGATAATCCGTGATCTGCTGTGAACTCGTTCGAAATGAATTATTGATGTGCGAATTGCTTAAAGAAAGGTGCAGCACTCTGCTGCCAGCTACTGCAGGCTCCGACGAGCAGATTTAAAGTGGTTACATATACCGCGAACTGCTGCCAACTCGAACGAAATGAATTTTTCTAGTGCGAATGGCTTAAAACAAGGTGCAGCACTCTGCTGTAAGCTACCGCATGCTGCCACGAGGAGGTTTGAAACTTGTAGCTATTCTGCAATCCGCTGGGAACTCGTTCGAAACGAGTTATTGAGGGCGAATGGCCTAAAACAAGGCGCAGCACTTAGCTGCCGGATACTGCTCGCTGTGACGTGGAGATTAAAGGTGTGTAGAAAATCTGCAATCTGCTGCGAACTCGTGCGAAATGAATTATTGAATTGCGAATAGCTTAAAGAACGGTGCAGCACTCTGCTGCCAGATACCTCACACACCGACGAGCAGATTTGAAGTGTCTATGTATTCCACAAACTGCTGCCAACAAGAGCGAAATGAGTTTTTCAAGTGGGAATAGCTTAAAACAAGGTGCAGGACTCTGCTGCAAGCTACCGCATCCTGCCACGAGCAAGTTTGAATCGTGTAGATATTCCGCTATCTGCTGTAAACTCGTGCGAAATGAGTTATTTAAGGGCGAATGGCCTAAAACAAGGTGCAGCACACAGCTGCCAGCTACCACAGGCTTGGAAAAGCAGATTTAAAGTCTGTAGATATTCTGCCATCTGCTGCGAACTCGTGTGAAATGAGGTATTCAAGTGCGAATGGCTTAAAACAAATTGCATCACTCTGCTGCTAGGTACCACATGCTCCGATGAGCAGATTAAAAGTGTCTACATATTCTGCAAACTGCTGCCAACTCGTACGAAATGAGTTTTTTAAGGGTGAATTGCTTAATGCTGGGTGCAGCACTGTGCTGCCAGAAACTGCTCGCTGCGACGAGCTGATTAAAAGTGTGTAGATAATCTGCGATCTGCTGCGAACTCGTGCTAAAGGAATTAATCAAGTGCGAATGGCATAAAACAAATTGAATCACTCTTCTGCAAGCTACCCTATGCTCCGACGAGCAAATTATCAGTGTAAATAATCCTTGATCTGCTGTGAACTTGTGCGAAATGATTTATTAAAGTTCGAATAGCTTAAAGAAAGGTGCAGCACTCTGCTGCAAGCTACTGCAGGCTCCGACGAGCCGATTTTAAGTGCTTACATATTCTGTGAACAGCTGCTAACTTGAACGAAATGAGTTTTTCGAGAGCGAATGGCTTAAAACAAGGTGCAGCACTCCACCGCAAGCTACCGCATGCTGCCACAAGCAGGTTTAAAACGTGTAGATATTCCACAATCCGCTGCGAACTCGTGCGAAATGAGTTATTGAGGGCGAACGGCCTAAAACAAGGAGCAGCACTCAGCTGCCAGCTACCGCACGCTTCGAAAAGCAGATTTAAAGTCTGTAGATATTCCGCCATCTGCTGCCAACTCGTGTGAAATGGGTTATTCAAGTGCGAATGGCTTAAAACAAATTGCATCACTCTGCTGCTACATACAGCATGCTCCGACGAGCAGATTTAAAGTGTCTACATATTCTGCAAACTGCTGCGAACTCGTACGAAATGAGTTATTCAAGGGTGAATGGCTTAATGCTAGGTGCAGCAGTGTGCTGCCAGAGACTGCTCGCTGCGACGAGCTGATTAAAAGTGTGTAGATAATCTGCGATCTGCTGCGAACTCTTGCAAAAGGAGTTAATCAAGTGCGAATGGCATAAAACGAATTGAATCACTCTGCTCCCAGCTACTGCACGCTGGGACGAAATGACATAAAGTGTCTAGATATTCAGCGATCTGCTGCGAACTCGAGCGAAATGAATTATTGAAGTGTGAGTGGCATAAAGCGAGGTGCTGCACTCGGCTGCCAGCTACAGCAAGCTGGGACGAGCTGACTTGAAGTGTGAAAATATTCAGCTATCTGCGTCAAACTCGTCCGAAATGAGTTATTTAAGTTCGAATGGCTTAAAACAAGGTGTAGCACTCTGCTGCCCACTGCCGCACGCTCCGACGAGACGATTTAAAGTGTGTAGAGAATCTGCGATCTGCTGCTAACTCGTTCGAAATAAGTTATTCAAGTGCGAATGGCTTAAACCAAATTGCATCACTCTGCTGCCAACTATTGCAGGCTGCGACGAGCAGATTTGAAGTTTCTAGGTATTCTGCGATCTGCTGCGAACTCGTGGAAAATGAGTCATTCAAGTGCGAATGGCTTAAAACCAGGTGCAGCACTCAGCTGCCAGCTTCTGCACGCTACGACAAGCAACTTTGAAGTCTGAAAATATTCTGCGATCTGCTGCGAACTCTTGCGAAATGATCTAATCGAGTGGAAAAGGCCTCAAGCGAGGTGCAGCAATCTGCCGTCAGCTACCGCACGCTCTGACGAGCAGTTTTGAAGTGTGTAGATATTCTGCGATCTGCTGTGAACTCGAGCGAAATGAGTTATTCAAGGATGAATGGCTTAAAGCGAATTGCATCACTCTTCTGGAAGCTACCCCATGCTCCGACGAGCAAATTATAAGTGTGTAAATAATCCGTGATCTGCTGCGAACTTGTGCGAAATGAATTATTGAAGTTCGAATAGCTTAAAGAAAGGTGCAGCAATCTGCTGCCAGCTACTGCAGGCTCCGACGAGAAGATTTCAAGTGCTAACATATTCTGCGAACTGTTGCCAACTCGAACGAAATGAGTTTTTCAAGTGCGAATGGCTTAAAACAAGGTGCAGCACTCTGCTGCAAGCTACCGCATGCTGCCACGAGCAGGTTTGAAACTTGTAGATATTCCACAATCCACTGCGAACTCGTGCGAAATGAGTTATTTAAGTTCGAATGGCTTAAAACAAGGTGCAGCACTCGGCTGCCAGCTGCCGCAAGCTCCGACCACACGATTTAAATTGTGCAGAGAATTTGCGATCTGCTGCTAACTCGTGCGAAATAAGTTATTCAAGTGTGAATGGCTTAAACCTAATTTCATCACTCTGGTGCCAGCTATTGCACGCTGCGACGAGCAGATTTGAAGTTTCTAGGTATTCTGCGATCTGCTGCGAACTCGTGCAAAATGAGTCATTCAAGTGGGAATGGCTAAAAACCACGTGCAGCACTCAGCCGCCAGCTTCTGTATGCTACGATAAGCAAACTTAAAGTCTGAAAATATTCTGCGATCTGCTGGGAACTCGTGCGAAATGATCTATTCGAGTGGGAATGGCCTCAAGCAAGGTAAAGCAATCTGCCTTCAGCTACCGCACGCTCTGACGAGCTGTTTTAAAGTGTGTAGATATTCTGCGATCTGCTGCGAACTCGAGCGAAATGAGTTATTCAAGGGTGAATGGCTTAAAGCGAATTGCATCACTCTTCTGCAAGCTACCCTATGCTCCGACGAGCAAATTATCAGTGTGTAAATAATCCTTGATCTGCTGCGAACTTGTGCGAAATGATCTGATCGAGTGAAAATGGCCTCAAGCCAGGTGCAGCAATCTGCCGTCAGCTACCTCAGGCTCTGACGAGCCGATTTGAAGTGTGTAGATATTCCGTGATGTGCAGCGAACTTGAGCGAAAGGAGTTATTCAAAGGTGAATGGCTTAAAGCGAATTGCATCACTCTTCTGCAAGCTACCCCATGCTCCGACGAGCAAATTATAAGTGTGTAAATAATCCGTGATCTACTGAGAACTCGTGCGAAATGAATAATTGAATTGTGAATAGCTTAAAGAAAGGTGCAGCACTCTGCTGCCAGCTATGGCATGCTGCGTCGAGCAGATTTGAAGTTTCTAGGTATTCTGCGATCTGCTGCGAACTCGTTGAAAATGAGTTATTTAAGTTCGAATGGCTTACAACAAGGTGCAGCACTCTGCTGCAAGCTACTGCATGCTGCCACGAGCAGGTTTGGTTCGTGTAGATATTCCGCAATCCTCAGCAAACTCGTGCGAAATGAGTTATTGAGGGCGAATGGCCTAAAACAAGGTGCAGCACTTAGCTGCCAGCTACTGCAAGCTTCGAAAAGCAGATTTAAAGTCTGTAGATATTCCGCCATCTGCTGCCAATTCGTGTGAAATGGGTTATTCAAGTGCGAATGGCCTAAAACAAATTGCATCACTCTGCTGCTAGGTACAGCATTCTCGGACGAGCAGATTAAAAGTGTCTACATATTCCTGAAACTGCTGCGAACTCGTACGAAATGAGTTATTCAAGGGTGAATGGCTTAATAATAGGTGCAGCACTGTGCTGCCAGAGACTGCTCGCTGCGACGAGCTGATTAAAAGTGTGTAGATAATCTGTGATCTGCTGCGAACTCTTACAAATAGAGTTATTCAAGTACGAATGGCTTAAACCAAAATGCAACACTCTGCTGCCAGCTATTGCAAGCTGTGACGAGCAGATTTGAAGTTTCTAGGTATTCTGCGATCTGCTGCGAACTCGTGGAAAATGAGTTATTTAAGTTCGAATGGCTTACAACAAGGTGCAGCACTCTGCTGCAAGCTACTGCATGCTGCCACGAGCAGGTTTGGTTCGTGTAGATATTCCGCAATCCTTAGCAAACTCGTGCGAAATGAGTTATTGAGGGCGAACGGCCTAAAACAAGGTGCAGCACTTAGCTGCCAGCTACTGCAAGCTTCGAAAAGCAGATTTAAAGTCTGTAGATATTCCGCCATCTGCTGCCAATTCGTGTGAAATGGGTTATTCAAGTGCGAATGGCCTAAAACAAATTGCATCACTCTGCTGCTAGGTACAGCATTCTCGGACGAGCAGATTAAAAGTGTCTACATATTCCGCAAACTGCTGCGAACTCGTACGAAATGAGTTATTCAAGGGTGAATGGCTTAATGCTAGGTGCAGCAGTGTGCTGCCAGAGACTGCTCGCTGGGACGAGCTGATTAAAAGTGTGTAGATAATCTGTGATCTGCTGCGAACTCTTGCAAATAGAGTTATTCAAGTGCGAATGGCGTAAAACAAATTGAATCACTCTGCTCCCAGCTACTGCACGCAGGGACGAGATGACTTAAAGTGTCTAGAAATTTCGCGATCTGCTGCGATCTCGAACGTAATGAATTAATTTAGTGTGAGTGGCATAAAGCAAGGTGCTGCACTCGGCTGCCAGCTACAGCAAGCTGGGACGAGCTGACTTGAAGTGTAAAAATATTCCGCTATCTGAGGCAAATTCGTCCGAAACGAGTTATTTAAGTTCGAATGGCTTAAAACAAGGTGCAGCACTCTGCTGCTAGGTACAGCAGGCTCCGACGAGCAAATTAAAAGTGTCTACATATACTGCAAACTGCTGCGAACTCGTGCGAAATGAGTTATTGAGGGCGAATGGCCTAAAACAAGGTGCAGCACTTAGCTGCCAGCTACTGCAAGCTTCGAAAAGCAGATTTAAATTCTGTATATATTCCGCCATCTGCTGCGAACTCGTGTGAAATGGGTTATTCAAGTGCGAATGCCTTAAAACAAATTGCATCACTCTGCTGCTAGGTAATGCATGCTCCGACGAGCAGATTAAAAGTGTCTACATATTCCGCAATTTGCTGCGAACTCGTACGAAATGAGTTATTCAAGGGTGAATGGCTTAATGCTAGGTGCAGCAGTGTGCTGCCAGAGACTGCTCGCTGGGACGAGCTGATTAAAAGTGTGTAGATAATCTGCGATCTGCTGCGAGCTCTTGCAAAAGGAGTTAATCAAGTGCGAATGGCGTAAAACAAATTGAATCACTCTGCACCCAGCTACTGCACGCCGGGACGAGATGACTTAAAGTGTCTAGATATTTCGCGATCTGCTGCGAACTCGAGCGAAATGAATTATTGACGTCTGAGTGGCATAAAGCAAGGTGCTGCACTCGGCTGCCAGCTACAGCAAGCTGGGACGAGCTGACTTGAAGTGCGAAAATATTCCGCTATCTGCAACAAGCTCGTCCGAAATGAGATATTTAAGTTCGAATGGCTTAGAACAAGGTGCAGCACTCTGCTGCCAGCTGCCCCACGCTCCGACGAGACGATTTAAAGTGTTTAGAGAATCTGCGATCTGCTGCTAACTCGTTCGAAATAAGTTATTCAAGTGCGAATGGCTTAAACCAAATTGCATCACTCTGCTGCCAACTATTGCAGGCTGCGACGAGCAGATTTGAAGTTTCTAGGTATTCTGCGATCTGCTGCGAACTCGTGGAAAATGAGTCATTCAAGTGCGAATAACTTAACACCAGGTGCAGCACTCAGCTGCCTGCTACCGCATTCTCCGACAAGCAGATTTAAAGTGTGTAGATATTCCACAATCTGCTGCGAACTCGAGCGAAATAAGTTATTCAAGGGTGAATGGCTTAAAGCGAATTGCATCACTCTTCTGCAAGCTACCCCACGCTCAGACGAGCAAATTAAAAGTGTGTAAATAATCCGTGATCTGCTGCGAACTCGTGCGAAATGAACTATTCGAGTGGGAATGGCCTCAAGCAAGGTGCACCACTCTGCTGCCAGCTAACTCAGGCTCAGACGAGCAGATTAAAAGTATGTAAATATTCTGAAAGCTGCTGCGAACTCGTACGAAATGAATAATTTAAGTTGAAGTTGCTTAAAGCAAGGTGCAACACTTTGCACCAAGTGACTTCACACTGCGACGAGCTAATTTGAAGTGTGAAAATATTCCGTGATCTGCAGCTAACTCGTGCGAAATGAGTTATTCAAGTTCGATTGGCTTAAAGAAGGTAAAGCACTCTGCTGCCAGCTACCGAACGCTGTGACGAGCAGATTTGATATTTCTAGATATTCTGCAATCAGCTGCTAGCTCGTACGAAATGAGTTAGTCAAGTGGGAATGGCTTTTAACAAGGTGCAGCACTCAGCTGCTAGCTACCGCATGGTACTACGAGCAGATTTGAAGTGTAAAAATATTCCGCGATCATCAGCGAACTCGTGCGAACTGAACTAATTAATTACGAATGGACTAAAACAAGGTGCAGCACTCAGCTTGCCAGCTACTGCACGTTCCAACAAGCTGATTAAAAGTTGGTAGATATTCCACGATCTGCTGCTAAGTCATGCGAAAAGAGTTATTCAAGTGCTAATGGCTTAAAACAAATTGCATCAACCTCCTGTCAGCTCTCACACGCACTGACGAGCAGATTAAAAGTGTCTACATATTCTGCGAACTGCTGTGAACTCAAACGAAATGGGTTATTCAATAGCGAATAGCCTAAAAGAAGGTGCAGCAGTCTGCTGCAAGCTACAGCACGTTGTGTCACTGAGATTTAACGTGTGCAGATAATCCGCGATCCCATGCGAAGTCGTGCAAAATGAGGTATTCAAGTGCAAATGGCTTAAAACAAGGTGCTGCACTCAGCTTCCTGCTACGGCACGCTCCGACAAGCAGATTTAAAGTGAGTAGATATTCCACAATCTGCTGCGAACTCGTGCGAAATGATTTATTCAAATGCGAATGGCTTAAAGCAAATTGCATCACTCTTCTGCAAGCTACCCCATGCTCCGACGAGCAAATTATAAGTGTGTGGATAATCCGTGATCTGCTGCGAACTCGTGCGAAATGAATTATTAAAGTGCGAATGGCTTAAAACAAGGTGCAGCACTCTCCTGCAAGCTACCGCATGCTGCCACGAGCAGGTTTGAAAAGTGAAGATATTCCGCAATCCGCTGAAAACTCGTGCGAATCGAGTTATTGAGGGCGAATGGCCCAAAAACAAGGCGCTGCACTCAGCTGTCCCTGCTACCACACGCTTCGAAAAGCAGAGTTAAAGTCTGTAGATATTCTGCCATCTGCTGCGATCTCGTGTGAAATGAGGTATTCAAGTGCGAAATGGCTTAAAAACAAATTGCA
>WPIO01000414.1:0-53123 GCA_009760855.2 Cristatella mucedo
TCCTTCAGAGCTCCTTTGATTAAAGATCTCTGAAAGGCCTCAGCCTGCATTATGGTGCTCACATGTCGTTCGACCCCAGGTAGTGGGTTCAAGTTCCACAGCTGGCAAACGTTTCGGTTGCCCGCTGCAACAGGCATCGAGTCCCCCAGGCTTTTTTGACTCGATAATAAACAAGGCGTTGGAGTCAGATGTTCTTGTAACTTAATTTTATCACTGATTAAGGGCCGCGGCAAGAGGGACCATGCAGTGCTGGCGACATAAATTGCTGCGCAACTGGGAAACAACACAAATCTCAAAACATTGAAGCTTTCTATAACATTGTGGCCAAAAAACTTGTTAACCAAAAGGGTAGAATTTAATTTTAAGAAGAGCATGCGTTTTTTTCAATTTCCGCGTGCCTGCCTGCCACCTAGGTTACCAAGACACGGCCTTCAAATACATTCACCTTCACCTTGTGTTGAGGCACGGCAGGCTTCTTAGTTTCAAATCTCTCATTCTCCTCTGACCCCTCCGCCCTCACTTGCTGCAAAGTTTTACTTCACACTAGTGCACGCACAAAAAAAACGCTCGCACAGACGCTCACGCACAGACCGTGAGCCCAGCTGCCAGGCCGTTGGCCGGGGCCACCAGGAGCTCCCCGCATTTACGAAGCAGACGAAGGCCAGCGCCGCCAGGAGCGCTCCACCTCTCCAGCTCGGTGAGGCTGTGCAGCGTCCTCTCGGACAAGTAGAGTCGGCTGCGCAGCGAGTGGGACGCTTCTCGCCAGCAGAGCTTCGTTGCCGCTGCACAGCGGCGCTCCGGCGGAGCGCTCCCGCTGCTGCTGCTGCTGCAGCAGCGCAGGCTTTCCTTGGTTGGTGCTGGGCCGCTAGTCTGCGCTGCAAGTATGGCCGCCGCTGCAGCCGCTCGTTCGCCCGCTGCCGCCGATCGGTCCCAATCATGCCCCGCGCATCCTCGCTAAGTGTCGATCGGGCGTCCGCTGCGTCCACGGCGCTCGCTCGCAGGGGGGGGGGGGGGGGGGGGGGGGGGGGGGGGGGGGGGGGGGGGGGGGGGGGGAGGGGGGGGGGGGGGGGGGGGGGGGGGGGGGGGGGGGTGACTCTGCGATACGAACGGATGGCTGAAGGTGAGCAAAAGCTATATCATCGATCAGAGCATGTCTGGCCAATCAACAGCTTTGCTCACACCACCCCCCCCCACCCCCCGCAGGGGGGGAGTGGGTCCAATTAATGCTGGTATTTTACAGGCTTACACTTGGACTATGGCTGTGGTTGGGCCTTGCCAGCAGTGGCGATGGTGTTAAGTTTTCGAGGTTGTCTCCACCTGACCTGGGTTAGCTGTAGGGCACCCACATCGACGGGGATAGAAGGGTGATGGCGCTTGATGGGACCACGATCGGATGGTCGCAAGCTACAATATGCCTATGTTCGTGCTGGTATGACCGGCAAAACTTTGTTCCTTAACACCAATTGTCGAGTCACACTAGGTGACTCGTGTCTGCGCCATCAGCTTATCCATTGGACAGCCGAACAGAGTTCGTGGTGACTGCTTCTTCATCATTGAATACCTCGGGGAATCGGCTGGTCCAGCAACAATCCGCATGAATCAGTAGAGCCAACAATGAAAACGTACATGTCAGGATGACTTCACTGCTCAAGCCTGAGCAGTGTGCCTCTGCATGTCCGAAGCCTTGAGCTGCTTTTTGCAACCCTTAGCCTGATCAACGCCCTGCAGAGTACCCCAGGGCATGGTCCCACCGCCCTTTCCCCTCTCACCGGTAGCAGCAGGCAGAGGTTTAATTAATAATGGTAAAGGCAGACAATTTAAGCTCTGTGCGACCAGCAAACTCGATGATCACGTGGCTTCCAAATTATGGACAGACCTAGGCGCACAAACACGTCGTTGCTCATCGTAGCTGACTCGCCAACCACTCACACCGATGAAACCCTGAGCTTGGAATCCATAGTGCAGAGAAGAGGTTATCCGACTTCGATGGATGCTCACAAAGGCTTTGAATAGCAAAGGTCATCGCGTACACCAAAGGCTCATTGGGTGGAGCCGTGATGACTCACTAGGTAAGGTGGTTGCTTTTTCACACCTCGGTCCCGAGATCTTGGGTTCGAATCCTGCAGTGGTGTGATACGTATTGCTGCTGCAAGCGATGTGTGGTAGCCGTAAATGCTCTTCTGTTGCTATACAAAAAGAGGCTGTTGAATCAGCTGGTCTTTTTTCTAAAGTGGCCAGGTTTGGAGCTCACTCAATTCAGCTCAAATGCTGGGCATAATACTCCGGGCGTAAAAACTGACAGCTTATCACACGGCTCGTGCTTTTGTTCGTCGCCTTGGCTATAAAATTATCACATAATCGGTACCTAACCATTATAATTCAGGAAAAGCAAACAATGAATATAGTATCAGCCCAAACTGGCTGCCCAGCCATCTGCCATCAGGTGGCTGATATGTCCCACCCCCCCACCCCGCCGGTTTGAACGATGCCGCTGGTTGTTACTTACTTCCTCATCGTTCTGGCTTTTCATTAAAAAAAAATATTTAGAGGCACTCACAGCTTCATTGAGAAGACTGCTTCCGAAGCTAGCCCTCACATTCGGTCGCTGTCTAAGGTTCGGTAATGTTTATCACGGTGCGGCTGGCTATAAAACTAACTCACATGCTCAACTGGTTCTGTCAAGGCTGGACTACCGCCACTGTTTCGTTTTAGCTGGAACTAACAAAAAAGGCTATTACGCCTCTGCACCTGGTGTATCAATATGGGCTGGCTGCAAGGCTACTATCCACAAATCCTGAAGGAGCTCAGCCACTGTGACTAGTGTGCTGAAGGAGCTGCCATAGCTTGCGGTCGATCAACAGATCCAGAGATTAGTTTCTTGTTCTGATCCACAAGGCCTGCTTTGGCTCATTGATAGCATGCTGAGGCTGAGCAGCTGCACCAGTTTTCAGCCTCCACGTGTCCCTAAGACCTCTATGGACAATAAACTAGCTGTCCCATTCTTTCTGCCTGACGACCGTTGGGAACAGAAGTCTTTTGTTCTGCCTATCCTGGGCTGTGGAAATCACTTCCACGACTCTTATGCAACGACATCTACTCTCCTACTGCCGACTGTGGCACATCCGTTTTCGAGCAGGCCTGAGCTATTATTTCAATGCTAACCCACTTCTTCGACCTGCCCTCCAGACTTTGCTATGGCTTCTCACTTTCTCTCTGTTACATGAGATGAAGTGTGCTGGCTACCGTAAGCGCACGGAAAGCTACCTAGGCTTTGAGTGAGCTATGATAATAAAAATAATAATAATAATAATAATAATGCACTTGATAAAGCGCCCTCAGCTCAGCGAACTCAATCTTTTCTATGTGCTTTGCATTTTTGCTGCAAAGGCAAACTTGAAAACGATTGAATTGCTATAGTAACCCCAATCACTCCAAACATTCACCCACTTAGTTCCTTGTACCGTATGTCCTTTGGGCTTTGTGGAGTTATTACAGAGAGAGAGAACTATCATTACATTACACACACCATCTTTCCTAAATTGCAGCTATTTATTTTTGAATGCTGGGCCTAGTTGACAGCAAGAGAGATCAGAGCATGCCTAGATCACTGCATCACACTACTGGTACAATGAGTAGTATTAAGCCTAGTTTGTCCTTCGAGTCCTCGATGAGCTGCTGCAGACGATCGTTTTGTGAGCAGGAAACTCGGTTCAGGTTTGTTAGGTCTCATGTAAGAGTACCGACACAATCATACAGTCTGCCAAGAATCTGTATGTAACGAACCTTCTCAGGAATGCAGACTTGGGAAAAGTCTCTGCTTATTTATTTTGCTTGATCTATCAGCAGCAGCAGCAGTTTTGTTAAAACTGTGAGCACATATGTACCTTGCTTAAGCGCCTCTCACCTCGCATCAGGGAATCAAAAGCACTCACTTCGATGGTTTAGGTCCTCTACTCTACGTGGAAGACTCCAGGACAGAGTATTGATTGTGAACTGACCCAAAGGTCGTCCGAAAAACTTCCGGCGTACAGGGAGTTGGTTACCTCAGGTTCTGTGGCTCGGTTCTGCTCTTCTTATGACAGTACTCTCTCTATTTGCCATTGCGATCGTATTTAAGCACCCAATCTAGGCTTCTACTTCTATGCAGATGACACTCAGTTAGTACCTTTGGCTCTGATCCCCTCCCAGCCTTACAACTAGTCGAATTTTCTACATACCCATGTTGCATGCATTGCTGGCAACAGCACATGGATGGATCGCAAACTTTCTCAATTTAATGACAATAAAACTAGCTCGATAGTTATGGGCAAACCAAGTGTGACTCAGAAACTGAAAAGAGTATTGTTCAAAATCGGCTCTGCCAGCTATCTTCTGTTGCATCTGCACCTAATCTAGGTGTCCTGTTCCAAAGCAACCTTTCGCTAGATGAATACATCAGCTCTACAGTCAGTCTGCCTACTTTCAGCTTCATAGCACTGCTAAAATTCAAGCAAGGTTATAGGTTATAGAGCAATATAACATTCAAATGTGGTCCAAGCATTTGTGTGACATCCCATTCTCGACTTCTGCAGGTCAACTGCTTGATAGTCTACCGGCGCCGTGTGCAATCAGGCGCACACAGTTTGGTGAAAAACTCGGCAGCTGAACTTGTCTGTCGTGGCTTGTCATGAGTGGCACATGTTCCACCACTTTTCGCCGACCTGCACTGGCTCCCAATCACGCAGCGTGTCGACTTCAAGGNCCAGCATCATAAAACCTACCTTTCTGACTCTTTAAATACCTTTAGCCTTTAACCATCCTACAAGCCGCAAAGCCTTTGAAGACCACCCCTTTAGTTCACATACTCCCAAAGTTCTGGAACTCACTAACGACTTAAGACATCCACCTGACATGACGACATTTAAGAGAAGCTTACAACACTGGTTTATTACAGCATTTAGGGTCCATGTGATTCGTCCTTTGTGTGCTTATGCATGCTGACACTGTGCTGCTGGTACTAACCACATCTACATGTTGACCACGTGACTGTCACATCTAACAATGTTATGCTTGATAACATTTCGAATGTTACTGTTAATAATTTGATCATACTTTCTTTACTGCATCTGTAAAGTGCCCAGACAGAGATTCGTTGCTCTGGGCATGCTATTCGGATGTGTTGTTAATATTATTATATTTAGGTTCTTTAGGACACGCAACTTTGTCGTATGAGCCAAGCTACGATTATGAGCTATGCTACAATGGGGCCTACTGTGCCTAGTTACCATGCTCAAAAAAGACAGCATACTACCGGCTAGGTGACACGGGCCACTACGATCGGGCCACTACTACGGCACACGCTACTGGTTCTGGCATCCTAGCTCACGACAGCGGCGGCTAAAGCTCAGTGGGGAAGCTCTGGAAAACTTAAGTAGACGACATACTCATTCGATGATACTTATACGATCTAAATTTTGTGACTAGGCTCATGCACCGAACCAATGCATGTGAGCATCTGCAAAAAGAACACAGACCACAAAAGAGGAAAATCTATAAAAATACACGAACAAAAATTCAAAGCATAAACATCGGATCGCCATCTAATCCGCGGTATGGCATTCGTCCTTCCTGTGCAAACGAAACTCGATCGCGTATAGATAGACCTGCCGGTCATTAGCTAAGACAAAAGAATTTTGTAAGACAGACATGCTACACCGAGTGACGATCAAGGAAGCGTCACGCGTGGGAGATGCTGACCGGGCAGCAGCAGTCCCCCCACACACACACACACACACACACACACACACACACACACACACACACACACACACACGCACGCACGCACGCACGCACGCACGCACGCGCGCGCGAGCGCACTCACACACACGGGACCGAACAACATTCGACTCGATGCTTAAACAGGGAGCCAGTGAAGCTGAGATGCGGCATCGCCCAGACGATGGGAGAGAGCTGTAACTCTGCCCTCGTCTTGACGCTGAGCTGCTGAGCCGGAGAGCAACAGCACGAAATGAGCAGGCGTCGAAAAGAGCATTGAGCCAAGGCGGTTGTCAGGGAGAGGCGACACGGCACTAGCCGGCTAAGTACGATACCACCGCCCCCAAAAGCCACCGTGGGCGCAGCGGTGGCTTTGATTCATCACTACTAAGCACTAAGAGTTTATTTTATGCGCCTTTAATAACCGGAAAGGACGTACACGGTCCCTCAGCACTTCGGCGATGCAGCCGCGGCGGTGTTTGCGTCAGCCCGAGTCCAGCACTGCTCGGCCGCCGATGTCACGGCATCTTGCAGCTTCTAGTTCCAGGCTATCAAACGCATACACAGGAGTAAGTACGCACACAAAATTCGTTGGATAAGCTTCCCAACTTGGGAGTGTAAACGGCACGGAAGAGAGAGGGAGAGATAGCAGGCGCGTCAGGTGGCGACGGTACGTTACCTACGAAACAATCGGCCGGTTGGTCTAGCCGCCGTACGACGTCACGAAATGCTAAGTTATTTGACGGCTTATAATATGACCAAAAATTTTGAAAAAACATAATCATATAATATAAATTATAATAGATTTACCCATTATTATAGCAAAACCTTATACCGGAAATATCAAGTATATTCGCAGATATTCAGGCTTGTGCGCACGCGCCCTGAAACGGTCTTTTCCGGCCGAGTCAGCCCCTAAGCCGAGGCTACCACCAAGTCGTGCCCACGAGGTTCGATTAAATTAAGATGGTACGGACAGCCAGCGTTCTTTTAAAAATGTAGTTTTAAGTTTAGGGTTACGATTCCCGTCGCAATGTAGTGCTTGTGCGGCCCGATGACGATGGATTTACGTCCGTGCATGTGAGACCGGTGCGTACCGCCGCTGGCCGGCCGTCCGTCCGCGTTTCTGCACCGGCCTCATGTATTCATGGCGTCAGGTGCGTGGTTATGCCATTGCATTTTATGTTTGCAGCCGTTCGTTAAAGTCGTGAAGAACAAAGCAGTACTTCAAGCGTTTCCAAGTCAAGTATCGTAGGCGCCGTGAAGGCAAGACTGACTACTATGCCCGCAAAAGGCTGGTAGTGCAGGATAGGAACAAGTACAATACACCGAAGTACCGCTTGATCGTCCGCTTCTCGAACAAGGACATCATTTGTCAGGTAAGCAGAGCGGCAACTTTCATTTCGCGCACGACAAGTCGCGATGATGCCCTCACCATTCTCTAGCGCTCGACGCAAAGCGAGACTGCATACATCACCCATAAACTGACGCGTTGACTACAGCTGCCCCTGGCGTGTAGCGTAGCCCTGGCTGGCTGTTAAAATAACAAAAATCGCTCGTTGATACGTTCGTGCCATAGGGTAGCGTACGCTAGGATTGAGGGAGGACGTGATCGTGTGTGCAGCATACGCTCACGAGCTTCCTCGCTATGGCGTGAAGGTCGGGTTGACGAACTACGCCGCTGCGTATTCAACTGGTTTGCTGCTAGCTAGAAGGGTAAGTGTCCTTACTACGAGGCTGCGTGTTTCCAGGTGGCCAATGATGTTTTTATTTTTAAACTCGAGCTCACGAGCTGTGAGAGGTGGACTGCATACATCACCCAAATACTGAGGTCTGCCGTCGTGGCTTATCTGTGCGTCGACGCCGAGCTGTTACTAGACATTAAATCGTGGCGCCATCTTTGCAATTTAGTTGCTGAAAAAGTTCAAGTTGGATACAATTTATGCTGGTCAGCAGCAAGTAAATGGTGGGAGAGTACAACGTGGAAGCTGTGTCAGGCTCTCCTGGTCCCTTCCGTTGCTATCTCGATGTCGGTTTGGCACGAACGACAACGGGTGCGAGAATCTTCGGAGCAATGAAGGGTGCCATTGACGGTGGTCTTGACATTCCACACAGGTTCGTACGCAGCTAATCGGTGCGTCCTTCCTTTTAACGTGCCACATGATGTTCCTATCCAGCTCGCTTCGAGACCGCGTGTCGATGATGAGAAATTTGTTCCAACGCTAAATTTTGTCTGATGGCTCATGCCAAGCTATATCGGTCTGTAAAGGTTAGTGTGAGGGTGTGTGCATTTGGTCCCTTTGCTGGTCTTTGCAGTGTCAAGCGGTTCCCAGGCTACAACGGTGAGAGCAAGGCATTTGATGCTGAAACCCACAGAAAGCATATTTTTGGAATACATGTTGGTTCTTACATGAAGCAGCTGCAGGAAGAAGACTCGGAGGTATGCGTGTATGCTGATTTAGTCGCGCTATCCGCCTCTCCACTCGTGCGGTAATACACTAATAACAAGTCTTCCTTTTCAAGGTTTTCCAAAGGCAATTTTCCCAATTCATCAAGAACAATGTTACAGCCAGCAACATTGAGGCTATGTACAAGAAGGCGCACGTCGCAATTCGTGCCAATCCTGAGCACATTGCAGCTCCCAAGAAAGAGGTCAAGGTTAAGAGGTAGGGTCTTGTGTGTGGGCGAAATTTTGAATAGCTCGTGCTGGTGGTAAATAGAAGTGCTTAAATACGGTTGTTTTTTTACAGATGGAATCGGTCGAAGTTGTCACTGCAGCAGCGCAACGATCGTGTTCGCCAGAAAAAGGATAGTTTCCGTAAGAAGTCAGCTGAGTCGGCTTAATCTTCGGACTTAATAAATTCTGAAAACTATTATATTGCGTTTTAATTTATATTTTGTATCAAGTTTATTTAGTACAAAAATTTTCGAGCTATCAAACATTTGCTCATAAATTGGCAATGTTGATGCAGCCATGTTACTTGATTTTAGTCATTTAATCGAGCTGACACTTGCAGTCAACTACAGAGCTAGCTTACGATGAGAAACGAGTGGTTAGTGGCAGGACCCAAGTGGACAAGTTGCTATCGAGCAAACGGCACTGCTAAGACGTTAAGCCAGTTTTTACCTCTTGCTTGTTAAGGACTTTATATTGTACGCACGACAAGCAGCGAGATGTGTGTGAATTAATTAACGTTTACTTGCGGTTCACAACGGTTAGATAGCTCGCCTGGTCATCATTGCCACTAAGACACCGTCGATGCAATGAATGCCCCTCACCCACTTGATGGAATTGAGCTTTCACATCAGGGCACATTGATACTTATCAAAGAATAATGGAACGATTGGCATGCAAACGAGCGCCAACAAGCTGTGTGCTATCATTGGTTAACCTCTGAGCCCTTGCATATGCTTCCGGTCTCGTAGGACGCTTGTGATCCATCTGCTTGAGGTTCCGAATCTCCAATCAACCACGTCCAACAGCCCTTTTAGGAGTCACCGCAAAGTCCATTTTGGCTTTCTTCTTTAACGAGGTTAAGTGAGCAATCGTTCTACAGGGCTGATGACACGAGTCTACACTGTACATGCTGCCACTAACCACATTTGCATGCTGACCCTGCGCATGTCACCCCTAACCATATTATTCATTTTGCTTGTTTTTTAAGCATGCTTTTACTTACCATTCTATTGCATTTCCCTTTGCAGCAAATGTAAAGCGCCTAAAAGAGAGATTGAGTTCTCTGAGGGCGCTTTATCAAGTGCATTATTATTATTATCTTATCCGTTCGACAGCAGTATAACTTCCTCTGAAGAGCCTTCATGTGCATTCGCTGGTTGGTGCTGTGCTCAAGTGGTGCCTCATGACACTACTGATGCGTTCAGGGGCGTTATAGAGCTCACTCACTGCGCTTTTGGGCGCCTCACACTGCTCCTACCACCTAGCAGCAGCTTTTAAGCCCCCCCCCCATATCGACAGACGTTACTTTAAGATGTCGAATATCTACCGAAGGCCGTTTGAGCGCGAAGGAGTATACTAGAAGAATAGTAGGATAGGTGAATAGTAGAATACATGAGGAGGGTGCTTGCTGCTGCCGAAACGTTGACGAGGGCAATGAATGTTGACAATGGGTGAGTAGGGCTCTCAGCAGGCTACGAGTGGTGCCCGAGAACACTCAAAAGACAACACGCTGTTGGGTGGCTCCAGCCGCGCCAATCAGCTTCGGCTTCTGTCAAGGTTTGGGTTTCCACCGCACCGCTCGCCTGCTGGAGGCGGCGCGTGGCACTTGCCATTTGCAGCCTGCGCAGAGAGGCAAGGAATGGACGGGGCGGGGCTCCGATTACGCTATTGGCGGTGACCTGGACTCTCATAGTTACGGCGTGCCCCACTTCCGGCAGCTGGCCGGGTGCTGGCCGGTCGCTATTAGCCGAATCTGCGCACATGCATCGAGTCCTATGAGAGTGCACTGACCAGGTATACATTGTATCCCAGTTGCGTAATTGCGGGTCCATTTTTCGCGCTGGCGCTTCGCGTAATGGTGAGGTGATATGACAGTCTCTCCTCAGCTGCAGCCGTTGCCCCGAGGGCAGCACTAAGCTCTCTCTGAATCAACGCGACCAGAGACATAGAGGCGTGGAGGTGAAGTGGTCGGCGAAACGGATTGATGAGCGCTGCTGTAGCGTGCCGCTTCTGACCAGGGCCCATACTCGTGCGCATCCCTTAGCTTCGATGCCGGCCCTTAACAGGCCGATCCGCTTGGGGCTCAAAGCATGTTGGAGCTCAAACTGTGTTCAGTTCTCAGTGTGTGTGATTCGCCTCTAAGTGACGATTGGAAATTTGTCAAGCGAGAACCTGCAAAGCCGGTGGTTTTGAGAGCAGGGCATAAATTGGTTCTGGTAATCACGACGCCTTCGCGATCACAAACAGCGGGCTAGGAGATAAGGAAGGCTTTCGTGGAGCGGCGGCGGTCAGTGAGGTGTGAGCAGACATGAGAAGTGCTAGCTGCCAGCTGTGAACATTTGAACTGCGGACTATCTTGCAGCACGTCGAAAGATTCTCGAGATTGCCTAAGATTCGTTACACCAGAGCGGAAATCTCAAGCTTTGAGGCTGGCCGTTTTTTTCGCTGGAGCGTTCGTTCCAAACTGCTTCCTATCGGTTGCTGAACCTAGCATAGCATGAGCACTCAAAAATCTTAATCGCTATCTTCCCTCAAGGTCATTGGAGCGGCATTACTAGTAATGGTCCTTCACTACAATTAAATATTTCTGAATATTTTGACGACTCCTTTCTGTGCTGAGCGTGGACCGAACAACACCTTCTATCTTACCTTGCTAGATGGTGCCATTGTATGAGTAAGCACTTGGAAAATTCACTCAAGCCCTGAGCCATTTGTGGCACACTATGCTGGGCTTTTTATGCGGTCTGTCTATCTATGTTGATTTCGCAACGGCTAGTGACAATAAGACCACATTTCAGCCTGTCAGGTTAAACCAAGTCGATGGATTCTCTAGACGGACGCACAACTCAGCGCGTCGTCGGCGACATGTCTCGGAGGCCGACTGATATTTCTTTTAGAAGAGAGAACTCGAGGGCGCCGGCTAGAAAAGGTCACGAGGTTCGTGCACGAAGTGCCCGGCAGTGCAGTGCATTGCAGTCGCTGCCTGGTGCCGTTGCTTTTTGCCGTTCGGGAAGCTATGCTTGCTATACTTATTAGCTGATTTAACATTAAATAAATAATCAGATGGCTGATTTAAAAGCCCCATTTGTGTAGCGGCAGAAGAGCCTTAACGGCTATCGCCACCTCCAGCAGTTGGCAATTAAGGATCGCCCGCTGCAGGATTTGAACCCACGACCTCGGTCGTGAAGAGCGAGCACCTTAGCTCCTGGCCCGCTATCGCGGTCCTTATTGTGGCTGGCTGCAGGCCATCTGCTACTGATGCGACTCCTTACTACTGCAGCTCCTCCTACCGCCATAGCTACTGCTGCTGCTGCTTCCACTGTATTGCTGCCGATATTTTGCCAATGCACTCGCATCAATGTCAATAGCCACTTATCACTGACCTGCACGAGCTCCTCGACAAGCAGAGTGTTGACTTCCAGGTGTCGTCACTCACTTTGAGGTACTACATCCCCTGCTCCGTTTGACCTATCTGAAATATTCTAAATCCATCTATCCGAATCTGGCTAGGTATCGCACTACCTGCTCCTCCGACTAATATCGTTTAGCTTCGCCTCCATAAACAACATAAATAAAATGGTTAGGGGTGACGTGCACAGGGTCAGCATGCAAATGTGATTAGTGGCAGCATGCACAGTGTCAGCACGCATAAGCACATTACGGACGAATCACAGGGACCCACTAAGTGCTTCCTAAATAGGTGCCCAATGCACGATTCGAACCCGCGACCTGCTTCTGATATTGTGAGCATCTTTCACCAAGGCTAGCGCCCAGGGGCTAACACTCATCCTTTCCTCACCGCCTTTGCTCCGGCCTTTGCTGAATTGTACTTAATTCGCTTATGCATGCTGACGCAGTGCATGGTATCACTCACCAATTGCCGTGCTTCTGTTCCAGCAAAAGTAAAGTGCTTCGAAAGAGATTTGGTTCTTATAAGGCGTGGCGCAAATTTCTTATTATTCTGATTGTTATCATTACCATAATAGTGTTTGCTCTTGTCATTGTGCTTATTCTGGCCTCATGCAATAGCTGGTATATACTAGGACCGCATACCTTGGATTCGCTGATTCTCACGACGGCGCGACATCAGTTTATAATTAAAACCGTTTAGATGTGGCATCAGCCTTTGCTAGCCGCAGGCTTTTCAGAACGCTGAAGATGTCTTAGGTTCAACCTGCTTTCCTGCCGCTTTGGCAGACACGATTAATTGGGTAGAGATAGTAAATCGCTCCAATATCACAGTCAGTGCATTCACACTGCCCATCACCTGCCTGACTGCAAAAATGTGCTTACCTTTTCGCAACAGCCGCAAGCATTTCTGTCTATTGGAGAGCCTGGGGAGGAAACAGCCATTGTTAAAGGTAAGTGCAAGAGTATTCCGGTTGCCACTGCGCTGCATCTACGCTGCAGAGATGAATCTCAGAGAAATGCAGAGATGAAACTCAGCAGACGTTCCAAGAGACTTCATGGTTGATTCTATCGGCGAGCTGGCTCAAGCTGGCTCAATGACCCAAGAAGGAGAGTGCTTAAAGAGTGCTTAGAGAGCTAGAGCTATGGCATCCACGAAGCGTCCATCGCGCCTCCATCTCGGTACCACTGTCAATGTCAGTGTGCTCGCTTGGATTGCTAATCGGCCCCTCGTGGTTTAACACTAGAGCTGTGGCCACCGCTGCTGCTGCCGCCGCCATTGCTGCTGTGCCTTTTGTCGTAACGCGAACCGAAGTGGACTGCTTTACTTCCCTATTTGGTTTTCTCTTCCACGTAGCTCGATCGTCCGTGGCGTCTTTGTAGACGTCGGCGTAAAGCCAGCCACGGCTGCAGACGGCTTCGTGGGCAGGAGCCTCGCGGCTACGGCTGCAAGAGCCAGGCCAGCTCCTGCAGCCGCTGCAGCCATCGCTGCAGCGGCCCACGTAGCCAGAGAGGCGCCCGTCGCCGCTGCTGCCGCTGCGAGCCACTCGGCCTCAACGCAGCGCTCGTCGAGGTGAGTGCTGCTCGGCCACGTTTATCTAGCTCGGGGGGGGGGAGCCTTAGCGGCTATAAGAAGCCATGCTGATTTGGCCCAGCGGTTGAGGTGCTATTTGATGGCTGAGCTAGTGCGCTCGAGCCCCGTGGCGGCGTATGTGAGGCGCCCGAATAAAGATTAAGTTCTCTTAGGGCACTATACGAATGAATTTTATTTAAATACCGCTCGCAGCGATCAAACAGAATTGCCTGCTGCAGGACTCGAACCAACGGCATGGGTCACCATGTGCGAGAGCCTTATTCCTGGGCTAGTACTCTTGAGTAAGTAAGCACTAACCACCCGAGTCTTATCCGAGGAGAAAGGTGCACGTACTTAACTCCCAAGATGGCTTATTGGAGTCCTGCAGAAGCCAATCCCTTATTGCCGGCTGTTAGCTAGGAGACGGCCGCTAAAGCTCACCGCTTCGCGAGCAAGGCTGCTGAATCGGCTGACCTTGACCTTTAGTTTTTACGATGAGTGGAGAAAACCCCTGGCGCTCCGCAACGAGCAGAGATACCCTAGGAGAGGAAAGATGCGCCGGGTTGGCGGCTTCGGCGAGCCCGCTCTCTCGGAGGCGTGCCCGCGAGCCTGCTCAGGCTAGGCTGTCCTCTGTTGGGAATTCTGATGGAAAGCGGACGGCAGTCATTTGACAGTCACGTGGCAATCACTGGCTCGAGACGTCTCCGTTAGGCGAACGGTAGGCGGCCGGTCACCGATGCCCTTCGCTAGCCCAACAGTCTCAGCAGAGCTGCCGTCCAGTCGGATTCGCCCGGAAGCAGCTATCCAAAACTCGCCGGATGCAGGATCCGCGGAAGAGACGCCGAGTCATTTCCATTGGTTGGCAGCGAGGCCAAAGTGCAAGGAGCAGCACGCCGCGCGACCGCCGCCGCCACCGCCGCCACCGCCGCCGCTAAGACTCCTGTGCAGCGACCGTCGTCGCTATTCGAAAGAACTGCTCGTTCAAATGTATGGCCCTCTCTGGCCTGGCGTGCCGAAAACAATCGCAGCGATGGGTTAGCATCGGAGACGAGAAGCGGGCGGTCCTAATGGCGGAAGATGGGCAGCCTGGCGGAAGCTGCGACAGTCTTACTTATCGTCACCTTACCTGGCAACGAAGCGCCGCCGGTACCTTTCGAACGAACCCTTCGAAGTGATCCTGAATCTTAACCCTTACGCGAGGAGACCTTATGAGCACTTCAATTGAGTTCGATATCCTTCGAGGTCTCTCCTACGAGGCACCCAGAATGCAATGCACCCGGTGCATTGCGTAATGTTGCAATGCGTACGTTTGCGCATAGTGGCAAGGTTACAATTTGCAACGACACGTTCGCTGTAGTTTCCTTTATTAAAGTACGACGGACGGACGCGATCCAGGTCGCCGCCGCGCGGGTTTGAGTCTTGAAGCAGGCAATCCTTTGTTGCCCCGAGTATCCGGCAGGGTAGACGTCAAGCCGTCGTGGCTCCGGTGGCTCCGGTCTGTCCAAACGAGGCCGACGATTCCCGATTCCCGATTCCCTGCCGTAGGAAGCTTATTTAGCTTCACGTTGGCGGCGGCGTGACCGTCGCACCTCTCTTCCGCTTAGCCGCTTAGCCGAAATCCTGCAGTCAGTAAATCCTTAGCCGAAATCTTAGGTGCTTAGCCGAAATCCTGCATAAATCCTGCGAGGTCTCACCTGCGCGCGCACCCAGAATGCCATGCGCCCGTCGCTCCTCTCGTCCGCTTAGCCGCTTCAACGAGAGCTTCGCCTCATTCGAGAGGCCGGCCGCGAGAAGCGGAAGCCGTCGTCGTGCGGAGCAGCGACCTCTGGCGACTCCCGAGACGACCGGCGTGTACGTGACCGCTCCGTTCAAGCAGGACGTCACTCGCGGGCCTTCCGTGGCGGTAAGAAAATGGCGGCGATGGCGGCGACGAGGAGCGCGCTCGCGCGAGTGACTCGCCCCGGCAATCGCCTCGCGCGCGATGTGGAGGCGGCGGATCTCGTACGCGGCGGGAGCACGAAGTCGCCGCCGCCGCCGCCGCCGGAAGCGGAATCCGCGCGCAGAATCCGCTTCGCTCCCATTCGGGTGGGCAAGTCGGAGCTCGGGCGCAAGATCGAGCGCCAGGGTCGAGGGGTCGAGGGCTTAAGAGAGAGAGAGAGAGAGAGAGGGAGAGAGAGAGAGAGAGAGAGGAGAGAGAGAGCAAGACTTTACTTTCGGCCTGCATTGTTCGGCTACGTTTCGCTCGGTCGATTTCGTTTTCCGGATAATTTTCGCCTCGACGCTGTGCTGCCGCTCGCGCGCACACGCCAGGCTTCGGATGCGCTTGCAAGGTTTAGACTGCATGGACATTTCGCTGGCGAAGTTGTGAAGTCTCTCTTAGCGCGCATCGAAATCCGCTCGGGTGGCTCTTTCGGCCTTTTCGGACTCCGCAGTCGCAGGTTCGCATGCGCTCCGCCAGGGGCGAAAGCGGAAGGTGCGCATGCGCTCCGCCAGGGGGCGGAGGTGCGCAACCTACAGCTCGCGGTGGCGCCACGCGCGTGCCGGGTGCCCCCGCACTCTGCCGAGCGGTTTCTTTTGAAAGAGCTGACCAAAGCTCTCTCTCTCTCTCTCTCTCTCTCTCTCTCTCTCTCTCTCTCTCTCTTTCTCTCTCTCTCTCTCTCTCTCTCTCTCTCTCTTTCTTCTTTCTCACTTCGTCGAAACGCACGCTCACGTTTCGACGAAGCGGCAGGCGAGCGAGCGAGCGACTATCCTCCTCCGCCGCCGCGGGCGGTTTTGACGCATTCGCTGTCTTATTCGTCGATGCGAGATCGCGCGCGCACATTCTTTCAGAAGAAGGCGGTTTCGCCGGGCGCCGGTCTGAAGGAGGCCACGCTGATCGCCACAATGGAGGTCGGCCGCGCCATTAAGGAAGAGCTGCACAAGTCCAGGACGCTGCTAGCGGCTGCATCCGGCGGCGGCGGCGGCCAGGCGGCGGCGACGCGGGAGCCGCGGTTGCTCAAAGCTCCGATGCAGCCTCTCGTCGCCGTGCGCCGCGAGGGACCGAGCATCGAGCAGTGTCGCGGCGTACAAGCTGGTAAGTGTGAGTAAAAGTTAGTGGTCCTCGCTCGCTCGCTCGCTCGCCTCCTTGAAAAACTCTGGGCCGAACCGTGCAGCACTTGTAGTAATGCCCGGGTTCGGTAATTGACATTAGGGTTTTCTCGTGGCGTTGTCGACGACGGCTGTATTATACGATGCACCAGCCTTCGTGCGTGCTGCTCCGGAGCACGAGGTGTTAAGAGAGAAGAGAGTGGAAAGCGTGCGTGCAGGGCGACGCACAGGCAGAAAGTGAATTGCGCGGCAAGGAACGCGTCACGTGCCGGCAAGGAGCGTTCCCGTTGGGCGGACGGAACGTCGGCTGGGGGGGGGCGGAACCACGTGACGGCGATGACACGCCCACAGCAATGCCCGGTTCGGTAATTGGCTTTAGGGTTTTTTCTCTTCGAAGAAAGAACCCGGCGCGCTGGCTTCCGTTGCCTGACCTCGGCGTTTTTGGGACGCCTCTCACTCATTCTGACACGAGCTTCGAGAATCTGCGGCTGCATTGATGGCCCGGTCGCATGTGAGCGGCGTAGCGTAATGTCGTGTCTTCGCTCCTTTTGTCAGGAAAAAGTATCTTAGCGAGTTCGGAGCTGTATAGACTTGAGCGAGTTAGGAGCAGCTAATTTAATCTTGGCCACTACTGGCTGATTTAACAGGCCTCTTTTTGCATGGCGACAGAAGAGGAGCCTTTACGGCCATCACCGCCGCTTGCAGTGGCGATAAAGAATCGCTCACCGCAGGATTCGAACTCACCACCTCGGGACCCCGAGGTCGTGAAATGCAAACCTGCCGCCATGCCTTGTGGGCCATCGCGGCTAACCGATTGGATGAAAACGAAGCGACCCGCCTTCTTCGCCTTCTTCTTCTCCTTCTTAATTAGAGCTCGCTCTGCGTGCGATCGCCGAGCTGCGACCGCGGAAGCGCCTGCTATATATAGTCATTTCTGTTGCTGTTTGGGTAAAGCGCCGCCGCCGCCGAGGGGAGCGGCGGCGGCGTGCGCTCATTCCATTTAACGCTTTACGCAAGGGCGCCAGAGCAAGAATGCGACATCGGCGTATTTGTACTCGGAGTCACTGGACAATGGCGGCCCGTCGTTGGGACCGTACGGGCTCGGCACGGCGGCTCCGCAAAGTAAACTAGCGGAACTGCTTCCGCTTCCGCCACGGCCGCGGCGGTGGAAGCAGTTATTTTTGCTATTATTTATATGCCTAGCCCTTAGATAGTTGCACAATTAGATTGGTAGCGTGCTAGCGTTTCGCGCGACTTACCTATGCGAGCGCATCATTTTATTTCCTTTAATCGCTTCTCACCTCGGATCGCTTGTGCGTAGATAAGCTTAACTCTTTCAGCTTGTTATTTGTCGCCTTCGCCTGCTACGACGTGGCGTGCGATTTGCTAGGTTTTTTGCTACTATTTGCTCCTCAGCATACTCTCGGGCTACTAACGCTCTGCCTAACGCTCTGCGTTCGGCTTTTTCGAGCTTCAATTGATCGGCGATATTGTGCAACCAGTTCGCGAAGCGTTGTCCCTATGTTCGTCAGGCCGCTCACTCACTTTTGCTCGCCGCCGCTATCCTCTGTCGCCATCTTATTTCCGGAGGCTGGGGATTCACGAGATAGCCTAGGCTGAGTAGCGACACGGCTCCGCCGCGCCTCGTCTTACCTTCGGCGTAGACCGCCGTCGCCACCGCGCGGCTTTCGCACATGCCGCCCAAGCCAGACAGTCCGCCCCGAGAGGCGAACTGTCTGGCTAGCGACGCGCGCTCGCCACTCGGCGGCAATATGGCGGCCGGATGCTCGACGGCCGCACGCCCAGTCAGGCGCTTGGCTGAGCAGCTGCGGCGTCGTTTGTTCACACAGCAATGTCAGATCTGCTGGGGGCACAGAGCTCATAGCCGGCTGTTCGACGTGATCGCCAGCGTATGCTTATATATTTACTTTAAATAAATACGTTTTTATTTTTTTCATTTAGAGTTTATCTCTAATACCCATATACTAAGCCCTAAACCCTGAGATCTTGACTCTGAACCCAAATACTCAAACCCAAAAAGCAAAAGTATCTAACCAGTTGACCAATAGCCACAAATCCCAAAACATGCAGCCATTAAATACTAAACCAAAAATTTTAAGCCCTAAGCTAAATAGATAAATAAAAACGTGTTTATTTAACGAAAATAAAAGTATGCTCTGGAGACCATGTTGAACAGCCTGCTGTGAGCACTGTGCCCATAGCAGATATGACATTGCTGTATGAACAAACGAAGCCGTATCAGCTAGGCTGAAGTGGCGGCGGCTAATATGGCGGCGGGGCCGTTGCAGCTCCGTGCGCGACGCCGCAGAGTGTTCTGCTCGATGCCGACCGAGATATGATGAGCGGGAGCGACATCCGGGTCAGGTCGAGCGGCCCGTCGCGGCCGGCCACTGAAGGCGGCAGGCAAAGGTCCGCCGCCGCCGCGACACCCGGTCATCAGGTCCCGAGGTCGGCGCTTCGCAGAAGCAGCGCCCAGAGGTGAGTCGCCGAGCCTCCTAGCGTTCGATAGCGGGACGTCGGCGGCGTGATTCGCGAGAATGTGCGAGATTCGAGGTGGCGCGGCAGCGGCCGACGTACGCGCTCGCTTCTCCTGTGCAGCCATCGAGTTAGGGGACCGTTCGGTCATTTCGGGCTCTGCTAACAGAGCGAGCCCGACATGTGACCTGCCGCGGCGTGATGGAGAGCTTTTTCGTATTTGTAACACAGGTCTGCGTTGTCCTTGCTCGACTGCAAAGACGCGAGCAGTATTGCGAGCGGTAATCAGGCGTCACGCGATTCACGCGCACCCTGAGTACGTGTGTATGTATATATATTTGTTTTGTATTTACATTTATATATACTAAACGCACACACACACACACACACACACACACACACACACACACACACACACACACACACACACACACACACACACACACACACACACACACACACACACACACACACACACATATATATATGTGTGTGTGTGTGTGTGTGTGTGTGTGTGTGTGTGTGTGTGTGTGTGTGTCTATTTATTTATTTATGCAGCAAATGGAAGGTTGGCTTCGCTGTGATGGGCTGCAGTCAGTTGCCAATACCCGGCAAAGGCTGTACCGCCAAGCAATCGCTAGATATTTCCTCTTGTGCGCTTTTTTTAGCATCGCGCGAGCTTATAAACCCGTAATAATAGCGAAGTCAAGTTATTTTTGTAAGTAGTGCCATTTGTGCGTAGGATCTTGTAATTCGTAGACTCCGCGAAGCCTGATTCGAGGGAGGAAGACAAGCTGCTGTTTTGCTTTAACGAACGATGGGCAATCATCCTACGATGATGCCATAATCCCATAACCGCGTTAAAGACTGTTCTGCTATGTGCTTCTTTGCTAGAAAGCCGCAGAAGACGCTCGCTTAATTGCTACACGAGTTGACGCGCGGTGTTTAATAATTGGCAGGGGTGACCGCGTTAACATATTATAGCATCGCGCCGCGTAGTTAAATTCACTAGGGAATCTTGTTTCGGTGAGGATATATGCAGCTGTGTCACTTTACGCATCCGCCTTCGGCCGTCGCCGGCATCGTGCCACGTGATCCCGGCATGCACCCGAAGCGCGAAAAATCGCGGCGCAGGCGGCTGCGTCAATTCTTTCTCGGCGAGACGACGGCGATCCCACTTCTGGGTCTCAGTCGTTCGTCTTCCTATGCCGCAGCTCCTACACTCCTACTCCTACTTTCAGATCCGCGGATGCAGATGTTAATGTCTCTCCGGCTCCTCGAAACAGTGGTAAGCACCCTCAGCAGCTCCGCGCGTCGTCTAGACTCAGCTAATCCGTGCATGTCAGAATAGATCCATACCCATACATAATATCCGCATATTTGTATCCACATATCCATGCACATGTGCATACATCTCCAGCTGCCGTTCAAGTTTCTCATGTTCGCGGTAGCACAGCTGTGGAAGAAAAACGAAGCGGTCGTCAATGGCCGCCGAGCGAGCATTGTAATTCCTTCATCAGTTCGCTTAGCGATTTGAGCGAGTAGGAAGCGAGGCCAATGTCGGCAGCCGTCAGCTCTCTCTCCCTCTCTCTGAATGCAGGGTCGCTCTATTGATAAATCTCTAAACAAGGAGGAGCGTGCAGTGGCGAGCGTGCAGCGCTGATGATGCTATGCAAACTCAGCAAGTTCATAGGAACGTGGGTATTGCAGCACTTCGCATTCTGCGCCAAAAACTAGCTACTATTACCTGTCCCAGGTCTTTATTTGAAGCTATGCTAGCTTCAGGTATATTACAATTGAAATTATCTTAATTAACGCTACTTCATGTGAAAATCTTATTACCTACGCTGTCACCGAGTAATATGTACGATTTCTGAATGCTCGCGCTCATGTGCGTGCGTGCATTCGCAAATGTTTGTGCGAGCGATGTGTGAATGTAGGAAATGCAAGCGTCTTAAAATGGCTGCTGAAACGAGATTAAAATGGCTGCTGTAACGAGATTAAAATGGCTGCTGTAACGAGATTAAAATGACTGCTGTAACGAGATAGTCCTTTTCAGTGGATGAAGAGACAAATGACAGCCACCAGCAGCAGCTGCTGCAGGACGGCGGCGGCCGCGTGCCGAGGCAGCAGGCGAGCAGTGCAGCAGGTGCCCTCGTCCATCGGGTGCCCTCGTCTGCTCACACTGGCTACGACAGCAAAAGCGTTCGCTCGCTAGTCGACCCTGCAGATGCGCGGTCAGCGGACGCCGACGATCAGAAGGCCGATCAGAGGCCACCTTCGTCGAGGTCAGGTAGGTGGACACGTGACTTCGAGTCGGGGGCGCGTCTCGGCTGTCTCGTCGTCGTCGCGGTGCTGACAGCGCGTCTGCATTTCAGCTCTAATCCGCCGCGGGCGCGCTCGGCACTTTACCTCGGAGGGGCGAACTTCGACAGCGAGGGGGGCGGTGGTGAGGTCGAGGTCGACCTTTTTCAACGGCGTTCTGTGGACTCGGTAGGCCGCGAGAGATTTTTGAGTGACTCTTCTTTACATAATCACGCTTAGCACATTCACGCCGCACCTTTCAGATACGCATATTTTCTATAATATAGATTCAATTTTTCTGTAAATGAGCTATATTCTAGAGCAGTTCAGGTAAGTCCTGTAACGGTCTCCGAGTCTTAGTGCAAATAGCAGACGCTCAGCTAGGGAGATCCCCAGCTAAGAAGAAGACACCCCCCAGGTAAGAAAACCCCCTCGCTGAAGACACCTCCCCTGCGCGCCTAGCAGTATCTCGGATCTCCTTCGCCTGTCAAGCCTGGGGTGGAGGCTAAATGGTTGTCATAAGTATTGGAAGTAACCCTTAAGCCTTTTCCTCTCAGACCTCAGGGGCGTGCCTGAGGGTGCCGTGCTGATTTGTGGCCCAGTGCTTAAAGTGCTCGCCCCGACCGAGGTCAAGGTGAATTCGCTTGATGGCCGAGGTCGTGGGCTCAAGCCCCGTGGCCAGTGGCATACCGAAGGGGGTTAGCGGGCTTATATGTCCTTCCCCGCCCGGCGCTGGATCGGGGGGGGGGCTCCCAAAATGGACGCCTAACACTGGGGGGGGGGCGGGTAGGGCGCCAACTGTTCGCAGTTCGTCCCCGGGCGCACAATATCCTAGGAACGCCACTACCCGGGCATATGCGATGCGCCTGAATAGAGATTAAGTTCTTTTTTTTGGCACTACACAAGTGAATTACAGTCGCCCCCTCGCCACTTCTCACTTCGACTTTCGCGGCTTCACACTATCGCGGTTTTTTCAAATATATTCATTAAAAAGTTGATTGAGACAGTAAATATGATGGAGCTCGCACTCGGTCGATTATACACCCCTGCATTTTGATTAAGATTAAAATCACTGTACCTATGGGCTGTAGGCTATGTATTCGAAAACCCCCTCCCCCCCGAAAATCCCACAACGTCAGGTATAGCCGCTCGACCACTCTTTTTGTGCGGACAAGAACTTTTTCCGAAAAAAATCGGGTGCGGTGAATCCAAGCCAATCAGAGCAGCGTAGCTGTTCACTGGTTGGCCATCCTATCCTTTTCATATCCGCAGGGCTCTAATAACGTTAAAAAACCGTATTTAGAGAGTCGTGAACAGGTTTTCAATGCTCTAACTACGAAACTGCTCAATTTTTATAAATAAAGAACCCTACTTCGCAGAAATTCTCTTGTCGCGGTAGAGTCTGCAGCGGATTAACCGCGAAAAGCGAGGGACGAGCGTAGATATAAATCCCTGAGCTGCACAGCGAGTCAGGCGCGTCAGCTCCTCCCCTCGCGTCGCGTCGCCCGCAGTCGCGAGCTTCTTTCTTCATTCTTATTTCTGCTTCGGTCTGCTTCGCCGCGAGCTTCTGCAGAGTTGCACGTGCCCGCAGACACGTGACCGCGGATAGGGGGCTAAAACGGGTTCCATCACCCCGACCGCGACCCATGACCCTGACCGCGACCCGTGACCCTGACCGTGGCCCATGAACCTGACCGCGACCCAGTTCGAATTGGCTTTAGTTCTACCTACACGTCTGGAAGTTGTGGAAATTGGCGGCAGTGAGTGGGTCGAAAGCGAAAGTAAAGTTTTTCTGTCGCGAGGTAAAGAAAGCCGCTGAGCCAGCTGATCAAATCAGCTGATCAAATCAGCTGATCAAATCAGCTGATTTTCTCTGTCGCGAGGCGCGTCGTAAAGCGCCCAGATAGAGATTAGGTTCTCTTAATAATAATATAATAATAATATTGCACTTGATAAAGCGCCCTCAGAGAACTTAATCTCTTTCTAGGCGCTTTACATTTGCTGCAAAGTGATACGCAACAGAATAGTAAGTAAAATCATGCCTGAAAAACAAACAAAATGAATAACATGGTTAGGGGTTACATGCACTGGGTCAGCATGCAAATGTGGTTAGTGGCAGCATGAACAGTGTCAGCACGCATAAGCACATCGAGGACGAATCACAAGGACCCACTAAATGCTGTCCTAAATAGGTATGTTTTTAAGTTTCTTTTAAATGTGGTCAGGTCAGGGGATGTTCTGATGCAGGTCGGGAGGGAGTTCCAGGCTGTGGGAGCATACGAGCTAAATGCACGGTCTCCAAAGGATTTAAGGTTTGTACGAGGTATTTCTAGACTGTTGGATTCCGAAAAGCGAGTGGTACGATGCTTTGCCTGATGGGGTAGTATATCTGAAAGATAGGCTGGAGCCATAGAATGAAGAGACCTAAAAGTGAGCGACAAAACCTTGAAGTCAATCCGTTGCTTGACTGGTAACCAGTGCAGGTCGGCGAGAAGTGGAGTAATGTGGCAACTGCGACGCTCACGACAGACAAGCCTAGCTGCAGAGTTTTGCACCAGCTGCAATCGCCTGATCGCACATGCTGGTAGGCCAGTAAGCAGCGAGTTGCAGAAGTCGAGACGAGATGTCACGAATGCATGGACCAACTTGGACGTGGTATCCTTATCTAAACAAGCCCTAATTTTAGCAATGTTATGAAGCTGAAAATAGGCTTAGGGTGCTCTGCAAGTGACGGATTATAATTTCAGATTCCTTCTTTTCACCTTACATCCTCCTCTTCCCTACACACCGAAAACTGGAAGCAGCGGCCAGCGGCCGCTCGACACGCCCTGTAGCATCCGGGGAAGCCAGGCCGAGCCCTGTCCCTGCGGTTAGGGCTCGCCATCGAGCGTTTTGAAAACGAGGCCGGCTGACGTACAGGAGGGGCGAGAGGTTAATTAAAGAGGCGTTATTTGGGCCTTCCGGGGCGAGCCCTCTGGGTCGCTTCACTTACGAGTCGGTCTTTTGGTGGAAGCCAAGATGAGACTCGCCCGACCAAGAAATCGTCAAATTATTAAACTCTCAAAACCACCTCTATGACCTGGTAAAGAAGCGCGAAACGCGCGGTCATTTACTGTAGCGAGTTTCCCGAGTATCTTAGCATTCAAACGCGTCGTTCCCGATTGGTCTCGTCAAGTGCATTGTGTGGGGCTAAAGTGAGCAACGTCATTTCAATAGGCTGCTTAGGGTCCTCGTGAAGTGCTCATTACCGCCGCTTGCTTTTTATAATCGCGGTTTGGTTTTGATAATCGCGATTTGGTTTTTGAAAACCGACTTTTTTAATGTACTATTGGGAATACCGTGAGCACTGCCAGACAATTCAAGTTATTGTTTCCTTGTCCTTACTACTCCTCCTACCAATACTGAAATAAGATAGCTCTGATAGGTCTGTAATACTTCGCACGCAACTATTCAATCGTTTCAAGTACACTGGGCGTAGGTGGCTTGAGGTGAGATTTCTCTGAGCGCTCGTTCTGCTACGAGGGACGCGCGACACTCCTCTCTCCGACGGCTTCAAGGTTACATCCGCTGAAAGTCAAACGACAAGCCTCCATCAGAAATTAGACCTGGCTGCAGCTCTGAGTGCTCTGAACCTGGTTCGCTGATCCGCCTTCTTTCCTGCCCGCTTTACAGAAGCGCGCCAGAAGCTGGCTTTACTGGCTGGCTTGTTTATGCTTAGACGGCAGCAGAAAGCAAGTTAGCCGCGGACACACGTTCTTGACGGAGCACGCAAGCTCCGAACGCGATGCATCTACCAATCAGAAATCGCTGGAGTCGTCCTCGGGCGTTGGCACCAAATCGCCGGAAACGCCTGCTGCCGCGACAGCTAGCTTCGGTTTACCAGCCGGAAGCTCTCGGGCCGCTTCCGCTGAGAGCACTGACCGGCTGCAGCGCGGCGGCGCGAGGCGCTCTTCGGCGCAGAAGATTGGCAAGAATGGCTCGGCAGACAACGAGTCAGCTCCGCAGCTTGACGTCCTGGTAGACGATAGTCTCGTCCACGTTGGCGCAGTAGCAGACGACGGAATAAACTCAGCCGCTGTAGCAGGCGCTGATGCGGAGCATCGGCTGGACACTCCCATCGCGAGGACGACACACTCTGGCCGCTCTGAAAATAAGACTGCGAACTCGGATGACGTCGAGTTCGTATCGCATCCGGCGATGGCGCCGACTACGGAAAGCTCGAGTCACTCGGCTAGCGGCGGCGCTTTGCCAGCAAATGAAGCCGCTGCTGTTGCCTCGCGCAAGAACGACGACAGGCGTGTTCGCTGCAAGGACTCGGCCGACGAGGGCCAGATTCGTCGCCGCAACTCCGACGACGACGAAGATGACCGAGACGGCGACGACGACAAGAGGCGGCAAGGCGCTCCGGGCGAGGCCGGCAAGGCGCTCCGGGAGGGCTCCGCTTCTGTCGCTCGCGGCTTCGCTCCTACGGCGGCGGCGGCTGCCGCGAGCAGCGACGGCCAGTCTGGATCGCAAGGAAGTGGCCAGAGCGCCGAAGCTGCTGTTGCCGATCGCTCGTCCTTGACCGTTGCCGATCGCTCGCCCTTGACCGATGATGGCTATCAGTCGCTGCAAGCGCAGCTCTCTTCCATTATAGCCGAGCTGAGGTGCCAGCATCCTGTTGCATCTTTCCTCGAGTATCCGAGCAACCGCGTAGGAACGGGTGCGCTCGCTTTGGACTCAAAAGAAAAGCTAAGGCACGACCTTGGCATTGCCTCGATGCACTTAACTGAGATTTTCGTAGGACGTGCAAGCCATGCGCATGAACATAGAGCCACCGAAAGTAAAGCGGAGGAAAATAGCGACAGCCTTTCCATTTGCCTGTCCCCAGCGGTCGAGGACCAAGCGATCGATCACGGCGACGTCGTCTTGCTGAATAGGGACCACAAGCAGACCGACATATACAGAGATCTTTTCTATCACGGTTGGGGAATTGCAGACCTCACGCTAGCTTGCCTCAGCTCCAAGCTCACGCGTCAGAGTGCAAGCAGAGAGCTCTCTCAGAGGAGGAGAAGGAAATCTTCTAAGCGGCAGCATGCGTGGGAAGATGGCGCCGGCCTCCCAAGTGCCGAGGTACGTGCTGATCGCGAGCGTCTGATGGCGTTCGCCGGCCAGAGTCTCACGCTCTGTCTGTTCACTTGCTGACACACACACACACTATCTCTCTCTCTCTCTCTCTCTCTCTCTCTCTCTCTCTCTCTCTCTCTCTCTCTCTCTCTCTCTCTCTCTCTCTCTCTCTCTCTCTCTGCTTGCTGCACCGAACAAGATTTATCGCGATGCGTTCGCAGCTTCATCCTCTTCGTCCAGCTGGAGAAGCTGGACAAAGAGCTCTGTAGCAAGTCGGCGAAATGTTGCTGAGCGTCCGAGTCGGCGCCAACTTACCGGCAATTCGTCAAGCACGTTTATGATTTCTGTTGAGCATTCTGTCTTTCGTACCTCCGCCCAGTTGACCGTTTCAACTCCGATCCTAACACGAGCTTGAACGACCAATCCGATAAAAGCTCATGTCGAAGCCAGAATTCCTTAGTGGCAATAATAAGCACAGTAAGGTTTTGATACTATCAATCACAAAGTTCTTCTAGAGCGTCTCTTATCTCGCCTGGGCATCACTGGCATTGCTCTGCAATTGTTCAGGTCCTATCTCAGTGGGAGACTCCAGAGTATTGACGTGAATGGACAAAGATCATCCGAGGTACCTCTGAAATATGGGGTACCTCAGGGCTCCGTGCTAGGCCCGGTTCTTTTCACGGTTTATACTCTCCCTCTTGCTGATATGATTGCCAAGCACAATCTAGGCTTTCACTTCTATGCGGATGACACTCAGTTGTACCTTTACTTTGGTCCCTCCCAGCCTTCGAGCACCTCAAATTCTCTCTACTCACGTGCAGCATGTATTGATGACATCTGCACAGGGATGGCAGCAAATTCTCTTAAACTAAAGATGATAAAACTAACTTACTAGTTATGGGCAAACCCAGTGTGATTCACAAATTGGAAAGGCTGACACTCAAAATTGACTCTGCCAGCATATCTCCGGTTGAATTAGCTCGAAATCTAGGTGTCATGTTCCAAAGTGACCTCTCGTTAGACGTCCACATCAGCTCCACAAATCGAGCCTGCCTACTTTCAGCTACATAACATTGCTAAAATTCGTGCTTGTTTACATAAGGGTACTACATCTAATTTGGTCCATGCATTCGTGACATCCCGTCTCGACTTCTGCTACTCACTGCTCGCTGGCCTACCGGCATGTGCGATCAAGCGATTGCAGCTGGTGCAAAACTCGGCAGCTAGGCTTGTCTGTCGCGAGCGTCGCAGTTGCCACATTACACCACTTCTCGCCGACCTGCACTGGCTACCAGTCAAGCAACGGATTGACTTCAAGGTTTTGTCGCACACTTTCAGGTCCCTTCATTCTTTAGCTCCAGCCTATCTCTCAGATCTACTCCCCCACCAAGCCACGAATCGTACCACCCGCTTTTTGGAATCCAACAGTTTGCCAATACCTCGTACAAACCTCAAATCCTTTGAAGATCGTGCATTTAGTTCGTATGCTCCGAAAGCCTGGAACTGCCTCCAGACTTTCGTCAGAACATCCCCTGACTTGACCACATTTAAAAAGAACTTCAAAACACACCTGTTTAGGACAGCATTTAGTTGGTCCCTGTGATTCGTCCTTCACGTGTTTATGCGTGCTGACACTGTGCATGCTGCCACTAACCACATTTGCATGCTGACCTTGTGCATGTCATCCCTAACCATGTTATTCATTTTGTTTGTTTATCAAGCAAGATATTACTCACCATTCAATTGCATTTCTCTTTGCAGCAAATGTAAAGCGCCTAGAGAGAGATTGAGTTCTCTGAGGGCGCTTTATCAAGTGCATTATTATTATTATTATTATTCGTGGTCCATCGAGCTGTCTGTTTGAGATGCGCGTTTAGATCTCCAAATGGGCTCATAATACTAGTAATAACCAACCTTACAATTTGATTAATGAGGTTATTCTCTTGACTGTTTACTTCGGGGGCGGGGCACCGCAATAGTCGTGTCCTGGCTCGGTGCTAGGTTAGTCGCTGTGCGAGGAACAGTGGTGGTGCCAGTGTCGCGAGTGGATTCGACATCCCGAGAGGAGCTTCTTCACTGGCAGGTCGGAACATTTCGAACTGCCCCAGTTTTAAACTGTTGCTTCTGTAATTGACACAAAAAGGACACCTTCGACATTGATCTATTCCATAGGCAATCACGTCGTCGGCGCATCCTGTATCCGGGACCTTTTCAATTTCGAGGAATAGCAATCCGGGATTTAAAAGGAGGGAGGTCGCATGATCAGCGTTAAAAATCATGAATTGAAAGCAGGGCCGAGCCAATCGCCACACTTGCTTAGCGAAAACGAATCCCTCGCCTATTTACAATCACTTTTATTAATGTGGTGACAGACAAAGGATGTGTGCTTCACTCCAGTTGAACCCTGGCTTCTAGTGCCGCCTCTAGGCAAACGTCTTTGCAGCCATTCCACATCCCAGTTCCAACTATGCAATCCGCCGAATCTCCCTCAAATAGTAGGTTAACGAGACCTGCCAGTTGAAGGAGACGCATGTACCAGATAGAACCACGACTGCACATTCAACGAACATTATTTCTTGTACTCGTTTTAAGCGGCCCATACGCCGGGGCTGTAATTGCACTCACCGTGGATGCCTCTAACCTAGCCCCAGGTGTGGCCTGACCTCGCGACCTTTGCCTAACCCTGACCTGAATGGTCGATCGAGATCCCGATGGCTTTTGGCAACTTCTCGTTTCGAAATCCCCTAATTAAAAAAGCGAAATAGAGTTGCTTGGTGATTTTGACTTACCATTTCATATTTCCCGACAAAAATAGTGATTTGACCGCGTGCATTTGTTTAGTTTCTTGCCCGTTTGAGATCCAGCCAAGGGCTTCAATATATCGCGGGTATATCGGGTAAGAGCAGCCATTTGGGGAACAGCGGCCGTTTGCCTTCGGCTGCGATGACCGATAGCCGATTTATGAGCACAGCGACCAGCGCCACCTGGCGGAGCTGCAAAGAATTAGAGCGTTGATGAGCGAGATGGCGGCAGACGATCTAGCTAGTCGGCTACAAGCCCGCCTAATACCCGACTAGTCTAGGGCGAGTTACCGCGGCGGGAGGCGTCGATGACCCAGCGTAGGACCGAGCGGTGCGCCTGATTGGCTGCCTGCTCACATCAACACATTTCGGTTCCAGGTCCTCACTAGACTCGGTGCACCAGCAGCAGCTGGTAATGATGGCGAGCGGGCGGCTTCGATGCCATCAGCGAGGTGAGCGCCTGCCTTTCCCTGAGCTGCCCCCCCCCCCGCGCTCACCCCCTTGACGCCCACGTGAGTCTTGGACGCCAGCCTCACGCATACATTTCACCAACGCTCGCCGCCGCTCCCAGAATGCCGCTGCTCCCAGAATTCTGCTTTTCCCAGAATCCCGCTGCTCCCAGAATTCCGATGCTCCCAGAATCCCACTGCTCCAAGAATGTTTCGCTCCTTCAGCGCTGGCTGACATATTTGCTTTCCTGTCTCGCTATCGCGGTAAAGCGTTGCTTACCGGCTTTTTGGCAGACTCGGCTTGAGCTGTAAATTGCAGCGAGAGAGAGAGAGAGCCCTTCGTAAATATATAGCGAAAGGAACAAGGGGGTAATGACAGTCTTGTCTATGAGGTTCGCTCTGGGACGAGGCTTTCAAATGAGGAGGAGGCGACTGTGGCCCTGCGCCTAATCTAAAGGTTCCGGGTACCGAGTTTCTTGTTTCAAAGAATCAGCACCTCTGTGTGAACAGCCGGTCCCAAGTGTCTGTCACTAGGTAACGCCACGCTTACCTCCCTCCGCTCTTATATGCGGTAGCTACATTCTAATCGCAAGGACCAAGAACCGCAGTTTCAGAGTTAATTTTTTTATTTTTTTTTATTTTATTGCCAATGGCAGCCAGCGGAGTTAGAACTGACGAAGCAGCAGCAGCAGCGGCAGCAGCAGAGGCTGGCGGCGAGGCACAAGGAACAGCGACGCGACGCGCGCTCTTTTCTTTCTAGACCAGAGGAGAGAACGCTCTCGCAGCTGTGCATTCGACCTTGGCCTTCGACCTCAGGGGCCGAGGAGCAGTGGACTCACATGGCTGCCGACCAAGCGCCACCGCCGTTATGCTTCGAAATCAACGCGAGGCCACCGGCGGGTCACTTCTTCTATTTCTCCTACGGGATGCATATGAACGCGGACAGGTGAGTGGCAGTAGCTCGTAGGCACCTACGAGCTACTGCCGCTGTAGTAATGCATGCAAAGCCGCTTTTACACGGTCAATTTTGCTTCTGTCAGGTTTTGTGTCCTGCTTCGGTCTTCCTTCTTGTAGGAAGTGTGCACTGTGTCAGATTTGCCCTGGTTTCTTCCTACCCGCTCCACCCGTAGAGTGATCGCTGGACAATTACTTTTGTTAAGGAGGTCGGAAATAGCCCTCGCGGGCGTTGCTTTTCCCGGTTAATTTAAGCCTTCGGCGATTACCTTTTTTCACCGGCCGCCGTCTCACGATCTGATTCCTCTACGACGAGCTCGCAGTGTCCCATAAACAGGGACTCTCATCGAACGCATCCGATGCTTTTCAAAGCAATCAAAACTTTAGCAAGACGAAAGCAGTACAGAAGCGATCGATCGAGATCATCAAAATCACCTTCATCGACCCAGATCGAGGTCGTGGCATTTGCCGGCCGAGGTGGTGGTCTCGAGCCCTGTGACATATGTAAATAAATAAATAAATCCTAGCTGATTAAACAGCCTCTTTTGTATGGCGACAGAAGAGCCTTTATGGCTATCCCCACCGCTTGCAGTGGCGATAAAGGATCGCCCCACCGCAGGAATCGAACCCACGACCTCGGGACCGAGGCCGTGAAAGCAACCGCCTTACCTAGTGTGCCATCACGGCTCACTAAAGCGTCTGGATAGAGATTAAGTTCTCTTATGGTGCTACACAGACGAACTATGTGTATTTCTTGTATCTATTTCGCCCGCCTTCCAAACGCGGGCACTTCGGGCACTGCCTGCGGCGCCGCGCGCCCTCCACCACGCCCTCGTGACATGACCGCGCGACTTCACCGAGCGGCGAGACCTCGGCGGCATTCGAGCGAGAGAGCCGTCGGCGAATCCTAGCTAACCCGACGCGGACGCTCGAAGCGCCCCGCGGCTTTTTCCGGAAGCCGACGAAGAGAGTTCAGAGCTTTTCAGGCTTTTCATCCGGTAGCGACTGGCCCGGGGCGGCTTCGGCGGGGCCCCGCGGGACTCACGCGATGGCGGCGGCGGCCATTCGCCTGGCGGCCGTGGGTCGGACGCCGGGACTGGTGACCGCGTGCTACACGCCATAGCCGCAGCGTCCGGTTGCGATTGATTCGTCCGCCGAGCGCACCGCCCGGCCAGCGAGCGTGCGCTGCCAGTTGGAGCTGACTCGAGCCGCCTCGACGCGGTCCGAGCTTTTGGTCTGATGGCGGTGGCGAACTGCTTAACCTCGGTCCGAACTCATTTCGAATTCTCGCTGCAGGCTCGGCGCCAGCCTGGGCAGAGCAGTCGATGACTTCCGGCTCTGGGGTTTGCTGTTTGGCTTCCAGCTGATGTTTAATAAAAAAGGTGAGGTTTGTTGCATTTCGCCGAAAGCGATGCGCTCACCCGCCGGGTACCCTTTCCAGCCGTCCTGAGCTGCTGCTTCCACGCTTCTCAAATGTAAAGTGTAAAGTGCCTAGAAAGAGATTTGGGCTCTCTGAGTGCGCTACATAAAATTAATTATTATTATATTATTACCTCGACTGCTCTTCTGAATCGGCTAGGCTTCTCACTTTCTCTTTTTCGTGCGAGATGAAGTTTGTTGGCTACCGAAACATACTGTTGGCATACTGAAAGTCGCTTAAGCCTTGAGTGCGCTATACAAAACTCTCCTGCGAAACACCCACCGGTCGTTGTGGCTTTGTGGAGTTACAGGCGGAGATACATTACATCACGTAGTGACGCTTGCGTCGGCAGTGAGTTCTAGACTTTGGAGGCGTACGAACTAAAGGCAAGGTCCCCAGTGGTTTTGAGTTTCGTACGTAGTGTGGCTAAACGATTCGAGTCAGAACAGCGGGTTGTACGATTCTTCGCCTGGTGGGGAGTAGCTCTGATAGATTGGCTTGAGCCAGAGAATGAAGGGACCAAAGGTAAGTTACAGAACCTTGAAGTCAATCCGTTGCTTGACTGGGAGCTAGTTTAGGTCGGCGAGAAGGGATGTGGCAACTGCGACGCTCACTACACACAAGCCTAGCTGCAGAGTATTGCACCAGCTGTTTGCACCTGAGTGCACAGACCCGTAGACCAGCAAGCAGTGAGTTACAAAAGTCAAGACGGGATGTCACGAATGCATGGGCGAATTTAGATCAGGCACCCCTGTCTAAATAAGCCCGAATTTTAGCAACGTTATGTAGCGGAAAGTAGGCAGACTTGATTGTGGAGCTGATAATATAAGAAAGAGGGGAGTTGAAGAAGCAAAGTTTTGTACCAGCTGTAAGCGCCTGATTGCAAAGGCCATTTTCCTCTAAGTAAACGATTCCTTAAACTCATGTTTTGTTCCTTTTCCCATCGAAGAGGCTGTTATCTGGCCACTCATGAAGAAGTCCAAACTAGACCAGAAAAACTAAGGCAACTACTGCTGCGTCTCACTAAGGCAACTAACGCAGTCTCACTCGTGCCATGCAGTTCCCATCAAAGACACCCAAACTAGCTGTTGCAGATCGGCTCAACTCCTATATATTGGAACCGCAGCGCGAAGCTAGAATTTCAGCAATCGAATGACTCGGTTTGGGGTAGGCCAGCGCAAAGCAAACTTAGTCCGGTCACTCGAGCTTCGCGGCGAAGCACCCACATTTACGCCAGCGCACTCTTGACAGATTAAGGTCTTGCAAGTTCTTGCATTCGCTGGTCGCTCTGAAGGACTCCCAGCCAATACTGCCGACGCCTCTTAGGTGTGCCTTAACTATGGCCTGCTTTTCCTTAAAAATCTTGAAGCAATCTTGTCCGTTATCCTGTGCACGAGACAGCTGAAGACATGGCTCGACGCCCAGAGTACATTATATTTAGAGACTCGGCTGGGTAGTTTCGCTGTCGCTCTGCGAAGAAATGATGACCTGCTGAGTCGCCCGCAATAACCCATTCGTCGGATGAACGAGCACGCCGGGAAGGGGTTGGAGCTTCTCGGTCGGCACCCTCCATAGTTTGCTAGCGGTTGCTTACGCGTGCGCGCTGCCACTGCGTGCGTGCGTGCGTGCGTGCCTGCCTGCGTCGATGCAGTGGCTCCTCCTCCTCCCCTGCAGCGGGATAGTGACCTGTGCTGTCCAGTATTCCGACCCCCTCTGACCGTCATCAACTGCGAAATTATGTCGCCATTTCACTCGACCAGCAACCGCCGGCGTCCGCGTCGAATAAAAGCCGATTTGTTTGTGCTACAACTTTTCATTTACTGAGGGTCTAGCTCCGCCTGCTTGTAATTGCCTCTTTGGTCTTGCCACAGGCAAGTAAATGTTTTCAGGTATTGGCCCGCCCCGCCCGCCCGCCTTTAGATGAAAATCCTGGCTCCGCGACAAGGGAAGCCTTCGTTGCAGTTAATAATAATAATAATAATAATAATGCACTTGATAAAGCGCCCTCAGAGAACTTAATCTCTCTCTATATGATTCATTTGTATATGATTCATTTGTATAGCGCCCAAAGAGAACTAAATCTCTATTCAGGCGCTTCACATATGCCTCGGGACTCGCGCCCACGACCTCAGCCAGACCTTAGTCGGGGCGAGCACCTTAACCGCTGGACCAACCCAGCTCTCTAGGCGCTTTATGTAATGTATCTCCTTCAGTAACTCCACAAAGTCATAAAGACCATGTGGATGTTACGCAGGAGAGTTTTGTATAGCCTCACTCACAGCCTAAGCGGCTTTCGGTACGCATTCGGTACCCAACAGACTTCGTCTCACGCAACAAAGAGAAAGTGGGAAGCATAGCAGAGTCACGAGAGCAGTTGAGGTAGTGAGTAGCATAGAAGTAGCAGCTCAGGACCGCTGAAAAAGATGTGCCATAGTCGGCAGTTGGAGAGTAGATATCGTTGCGTAAGAATTGTGGAAGCGAGTTCCACAGTCTAGGACCTACAGAGCCAAAGCTTCTGTCGCCAACTGTCTTTAAGCGGAGGAATGGGACAGCTAATTTATTGTCCACACAGGACCTGAGGGCGCGAACAGGCTGAAACTGATGCAGCAGTTCAGCTAGGTACGAAGGAGCCAAGCCGTGGCAGGTCTTGTGGGTCAGCGTAAGAACTTTGCTCTGTATCCTTTGCTCAACCGGCAACCATCCTAGCTCTTTCAGCAAAGGTGACACGTGCTCAAACCGCTGGGACTTGAAGACCAGCCTTGCAGCCATGTTCATAGTCCGCTGTAGTGGCATAATAGCTTTCTTTGGCAGCCCAGCCAAAAGGGAATTACAATAATCAAGCCGAGACAGAACTAAAGAGCTAGTTAAATTTTTTACAAGCCACTGAGGGAGACAGCTCCTAATCTTGGATAGGGATCGGATGCGATGGCTAGCTGTAGAGGCAGTCTTCTGAATGAAGCTTTTAAAATTGAGGCAGCTGTCGAACACGACACCTAGATTACGAGCACGTGGTGAAAGTCGCACAATAGCATCACCTATTAGAACAGCAAAGCCTTTTAATCCAGCCACACGCTTAGGGTGTCCTATGAGAAGCAGTTCGGTTTTATCGTCATTTAATTTCAGGAAGTTTTCCGACATCCAGGATCGAATATCGGCAAAGCAAGCATTCAGTTTCTCAGTTGCTGCAGCAGATTCCGACGGTTTAAATGACAAATACAACTGAGTATCGTCAGCATAAAAGTGATATCCTACTCCATGGGCCTTAATCACTTTTCCCAGAGGTTGCGTATAAATGGAGAACAGCTTTACATATGCTGCAAAGGGAAGAACTGCCTGCAGCAGGAATCGAACTCATGACCTGGGTTGAGTAGTGCGAGCACGTTGCCGAAAGACAAAGACCCGATCGTGTTCAAGAAAATAATGCTGGTATTTAAATAAAACAATAATAGGCTATATATATATATATATATATATATATATATAGCTTTTAGAAGTAGGCTAGACTAGGCTGCTTGTCAAATTTCCACCTTACTTAAAGTTGCGATTCTACAATCGACTTTCCTCCCAACTCGGCACCAACTAAGCCATCAATTTCCCTGTGGTTTGAGCAATTTATGTCACTATATCTATGGCGTGGAACCAAATGGAACGACTGTCACGCAGTATAAACTGCTGCAACTTTAAGGCTCTTTGCTGTAGCAAGGGACCAATCAAAACTAGGGGCGTGTCACATAAATCCTGACCAAAGCAGCAAAGCTTATTGTTCTTCAAGCTTTATCGAGACATTTAATCAAGGCAGCTTCATGTTTACGGAGGTCTATTCGTCATAGTCACTGCTTCACCTAATCACACAAAGAAGACTCAGCACGTCAGTAGATGAAATGCACCCTGAAACTCTGTTAAGAGCACACTTCTTACAAACATTTTACATTTTAACAATAAACCTTTCTTATATGCTCACCTTCCTTTTCTTCCTCCTCTTCCCAGTGGTCAAGTGGTAAATGCATTTGATGACCGAGGTAGTGGGTTCGAGCCCTGTGGCATACGTAAAGGGCCTCAATAGATATTAGGTTCGCTTAGGATGCTATACAAATAAAATTGTATATTTTTTTATACTCTGCAATTAAGACTAGAGCTGCAAACTCGATTTCTATTGGTGTTGGCCAGCTGCATCTACAGGTATCGTTTTGTGCTATCCAGCCTCCTGCATTAGAGCAGGGGTTATGGGCCGGACTAAATCAGCCATCAATTTTCCCTGCATCTGCAATGTATACGCCATAAGTTAGGATCTGGTGATGCCCTTAGACTGGTTTTCCTCTTTACCTGACTTAGTATTATTGGTGAGCAGTGATTATAGAGTTCCACACCTTTTTTAAATGGAATTCACAGGCTCACTTGCTTGCTCACACGCTCATTTGCTCAGTTACTTGTCTCTAAACCGAAGCTTCGGCTCCACGTTGTTCCAAGTCCGCTTCCGGTTCCACTTCTGCCTGTCCGTTCTTCCTGTTCCGCCTGCCGTACCAGTTCCTCGCTTGTAGCTGTTGGCGGAGCTGCCGCTACCTGGATGTCCGGTCGCTGACGCCGAGGCTGAGCGTAAGCAGCCGAGCGCTGTCCGCTTTGTTGCAGGCGTGGACGTGCAAGCGGGCCTCTTTCCCAACATCGAGTACAACCCGCTGTCCTCGGTGGAGGGCTGCGTCTATCGGCTCGCCGAGGCCGAGCTGTCACTCGTCGACGCCTACCACGGATATCCGCTTCACTACGCCCGAGCGGTGCTGCCCGTCTGGGTGGTGAACTGCCGCGACCCCGACAACTACGGTGTGGCTCAGCACTGTGTGCCCGCCGTGGCGTATGTGGCGCAGGACGGCTGGCTGCACAACGCGGCTTCCAAAGTGGACGGCGAACGCCTTCGCGACTACAGCGTTCGCCAGTGCCTCAAGTCCGCGGATCTGCTCACTTCTAACTACAGACAGCAATTGCTCGCCATGCGTTGCCGCTAGGCGCCGTTAGAGGGCGCATAGCTTCCGGAAGTTCGCCGGTTACAGCGAGTTGCTTCCTAGGTTTTGACCTACCGGGCGCGTCTTCCGGATACCGACTCTTGAAAAACAGGGGGCGGTGGTGCGTGAGGCTAGCGACATGCGCTAATCTGGGGTAATCCGAGTCGCTGTCGCATTCTCGACCTTATTCCCGCCATCATTCTTCGTTTCGAGCTGCCGTCGCTGGCAGCAGGTGCCCGGCGATTCGACGTAAGACCGCCGACCATCTGCTCACACGCCATACCGTCACGTGACCCGGATGGACGCATGGATGTCGAGGCCCCGGAGCACCGAGCATTTCATCGGTGCTTCGCGCTAATAAATGTGGTTGGCAACGCTCTCGTTGCTGAAAACTTCGCCCCGAGCATTCGTTCGATAGACTGGTGCGCTTTCTGCCAGACCGAGCGTTACGAATCCTTGTAATTAGGTAATAATTATAATCAGCAATAATGCCGTTATAGTTAGTTGCGCTTCGAAAGCTCCCAGCGGCCGTCTCGCCCACTACGCGTCTAGACTACGGAGTGGCTCTCGCTGCCGGCAACTGGGCGGAGGTATTCGCTAAGCACTCGATAACGCGATTGGCCCGAGTTTAACGGACGTGGGTGAGCGTATTAATTATTTATTACCGGATCGCTATGCCTTCTGGAGTGGGCGCACGGTGCGCAGATGTTTAGAGCAGCGAATCGAAGTTGACGTAGTGGCGGTATCGATTAGCGCTTTAAGCGGTTTGATTAGAATTATTTTCGCCCCCCCCCCAATGCGATGGAATCGCCGGCACTCGCTCGCTCGGGGCCTCGGCGGCCGAACGGACTGCCCGCCGTCGCTCTCTCCTCGTGAGCCCGAGCGTGACGCCGGCGGCTCAACGGCTGCTCAAGCAACCGTTGAGCTGTGAGACATCCGTCCGGCGCTCGGAGGTGGCGCCTCGAGCGACGGCGGCAGGATCGTACCGCCTGTCCGGTCTGCGCCGCCGAGAGCGTCGGCGTCAAGCTCGCGGCGGCTGTCGCGTCAGCTGCCGGTGGTGGGTGGTGTGCCTGCGTCGATGCCTTCTATCGTCGGCGGCTGCCTGCTTGCGGTCACCCGGAACAGCACCGCGAGGCAAGGTGCCGAGCTGCGACTGAGCGGAGCGACCACTCGCGGCGTCGATGCCGAGCAGGTGGCGGCCTCCGGAGGCGACGCGACAGTCAGCGACCGGAAGCTCTCGCCGTGCGCCTTAGGGGGGCGGGGTCGTGCTCGCGTCGTTCAAAGCCGTCCTGCCCAGCTGCTTCCTCGTCGAGACCCCGGGGGTGCGCGAGCGGCTGCGATAGCTGAGGACTTCTAGTTAAGCAATAATGTTGCTTAATAGTCGCTGGAAAAATTTAGAGCTAGGCTTGTCTATCGGGGACGTCGAAGTTTCAACAATACACGACTTCTCACCGACTGCCTCTGGCTCCCAATCAAGCAGCAAATAGACTTTGGTTTTGTCACTCGCTTTTAGGTCCCTTCATTCATTGGCTCCAGCCTACCTATCAGATCTACTCTCCAATCAGGCTAAGCATCTTACCACACGCTCTTCTGACTCAAATCGTTTAGCTGTGCCTCGAACGACCTCAAATCCATCGGAGACCGTCCCTTTAGTTTCGTCAGCTCCCAAAATCTGGAACTCACTTCCCACCGACGTTACGGCATCTTCCAAAGGCTGGGCATATACACATATTTAGGACAGCATTTAGTGGGTTCCTGTGATTCGTCCTTCACGTGCTAATGCATGCTGACACTGTGCATGCTGCCACTAACAACATTTGCATGCTGGCCCTGTGCATGTCACCCCTAACAATATTATTCATTTTGTTTGTTTATCAAGCATGATATTACTCACCATTCAATTGAATTTCCTTTTGCAGCAAATGTAAAGCGCCTAGAAATAGATTGAGTTCTCCGAGGGCGCTTTATCAAGTGCATTATTATTAATATTATTATTATAATAAACCGAAGTGAAATCCCAACTTTTCCTCACAGCATTTTTGCTGGATCCGTGTGAATTTTCTTTTGTGTTCTTACGCTCGCTGATGTTATACACGCTATCACTAATTATAATTACTTTAACCTAGAGGAGAGGCTGAGATTTTCATTTAGGGCGAAAACCAGCAAGATTCTCATACAAGGGGCAAGACAAGAAAGTAATGAGCAATTATGGCGCACAATATACTTTTATTCGACACGAACTCAGCGGCTGCTGATCAACCGGAAGTAGGACAATTTTGTCGTTGATGGCAGTCGGCTGGCGTAGGGAATAGCCTCGCAATAGCTGGAGACTCATGTCGCTGTCTTACTACAGCGGCGGGTCAGTGCAGGCTGGGGCGTCGGGGGGGGGGGCAGGGCGGCAGGGGCAGGGCAAGACTTTAGCTCCAGAGTGAGGCAGGCGGCTGGATAGCTGGCTACAAAGCGGCTCTTGCTACGTCGCCGAAGTCGAATCACGTGACATTCGGACCAGGCCTTCCACTCAAGCTGTTCTCAGACTATCAAATAATGAAGGAAAACAATGTTCCAGATCGAACAAAGCAGCATACGAGTGAGTGAAGGCAGGCTGAAGTATCTTTACGAATCTTGATGTTCAAAGTAAGATTCCGTTTTGCTTCGTCGTCGATGAAACAAACCCCAATATATATGTCGTATGCGTCAGTGTGCATATACCCGCGTACGCAGTAGTCAGTGTGCATATACCCGCGTATGCAGTAGTCAGTGTGCATATATATATGTGCGTATATATATGTGCGTATGCGTCAGTGTGCATATACCCGCGTACGCAGTAGTCAGTGTGCATATACCCGCGTATGCAGTAGTCAGTGTGCATATATATATGTGCGTATATATATGTGCGTATGCAGCAGTCAGTGTGCATATACCTGCATGGCGCCGAATGTATAACGACGACCGAAATAGACGCAGTGTGCACTTGCGCACTTGACCTCAGTTCAATCAGCAGATCCAAGGTGAATTTCTTCGCTGCAACATAGACCAACAGCTGCTGCAATGCTGTACGAGTCTACAAATTTACTGTTAACAGCGAGTTCACTCTGCCTATCGGAGATGGATAGACATTTTTCCTGACCCGGTATCTTGCAAAGTTCGACCCGATCTCGACGAGCTGGCGGGGAGGAATGGCAGCCAGGAATGGAACGAGAGCTGCTAGGAATGCTGGGAATGGAACGAGAGCTGTGAGGAATGCTCGAGGATGCTCGGTTCGAGGGCTTTCACCGGTTAAGGTCAAGGACTAGGTTTTTGAACAATCGTCTCTCGATACAAACGTCAAAATCAAAATGCTGATCCGTGCCTCAACACTGCAGTCTTTTTTTGGATCACGAAGCTTAGCTGCATAGGTGCTGCACAGCACAGCATGCCCCCAGAGATGCAGGGGTCTGCACCACTGCAATGTGCAGCCTGCACCAGTATAGCCTGGCCGAGCAGGCTCTACGGCCGTCACGGCCACTGAGGGTCAGCACGAGCACGTGACCAGGGCAAGCTCAGACAAGCCAAGGGCGCACGCTGCCAAGGCAAGTGAGCGATCGTCGACGACGAAGAAGAAGTCTCATCTCTGCCATCGAACCATCCGACATCGATCGTAGAGCTTAAATAGAGATTTATTATCGTGGGTCAATTGACTAGGTTCGACTACAGTTCGCTCCGGGGACAACAGCTCAACCGGAGCCATCGACAGGCTACGCGCGGCCAACAACAACGGCTGACTCAAGCAGTGGCAGCATCGGGCAGTCCGGCTTCCGCTGCCGGAAGCTGGCAGCGCAAGCTGGCAGGTGCCGTGCAGCCCTCGACAACGGCAGACTGAGGCGGACACAGACTGGGTCGCCCGGCAAGGCTGCGCCTGCCGTGCGCGTCGTGACCGCGAGAGGCCTGCAAGTCAGGTGCCGCTGGCCTCGCACTCGCCAAGTGTGCTGTGCTGCCCCCTCCCCCGTGCTGCTCGAGAAGGAGCTGCTGCCGCAGCCGCCACTGCATCCGCTGCTGCCGTCGCTTCCGCCGCCGGCTCTCTCAAGTCTATAAAGTTCGGAGTCCCGTGGCAGCCAGCACCATGTAATAAAAAACAAACAAACTGGGGCAGCCACGGCTTCTGCACTCGGAGCTCCATCGAAATGGCGTCGGAGCGGAAGGAGAAGGCATGGCACAACTCGGCCGGAAGGAGGCGGCAGTCAAGCTGCAGCGGCTGCAGGGGAGCGACCACGTGACACCAGCTGTGCGGTGGCAGCAGCAAGTTCGAGGCGCACGTGGCGACGATGGCGTGGCGACAGCTCGGCAGCAGCAGCAGCAGTGTCGTCGTGTGTCATGGCGTGTCAGGCCGGCGTAGGCCCCCATCCGGCTTTCGTCCGCGTGGCGACCGACGTCAAGCCGGGGCCCGGCGGCCAAGGCTGACTGCAAGGAAGTGACGACGACAAAGGAGCAGCAGTGCTCGGCGACCCGGCGCTTCGGCGCTGCTCACGCTCCGCCAGCGAGCGGCGGCAGCGTCGATGAAGACGTCGGAGGCAAGATAGAGCTTGATGGGCGATCGCTCGATGCGGCAGAGGAGCCGAGAGCAGGGCACGTGACACTCGTCACGTCGTCACGGGAACGTGGCGTTCTTGTTGACCCTTCTCAGCGTAAACGAGGTGCCCGCGGTTGCCTCGGGCAGCACGGCAGCCGCCAACGAAGGCCGAGGCTTCTCGCGCACGACGAACACCGATAGGATCTGAGTATTGTCCATAGCGTAAAAGACGTTGGCATCGTCTGGGATTTGCAGCTCTGCAGCAGGAGAACAGCAGCGCTGCCGTGGCGGCGGCGTCGGCGGGGGGGGGGGGGGGTGGCATGCAGGAGTTGCAGCATGGCGGCGGTGCGACTGACTGCTGCGACAGGCAGCAGCTTCAACGACACGGGGCAACCGACAAGACCAGCAGTGCACATCGCTGTCGGTGCAGCCGCTGCCAGGCGTCACAACGCAAATCCCCTAAGCAACAGCATTCGAAGGCGTGCCGATGTCACTGCAACCGCCGATATTACAGCCTCCACGATCTCGCAAGGTATACGGCTAGTACGAGCTCTGGCAGGTACCCGGACTTTGCGAGCGACGGCAGCAAAACCGGCCCTGCGGCAGTGGAGGCAAGCCTCTGCCGTGGCGCCGTCCCTGCATGCTGCCTGCTAGTGCCACCGCCGGCTGGTTTGGCCTAGTGGTTAAGGTGCTCTCTCCGACCCCGAGGTCGTGGGCTCGAGGACCCCCGTGACAGAGGGCGGAGCATCTGAAGAGAGATTCAGTTCTCTTAAGGCACTATACGCGAATCAACTACTATTTATTATTTATAGCCTCGGTCTGCTGAGAGCCAGTCTTCTGAGAGCCAGGCAAACCACCACCGGTGGTGGTTTGCCTTCAGACGAGATGCATATAGTAATAATAGAGATAATAATAGAAATATTATTTTATTTAATTTATTGACGAGCTATTTACGAGCTAATTAATTAATCAATTTAATTTAATTTATTTATTGACGAGCGACGGCAGCAGCAGCAGCTGCTCGGCGGACCCTGCGAGCCGCCGCCGCTCGAGATAGGAGAGCACGAGGACGCTTCGGAGCCTCAGCTCCGTGCGGTAAGCGTCTATGTGGCTCAACGTCTCTGCCGACGACGAATCAGTCAGAACGTCTGCCGACGACCGACCGACCGAGCGAGACAGCCGGAGCAAACCGAGAGCCGGCGAGCGTGGGGACAGCCCCTCTGCTTAGTAAATGATGAGCACGTGCAGCCACGCGATGCCGACTTGACCGTTCGCAAACGACAGAGGCAATGGCTGCTATCCAACGAGCCGCCGGGGCTGGCGGCTCACCGACCGCGGTAATCCAGCCAGGCTAGATGCCAGATTGCGGGCTACAATGCAAGCTACTCGCCGGAGCATCGTCAGCCGATCGACGGGTCTGCTGACGGGTAGGGGGGAGGGGGCCGATCGTGCCACACAATCTATCAGGCGTCGCTGTAGCAGCCTGAAGCCGGGTCCAATCGCGATTGGCCGGCACTGACAGCAACGGCGGCCACGGCTGCAATCGGGTCGGCGGCCCAACTGCAGAGGCAAAGGGTCGCAGCAGCAGAGGCTATGCATGGTCGCTACCTTTCTTCTTGTCCAGCAGTTGCGTGAGGCAGTAGCGCCCGCTCTCCTCCGGGTCAGCATGGAACTTTTCCAGCGTCGTCTTGATGAGATTGTGCGCTCTGGCTTTGTTGGTCAGCTGCAAGGGTCGAGACAAAGGGGACAAAGTCGTTAGCCGTCGTCGTACGCTGCCAGCCCAGGGCACACGGTGCAGCCCCATTTCTATTCTCTCCTCTTTCCTCTCTCTCTCAGCCGAGCTATCACATTGACTTTGCGCCGTTTGTGCCATGGAGACATTTATTATAATTATATTACTTCTTGGCCAGCAACTATCCGTCAAGCTAATCTACCAGTTGTGTGGTCCGACAAGGTAAACAAGATTTATCATTCGGCAACGTTTTGCTCAAGTTAGTGAGAGGCATGGCCTGGTCAGGAGCACTCAGGGTCAAAGGCACACTGCCACAACATCCGGCGACGTTCACACCCTTTCGGTGCTCTATCAATTTTTTTCGTTTAAGTTCAACACGGGGCTGTAAACATCCGCTTTAGAGTTTCCATAGATTTTCCATTTACCTCCTCGAGCCGAATCATAGGCCGAATCGTGGTGCACTGCGTGAACGAATGCATACGCGTATACCGAACTGCAAATTTTGGTGTGCACGGGCTTACTTACCAATATGGTCTTGTAAGAGTCGGACGACACGGGAACCTTGCCATTCGGCGCGGCCTCCAGATGCACACGCACCAGCCGCTGGTCGGACGACACCGGGGTGGCAATGGCGTCGAGGTCGCCGGAGGACGAGCCGGAAGACTGGCTCGAGTGGCGCGGGTGCCGAGCCGCCGCCACTCCAGGCGTGGCTTTGGACGGCATGGCGGATGATGGCAGTGACCCCGGCAGCGGCAACAGCAGCGGCTGCTGAGGCAGCAGTGGCACGCCGGTGCACTCGGACGACGCGCTGCTGCTGTCCAAGCTGCTTATCGCGTCGTCGTCGCCGAGCGACGTCAGCGATGTCAGACTGTAAAAGCTGCAGCAGACGAGCAGCGACGTTGGCCAGGACCAGGACTATAGTGACAGAGAAGACACGCTGACACAGGGTACACCTGTACACCGAGATACTTGGATAACTCGAGCAAGAGGTGACGCCGCAGGCAGATGGAGGGCAAGGGGTTACAACCGCTGCTGCATAGCTCTGCAGCAACCTTCCCGTGGACAACAGGAATTTCCCCTCTAGCTATCCACCAACCACCAATGAAGACAGGGAACGATCGACATTGGTGGTAGTGAGTTGCATGCCGATGCGCTGGTCTCAGGACCTAGGCGAACGTAGCGTCTCGGCTGCGAGATTAAGTGAGGCACCAAGTCTTGTCCATGTCGACCATTGCCCGGCGTCAGTCGGCAGGGCAACGGTCAAAGGCCTCTAAGGGTAGAGACCGGATCTAAGATATGATCTAAGGGGTACAGATCAGATCTAAGAGGTACAGATAAGATCTGAGACCTAAGATATGATTTAGGAGGTGCAGAGCAGATCTAAGAGGTAGACATAGGATCTAAGATGTAAGAGGTACAGATCAGATCTATGGGTACAGTTCAGATCTGAGATCTGTGAGGTACAGATAAGATCTAAGATCTCGCAAGAGTATGTTCTGCATATGGTCCCAAGGTCAAGGAGATGAACAGACCTTGACCTCATCTGAGGTGGCCAACTACAGAGGGCTGGAGAGGGCATGGCGGCCAGCATGACAAGAGATTCGAGGAAGATTGCCGTGCTGCACAAAGCCTGCAGCCCGCAGCAAGCTGCTGCATGGTGCATCCCACCAGAAAACTGTCGGTGGGCGCACTGCCTGCTGCCCTACTTTGCCCCACAAGATTAGACACACTGCAAGGGGGAGGAGGAGGAGGAGGAGGAGGAGGAAGAGGAGTGCATGCCACTCTTTTCCTCTCTGAGACAGCAGACCGGAACAGATAGGAGTGGTCTCACTGCCATGCTTAGCAAGCCTTAGCTGCCTGCTCGTACAGCTGGCCGGTAGACAAGCCTTGCTGCATACCTCCCCAACGACACAGCAGCTACTAAATTTGACACTTCCGGGCAGCGGCCATTCAACGGATGCTCTGACACTCTCCTGTCAGACACTTTTGTCAGCTGCCACCTGCACTGCTGGAAGGGCAGGCCTCTCCCACGAAACTTCCAAGCTGAGAGGACGAAGGGAGGAGGAAGCAGAAAGGCTCTGCATGCAGCACGGCAGCACGACAATCGGCCAATGAACCAAAGGAGACAGAAGCTGTGGCAACGTTGGGTGGCCGTCCACCACAACCTCGCCAGCAAAGTGCAGCAGCAGCAGCAGCGGCAGCAGCAGCAGCAGCAGCAGCTGCCTGTCACTCACAAGCTGCTGTTGCTGTTAGTTCGGCTGACGCGCACCTTGGTGGACGTGGACGTCGGCGCGTGAAGGGGCTCGATCGCGTACGACAGCTCAAAGCTGCAACAACAAGAGGCCGCTTGCTAGAGCGAGACGCCTCGGTGCGGCCGGTCTGCACATTGCCATCTTCTTCTTCGGTCACCTGATTTGCTAGAGCCAGAAAAGCTCGAGCACTGCAGAAACGGCTGGCGACGACGCGGCAACGGGCGACTGACAGTCACGTGACGGGAGCGCCAAGAGCAAAGGCCAAAGCCGGTGCCTCGTCGGAATGCCACGCTCACTCACACAACCGAGCCGCTCCTGAGGGGATCTTGGTCGCCGCGGAAGAGCAGCTGTCACAGCTCCCATCACAGGGCAACGATCGGCAGCGAGCGAGCTCTCTCGGCCAGGAGGAGGGAAAAAGCGGCCCCATGCTTCGGCACCAGTTGAAAAAGTGAGGCGTAGGAAAAAGCGTCGCCGACTCGAGGCGGGCCCAGCACTCCGGCGTGCGCATTGCGCTCACCTTTCGCTCTCGCTGTACGTCCGACACGAGCGGAACCAGGCGAGGAAGTCGGGATTGGGCTCCAGGTTGTACAGCCGCGCCGACGATTGGTAGAGCTGTATCTGCGCAAGGATGTCGAACTCACGCCGACGCTTTTCAAAGTTGATCAAGCCCGTGTCCGTGTAGTCGCTCAGGGCGGCATCAATCATGGCCAGGTCGGTGAGGAATGTGCCGAGGTATGGCACCGTGCCGAAAACACACGCTGCTGTTGCTGCCCTATGCTCGCACACAACGGATGTGGCAACCGTCGCTGGCAGCGGTGGCAAGCAGGAGGCGACGGCAGAGGAGGCGGCGCAGCGCACTAGAAAGCTTCTAGACCTTTCTAGTGCGAAACTAACGCAGCACAATAGAAAGGTCTAGAAGGCTGCCCTCGCCAAGGCTTTGAGTGTGCCAAGGGAAGCTCTCCAGCGCAACACTTGTCTTGCGGCTTTACTGAGTTACAGACATATAGTGACATGCATTGCACGAGCCCTGTCGTTTCTGCAAAGGGATACGCGATTGAATGGTGAGTAGTATCATGCTTGATAAACATGAATAACATGGTTAGGGGTGACATGCACAGGGTCAGCATGCAAATGTGGTTAGTGGCATCATGCACAGTGTCAGCACGCATAAGCACGTGAAGGACGAATCACAGGGACCCACTAAATGCTGTCCTAAATAGGTGTTTTTAAGTTCTGTGAATCATATACTGTGAATCATATATGGTAAGACAGAGGTCCGTTTAGCATGCAAGCAGCGGTGAATGACTACTTCTGAAGGTGAAAACCACGCGGGATGGGCCATTCACGACCTCAAAGGAAATCAGGGCTGGGCAGCCTTAAAAATGCACCAACACAAACCGTAATCAGCTGCATAATAATCGATGAACACTCTGGTTCAGTGACTGGCCTGAACTGGCACACTTGCGCAAAAGGAGCTGCAGATACGTCGTCTTTGGTGCTACGAAGAACTTAAAAACACACCTATTTAGGACAGCATTTAGTGGGTCCCTATGATTCGTCCTTCACGTGCTAATGCGTGCTGACACCGTGCATGCTGCCACTAACCACATTTGCATGCTGACCCTGTGCATGTCACCCCTAACCATGTTATTCATGTCTATCAAGCATGATACTACTCACCATTCAATCGCGTTTCCCTTTGCAGAAAATGTAAAGCGCCTAGAAAGAGATTGAGTTCTCTGAGGGCGCTTTATCAAGTGTATTATTATTATTATATTAGATTTAAAGACATTCACCGGTTAACGGAAGACGATCCCAGAATTGCACTGCTGGTACTGCACTCGGTCTTAATGAGGTGCTGAAGACTTTCCCCGGTTGATCCCCGAAAAGTCTCTATGCTTTTCTAAAAACTCTTCAGCAGACGAATTGAAGAGTGCTCTAGCCTTCTTTGTTCCAACCGGATACGCTACGCTGTTGTAAGCCGGACGCGGGCATGGATGCTAACGAAAGCCGTCATCACAACTTAGGCTGAAGCAGCTGAAGAAGCAGCTTCAATTCTCAATTCGCGTACTGGAGGCTGGACGATGAACCGGCTGACGTCTGGAGGCAGGCATAAGGTGCTATGATCGCCAGCAATGACAGTGTCTTCTTACAGCAACAAACAGTCTTCACGAACGTATTACACCGACTTCATATGCATTCTAGAGGTTCATTTGTTCGGGTTACCTTCTACTCATCTAGATCAACGCCATCCTGAATGCCGACTTGCTATCGTGGATGCAAATCGACCGCAAATTAGATGATAGCAGAACGTAATGCCTGCCTGCAAGTTCCTTTACTACCAAACTCGACAGACAGACGAACGTGTTCAAGACGATAGAAAAACCAGGGAAAACCAGTGCAGAAATAAGAGACGTTCAAACAGAAAAATCGCAATCGTGCACCTTGGGCGTTAAGCTAGGCAAAGGTGCAATCGCAATAACTGGTGGCAAGAGTAAAAGTGAAGAGACATGCTCTTCTGTTATCGCTTCACAAAGCATTTGAATACATACAAACTTAACACACCAATTAAAGACTTTCTCATCGCTATTCCACACTTGAGTGGTGGCGCAGCACAGCTGCAGAGGAAGCGCAATAGTCGGCAACAGGACCGCAGACGTCGCTAAGCGAGAATTGTGCCAGCAATGACATGGGGCTGCTGCCACAGCAGCAGCCCCAGGATGCTGCCAAGAAGCTGTCGTGGCCTGCTGCTGCTGGTGGCTACCTGCTGCTGCTCCTGCTCGGCGCTGGTCGACTTCAAAGAAAAGAGTTTGCTGGCGGTGCGAAAGATGAGCGAACTCCTTTTCCCGATTTGCTTGTCGAGGCTACCGGTGGACGCCACCTTCGCGGTGCCCTCCTGCAACGAATGTGTCAGCGCCTTTGAGCACCTTGCAGCACAAAGATACAATAGCGACTCAAAACAATGGCGCATTCGCTGGCTCCAATATCTGACGCACGTGATGCTGTCTGGCACGTGATCGGCCATCGCCTAGTTCTGCTGAGCAAGCGCTCCCAAGGCCACATGCATTCACACGCTCATGGGCTCAGGCTCAGCGAGCAGCGGAAATATTTCTGCTCCAATATTTGCCCAATCCCGATGTCGCTGGGCCTGCTAATAGCTTAACGGCCTCGGAGTGACTTCCTTAGCAACAGCAATGAAGGATCCGCCCGGTGGCAACGCGACAGATGCAGTCGATTGAGGTGAGGTCTAGGCAAGGAAGTGCTCCGAGGCGATCAGCTGCTGCAGCAGCTGGCCGCCAGATGGGGACACAAAGCTGCAAGGAGCTCAGTCAGCTGACGATGGCCACACCAGATGACAGGAAGGCCAAGTCTTTGGAAAGACAATGGAAAAATTTAGAGAAAGAGTAAACATTGAATTGTTTGATCTAAAATATGATAAGGATGTTCTAGTTTCAGGTAAAAGAGTAATGAGTGCAAGGTTCAAAGATAGAAGGTTGTGAAGGCCAAGCTTGCACAGGCACAGTCACCAGAAGTGACCAAGCACGACCAATCTTAGCAAGCGGGCAAAACGCTCGCAGTCGACTAGCTAGGGAGAAATTCATTCGATGCTGCCAGGCATGGCAGGTCGAACAGCCTGGATCAAACGACAAGCCCTATGGACGCCTGAAGGATATATAAAAATATATATATACAATTCATTTGTATAGCGCCATACGAGAGCTTGATCTCTATTCAGGCGCTTCACATATGCCACAGGCCCGAGCCCACGACCTCAGTCAACAAATCCATTCACCTTGATCTTGCTTAGAGGTGCTCGACAGACATATGCAAGTTTCAACTCTTCGGGTATTACAAATGATGTCCAGTTTGAGTATGCCGGAGAAAATTTGAGGAGTACTCCTGTAATGACTGTCTGCAGCACTCAGCAAAGTACACACTGGTGTTCACGGCGCCCGACGACAGTGCTGGGCAACAGTTTTATTCATCAACAGGGTAATGACCCTAAACATACTGAAAAGCAGATAAAAACTGTTCTGCCGGCAGTGCTGTCAAGCTCGTGAGTTAGCTAAGCCAGACATAGAATTTCAATAGCATACAGCTGACTATGAGCTGGCTTTGACCGGAGGTTAAGAAGCAATCCCAGCCCACAGCGCACCATCTAGACTTGAATTCCTATGCAGACGACATACAGCTGTACCTGTGCTTTGATCCCTTCAAGCCTTCCAGCACCCTCTCAACTCCCTTGCAGCATATATCATTGCTAACATTTGCTCTTGGATGGCAGCAAATTGTCTCTAATTGAATGCCACTAAAACCAACTTACTCGCCATAGGCAAACCTAGGGTGACAAAGAAATTGAAAAGCTTAACTAATGCTCAAAATCGGCTCTGCCCCAGCACGTCCTATGCATGCAATCTGAGTGTCCTTTTCCCGATGACCTTTCATGAGCTCCACAGCCAAGTCTGCCTACTTTCAGCCATATAACATCGCAAAAATTCGGGCCTGCTAAAACACGGATAGTTGGCCCGTGCATTTGTGACAACCCATCTCGACTTTTGTGACTCGCTACTTGCAGGCCTTCCTGCCTTCGGAATCAGCCGCTTACTGCGGGTGTAATACTATGCAGCTAGGCTTGCCTATTGTGAACGTCACAGTTGGCACATTAGACCACGTGGCTTATTACCGTTCTGCATTGGCTCCCTATAACACAGCATATCGACTTCGAAGTTTTGTCACTTACGCACTCCCGATATCCGGTCTCGACATCACCTGGCTGGAGGGAATTAAAATAAAGAAGCTAAAACGCCTTCCTGATCGAGCTGCCGGTCCCCGTGTGTGCGATGCCCCCTTTGTGTAGTTTGTATACTTGCTGACGATGTGCATGCTATCACTAACCAAATGGCTTGCTTTCTTTTCAGCACAAGTAAAGTGCCAAGTAAGTGATCTAGTGTTCTATTTAGGGTGCCACATTCTCAGTGGCCGTGCAACCTAGGCTGGCGGCTGCGACCCACATAGTAGATTGCATGAATGACCCGGATGAGCGGCTGCTAAGGCTGCGGAACAGTGAGTTGCACGACAAAGCTGGTCAGCGGCTGAATAGGTTCGAGGCGCTGTCGGGTGCTGAAGGTAAACAGAGGGGAACCTACTTAACAGTAGATAAATTATGGCGATGCTAAGCCTGTTAAGTGCTTGTTAGTATGCAATGAAAAATCGTACTTCGTCGCATGAGCAGCTTTTGTGTTAATCTACTCAGCATTGTACAAAATGCAAAATCGCGAGCCTCCTGTCGTCCTCCGTGGTGGCCATATTGCTGACCTTTGCAAACACTTACTAGCTCCGACGTGTGCATAAAACTATGACCGGCGGATGGGCGCTGCAAAAAAACCTGCACCTCAGAAGGTGCACGCCGTGGCTGATTTAGGAAATAATGCAGCAGTGGGTGCCTTCGGGTCTACTTCGGATGTCTTCAGGAAATGCACAAAGCACAAGTTCATGTGGTTCACTAGTTGCCAGCAAGATATCGGGAGTAACGGAATGAAGCCTGACATTGCATGGCAAACGCTAATTGCTACATTTACAACTAGCCAAAGGGCATCGGGCACAGGTGAAGCCCTGCAAACGACTTTTACATTTTAGACGATTGGCCTCATACGGTCAACAGTGCCCTGCGACCTAACAAAAACAACCACCACATCAGCCCCCTCCCACTTTGCAATTGCCACCGAAACGAGACACCCGCTTACTGAATGATGGCAGCATAAGTGTCTGCCTTGCGTATAAATATGACGGTTAGCCAGTCTTCTGCAGGGCTTGCACAACGAGGTGATTCATTATCGGCGGCCAAAAAATGCAGCTCCAAATACTCTGAACCAATCGCCAAAACAAAATGCTGGCTACCCTAATCACATCAAGTGCCTGGCAGGCTGCCAGCTCAGTTAGCCCCAACTACCTACACCTGACTGAGGTGGTGCATCAGCAGCTGTCGATCGTAAAAGCAGGAGAAAAGAGTGGGTGCAAATTAAAAAAAAACAGCACTCCAGTGTACCACTGGCTGCTCACTCGGGCAAAAGATTCCGATAACTGACACAGGTCGAAAGTCATAGTTGCAATAGAACCCATCCAATGCCACAGGCTGATCTATTCCAGCTCCAATGCCTCAGCTCCCTCCCCTTCTCTCTCCCTCTGTGCGTGCGTGCGCTGGCGCACGTGTGTGTCTCTCTCCTGTCTCTCTCTGTCACGCGCGCGCACACACACACACACACACACACACAAACGCACACACCCACTCCCTATATCACACATACATATCAGTGAGCTCACTCTCACTCCACTCACTTGACTCATTCCGCACACGAGATTCACTCAAAAAAAAATAATCATGTGATACTCAGTTATTAGTAGTTCTTCAGACTCATTAGTCGATTAACTTGGCTTCACCCTTCCATAATTAAGTAAATTACTACATTATAGATGCTGTTTCAGCCAGCAATTTGAAGTCTGAAGGAAATTTCACTTGTTTCACGGAAACAGCTTTTGGGGTACTAACGAAAAAAAGTTTCTCCGACCCTGGCAGCAAACAGCTAGAGGAATCGGGCAAAGCTAATCGTCATACTCAACAGCTTACATTCAGTATGACATATAGATAACTGCATTTTAGAGATTCCTAAAGGCAGGGCATGTGTGAGAGAGACATACAGAGGAGATAGATCAGACAGACAGAGAGGGATGTGTGTGTGTGTGTGTGCGTGCTGTGCGGGTGTGTGCTAATCTAGTGGTTGGGTGTGATAAATAGGACAAAAGACAGACGGACAGAGGCAAAAAAAACTGAGAGAGAGAAAGAGAGAGAGAGGGCAGATATACAGAATAATAGACAAAGACAGACAGCACAGAGGAGGATAGAACATTAGGACAGAGAGAGGGACCAACGAGGGGGAGTGGTGAGAGAGACAGAAAAGAGAGAGTGGAACTCTAGCAGTACAATGGCTGACGTACTTGGGCACGAACTTCTAACCTTGTTAGAAGCTCTCGCGAGCGACATCGTCGTTATGGTGTCTCGCTGAATATCTGTGACAAGTAATATAGGTGGCGCGGTTGGCTACTTGCCGACGCGACGCACAACTTCGGAAGCTATAGAGGCACCGCTCTGCAGACCCGAGACGACTTGAGCGCAGGTGGAGAAGGCGTGAGGTTTCGCAGCTGCATCGCACTGGACTCAATTTCGATCACCTTCGCTCGCTTGGAATGCTTCAGGTCGACGTCTTTGAGCACGGTGGCCATGACGCGATGGATGACACTGTTGAACTGCTCGACGGTGGCCACCACAGATGAGCAGTGATGTTGCGGTTTCGGCTGCCGCCCGACCTGTTCCACATGCTGCCGAGGCATGGTAGAGCCTCACGGCGACGAATAAATCCTGCAGCAAACGACGATGACTTCGAGAATCGGGCTGCATGATGCCCAAGATGCTGCGGCCGCCGACAGCACACACGTCCAGACTAGGCGAAAATAAGAGAGGCATGGCATCCATTACAGCCCAGCGAACGTGATGATTAAAAAAAGAAGAGAAAAA
>WPIO01000415.1:0-52960 GCA_009760855.2 Cristatella mucedo
TGTGCACATTCTAGTTTGCAAAGTACGTTTAAATTGACAATAATTTAAAGCCACGGCGACTTCGTGATTACATCATTGGAGCATAATTTTTGGCACAGTTGATCTATTCGAGCTGTTAGTGGAATATGTAGCTGGTTGTACAGTCAGCAGAGAACTTAGTGCTTGACATCTTTCTCCACAAAGGCACTAGTTTTGAAACATAACTACTATGCTGATAGCGTTGAACTGAAGTGTAAACCTCAACTAGTATACAAGTCATTTCTCTTTCTAGAATAGTTATGAAAAAGAAAACGTTTTCCTTTCTTGCACTGCTATTTTCTGTTCTACTTGGCTTGCAGGACTCAGTCAGTGAACTCAGCAGTAAGTCACGTGACTAACATTTCCTACTTGTTTTTTAAGGCAGATTTTCAGCCGAGAAACTCGAGGATGAAGCTGCATACCTAGAAGGGCACTGTGAGTAAAATTTGTATCCTGTGAATATTATCACGAGCTGTGCATCACGCAGGAAGTATTCCCTCAAAAGAGAAATTGTTTCTCAGACATTGCTTTATGCATTTTTGGGTAGTCATCAACTATCTAAAGCTTGATATTTAGACCATGTGCAGCCTTTGGCCTGACACAGTTTGCAACGATTTAATTTATGGAGAGTGCGACCCCTCAGCATAGGACAGTAAATTGCTTACCATTTTATAAACCTATTTTGGGTCTGACTGACAGGACTTCAGTTTTTGAGTGAAAAAAGGAGCCCTGGCTTTTTTAAGCTTCCGGGTGTAGACTCGAAGGAAGTTTTTGAAATTGTCTAGATCTTCATCAGACCCTGATTTTCTTAAAACAAAGCTGAAGCCTTAGCTTAACATGGCGCATCTTTTGAAGTTTACCACACCTACAGATGGCTTAATTGGACTGTTAAGGAGGAGCAGGAACTGATATTCTGCCAAAAAGCATAGAAGGGCGAATACCAGCATACTACAAAATTTCCACACCGACATTGAGGAAGAACATACTCTGATTAGTCATGGCAGTTGAAAAGAAAATATCTTTCTTTGCGAGTGCCTTATCGCAGTATTCTCTCTTTTTTGATGTCCGGCCAGAAGACTTAACCCACTTCACGATGAATAGGTTCCTAGCATTAATGCAATATCGATGCATATTTTCAGTAGTAACTTGTGTTCACCGTATATATATATATATATATATATATAGATATAGATATAGATATATATATATATATATATATATATAGATATATATATATATATATATATATATATACCGATATATATATACATATATATATATATATATGGTATATATCTGTATATATATATATATATATATATATATATATATATATATATATATATATACATATATATATATATATCTATCTATATCTATATATATATATCTCTATATATATATATATCTATATCTGTATAAATATATCGGTATATATCTGTATATATATATATATATATCTATATATATATATATATATATATATATATATTGCCGATATATACGTCTCTTTATTTCATTTGCGGAAAAATAGGTCGGCAGTGAGCCCCTTGCTCAAGGAGTTGGGTTGACTGCACCTGTCAACATCATTTCTTGCCTTGTCAAATGAAATGTAACTCGTCAAACGAAATGTGCTAGCTTGTAATTACCAAAATGTTTGACCGGTTTGAGATATTGCTGCCCAATATATGCGATTTAAAAACCAAGCTTGCTAAATCGATCCCCACAGCCCATCGAAGAAAATCATACGTTGGCATAAAGCGACCTTGGCTAATTTAACATCTGGTTACTCTCGAACTTCGAGTTCAGTAAGAAGCCATCGCTGAATCAAAGGTGCCGTACAGCTCACTGATTGCATCGTTTCCATCATTTGACTTTGTGAAGTACCTGCGAACCGGTGCACATATTGTTCACAATCTTGCATTTGAGACAGCCATCATCAAGATCCAGAATGGAAGCAGAGGTAAATGATATTCAGATGCAACTACCTTTGTCTACTCCCAGTTGAAATCGCCATCCAGTGGTGATAATTCTGATGAAATGAACGATCCCAGCATTTCATTTGCCGAGCCTACATTGAAGCGACAGTGTATACATCAGGCACCTGCATCGGCTTTCTTGGGCACAAAGTGTCTGCCGCCCACGTCGAATATAATTAAGTGGTAATTCTCACTCACCATGCGATTATTTGGCAGAAACGTCGAAGTCTGAAACCGTGCACTCTACAAGTTTTGGTTTTCCTCAAGCAAAATAGGAGATCTTTATAATTTGGTGCTAATAGCTGTAGTAGCGAATGATGGAGAAACGGAAGATGAGGAGGAGGAAGTGCAACCGTCTGATGAGGTGGAAAATCAAGTCACTCATGTGAGAGATTAAAGAGGACACTACTGTTGTGATTAACATTCAACACTAATTTGATTGAAAGTGTACATCAACATATTGTATTTGCCTTAATGACAATGACAATTTATTGTATTGCTTATAATGAAAGTAACAGTACATTGTATTGTTTGCTATGATAATGTAAATATAATATGTGGGGCTTTGAAAGTTTACATTACAATAGTTATAGTACTGTTCCAAGACCTGCTTTTGCCCAGAGAACTACGATTCCCCTTCCAACTTACTCGAAGGGAGGTGAACTGAGGGCTGTTTGGGTAACTGAAAACGATCCCTACCACCTCTATCTATGCTGGTGCATGACAGCGACTAGTACCCAGGCTGAGACTATGCTGCATACACATGCACACAAACACAAAATGCAGCCACCGGTGCTGTACGAACATATTTGGCGGCATCTACCGAATTCTTCTTCTGATGCTGCTCCTCATAAGGCTGGCAAGAACGCCGGCTTGCCTCCCTCGTTCCAAAAGAAAAAGTTCGGCAACTCTCGGACGGCTGGCAGTGGCCACGACCACAGCTACCTCAAGTGAACAATTTTTAATTAAATAGCTAGCTGAGACAACTGGGTTGACATGCCAGCCGATTAGGCAGTCGTCCAATGTAGTTACCCCCAGGCTGTAGCCATGTCAGGCCATTACTAGGCATTAACTGGTAGCTGCTGCCAGCTGCTGCTGCCGAGTAGGTAGTTACATCTCTGTATTGCTTGCTGACTTCATCGTAGCTCAGAACTGCACAGAGCACAGCTCAGAACTGCACAGATCAGTGCTGCACTGTCCTCGTGCCCCTCTTGCAGTTCACAGCCACACCAGCCATTTCAGTTTGAGGCTACAACCGATGATTGGTCACTGGCTACTCACCATTATCTCGCTTGATAGCCGTCACACGTTCGCTGCACTTCCCGTGTCTTATCCTTCGCACGGTCACGTATAGCAGGCGACTTGCTTGCCGGTGAGGCATAGATGCCCGACACCAACTCCCAGCTCCTCAGAGCCTGTCTCTGCAGTCTGTCGCCTCGATGGCTATAGCTGTCCACAAACCACAGCTTTCAGCCGAGCAGAGTAAGTCATACTCGAAGCAGCGCCGACTGTACAGCACCTGCCCTCTGCTCAGCCTCAAGAGCTGCAGCCGGGGACCGGGCACCCTCACTGGCCATCAGTGGCCATTGCACCGAGGTCACCACAAAAAACCGGTGCCAAGGTGACTTCAGCAAGTTCATGGTCCTCTCATCTCCAAGCGACTGATCACCAACGGCTGAAGCAGCAGCAGCATAACAACCAGCTAAGAAATCTCAACGGCTCTGGCTGGCACTTTCGCCTGCAATGGAATTCAAAGCATTGACTCCTGGATGTCTCGAATCCACGACCCTGACCCTAAAAACGTGAGATCTTACCCCTAGGCTAAGACCCAGGCGTAGTACAGGCCAGCTGATTCAACCACTTCATGTAAGTATGTTAGCAGCCTTGGCAGCTATCGGTCCCGGGCTTGCAACTAGCAATAATGGCTTGCCAGCAGCTGGACTAGCGCTCCGATAGAAAAGCCTGCACAAGCACACAAGTATCATGCTTAGACCAGCTTGCAGAGCCCCACAAGAAGAAGCAGCAGATGAATGAGTAAGACAGTGGAGGAAGCAATCTCTAAAGAAGCAGCAGCTCAGAACGACTTGACAGCATGTGCTACCTGATTCGGCAATATGACCGAACACGACCTCACCAGTATGATTCAAGTCAATCAGAGGCTCATCAATCTCACACGTTATTGATATTAGTAGTACCAATGAATTGCAATTAGGTTAGCAGTATAACTTGAACAAGCAAGAAGCTCATAAAAGCTTATGGAAGAAATCGCTTAGCGATTTTCTTGCAATTGATGGAACCAAACTCTCTGAAATGTCAAGCAGGACCAAGGACTTGAGGAGACAGCCATTATAAGTCGTTCATTCTCTGCCCAGATCGGCTAATTCGAACTGCTTCCCTTAAGCACCTGTAATCTGCCTACGAAAAGAGTACTCTCACAACGAGTAATACAAATGTCTTATTATGATTTTCCTTTCTGAATTAGGCTAGGCCTCCATCTACCTGCCTTTTTAGCCCTTAATACCAGCTTTTTTGGCTCGAGTCATTTAAATGTGCTTCTAACCCACCTATACGCCTCCGGAGACCAGGCCTTCGAGTTCGTATGCTCCCAAAGTCTGGAATTCTCTCCTGACTGACGTCAACACATCTCGTGCATGCTTTCCTGCATGCGATGTCTTTTTGAATCCACACGGCTGCTTGGCGAGCACCTCGAAACGTGACAGCAAGGTCACCTGCTGGTCGAGCTAATCCTAGACATCAGGACTTGGCCCAGAGATCGCCGGCAGAGGCTGCTGCTGACGTTTGTAGATGCAGGCTGCACTGACTGACTGGTGCAGTTCCTTGACAAATCTTTAAAGGGAGCCACCGAGGACCACGAGCTAGTTGTAGCAGCACAAGCCTGCACGAAAGGCTAAAAGGCTTCACTCAAAGCATCCATGCATAGTTTCTCTTTATGTAATGTGTATCTCCATCTGTAACTCCACAAAGCGACAAAGACTATGTGGGTTTTAAACAGGAGAGTTTTGTATAGCACACTCACAGCCTCAGCGGCTTTCCGTACGTATTTGGTAGCCACCAGACTTCATCTCATGCAACAAGGGTAAAGTGGGAAGCATAGCTGAGTGAGCAGAGCAGTTGAGGTCCTCAGCTCGTCTAGATGAATGGCACAGGCCAAGTGAATGTCTCTGACCAGATTCATGGGCTGCAGCAGCTGCTCTGATTTGCCGAGCCCACACTAAAGCTGCCTCTGCATGCTTTCTCTTTCAGCCTTTAGGAAAGTATCAGCTTTTGGTTTTGTCGCGAGTATTGTGCTGAGAGGAGTGTGCTGAGCAGATCACTCGAGCATTTAAAGCCTGCACTGGCTAACACAATCGCAGCACTTCTGTTGCTACTAGTCAATTCAAAGCAGATCAAAACATTAGCAAAGGTCTCGAGTGCTTCTGGCACTGCTGCTCAGCTCTGGCATAAAGCCGTTTGTTATGATCTGGGCCAATGCAGTGGTCACGTGACTCACTGCAGCTGAGCTAAGCAGGCTGAACACAAGGACCTCTGGCACTGCCTACGTCACATTGCTGGCTCGCCCGGTTGTACATCTTTTCTGCAGATAATGAATTTGTCAGCATTTCTCAGTCACGTGAATCGTCTCACCAACTCGGAATGGCCAATGCAATGGAGCAATGGACTTGGCAGTGTTATGCTTTGCTGAGCTGATGCCGATCACAATGCTGCAAGCAGGACGTAGCAGCTCTTTGAGCCCTATGACGTGGAAGGGTGCTGGTCGGCGCTTGTGCCTTAAACAAGTGCGAGGAAAACCCGGCTCTGACATGTCAGCTACAAAATGTATGTGAGAATCACTGAGACCAGGGTTAAGGTGCTTGCTCTAAGCAAACCAGGTCGTGGCTTCGAGTCCTGCATTAGGCGATCCTTTATTGCCCCACTGCAAGCTTCAGTGATAGCAAGTAGGACTAATACGGCACTACATTAATGAGGTAGTAGTAAAATCAGCCAACATTTATATTTTGCAATATCAATGGATGAAAAAATTAACATTGTAGAGCAGAACCACACTGAAAGTGCAAAGTAGGGCTTATTGTTTTGATGTTATGTTCTTTGGAGGGAAGGATGTGACTCAGTCATGAAAACTGACAAGCCAATAGCATTGGGGCCAACAGCATCTAGCCTTGTCGGCTCTCCTTTTGTCAGCCATCTTCTCATTTCGTCTTGATGACTGCTTCAGTTTGAATCTCACACGCCAGTCAAACATAGTGCCTAGAAAATGGCATTAGCGCACAGAGCAAACATCTTGACTTGTTGGGAATAAATTCGTTGCGATGACAGCACACAGCACGCACAGCATGTGCAGCACACAGCTTGCCAGGTTTCGGCTACAGTCAGATACAGCAGATTTTAAACTGCAAGCCTAGCACTGGGTGGTTCTTTTTTAGCGGAATGCACGAGTTATATCGATGAATCATTTGCAACAGCCTAGAGGTCTTTCACTCTGAAGGCAAGCACAGATAGCCTCCCCCCCCCCCCCCCCGAGGGTGCAGCAAAGAGGGGGGCCTTCAGGCACCTTAAAATCTCCTAGCAGGACCGACATTTATATCTAAACTCTGATATCATTTCCAATGAAAGAGTAGCGCAATCGCAGCGACAAGGTAAACACCGTAGCTGGCTTCAGCACAAAACGTATATTCTCCAGACGTTGGCAGTGCACCGGCACACAACCACTCTGCTGCTACTTGACCATGTTGCACACCCTTATCCCTTGAGTCTCCTACCCCAGCCCCTACTTTCCTGAAACTGCCGAGCCCCTAGTAGGGGCCTGTACTAATGCTGCAATAAGAACTAATCGAATTTAATAATACCAATACGTCGCTAGTCGAAGGTCAAAACCTAGCTAAATCTCAATCACGGCGCTTTACAACTCGTGGCAAGAGAATCAACAACCAAACAGTTTCATGTTACGAAAAGCAGCATTCTTTACTAAGTAACCAAAAAACGCAAGTATCATACTTAGACAAGCAAGAACAAAAGCTAAAGTAGTCCCTAACGATACACAGACTTGCCCAGATTGGTGCCATGATAAAGTGGTCATTTGTGCTAAGTGCTGCTGAGAGATCAATGAGACCAAGTAGAGAGGCCACGTCCACATTCAGTATCACTCTCTTATCTGCATTTGCATGTCTATCTCTATTTACTCGATTTGTTACAGAGGGAAGCAATGGATCCTATTCAAACTTCACAAAGAGAACTACCCAGGACGAATATAGATTATTCGTCGCCTCGGACAAGTTGTCAAGATATGGGGTGGCCATAAGATGATTAAAATTTCTAACCCTAACCCACGAGGCCTGCCACGGCTTGGCTCCTTCATAGCAAGAGCAGAACCACTGCTCCAATTTTAGCCTCTCCTTGCCCCCAGGTCCCTTTTTTCGACAATAAAATATAAGCTGTTCCATTCCTATTTTTAGATCAGGTCACCAACATTCTAGGCTAGCAATAGGCATTCAAGGTTTACTGAGGTAGAATCGCCGAGCCTATTACGAGGAACACAGGCTTTTGAACGACTAATGATTTTCACAAAGCCATGTAAAGCAGGTCCAACTAACCAGCTGCAGAACATTGCATCGACTGCAAGCGTCTCATTCAATCCACACCTGAGCTTACTGAGTTACAAAAGTCAATTAAGGATGTCACTCAAACTCGTGGACTCGGTTGGCTTCAGTGTGACTGTCTGAGCAGGCCCAAATGTACATAGCTGGAAGTGGGCAGAATTGACTCTGATGGAGGAGCTGTTAAAGCTCTTCCATTGAAAGCTCACTTCAGAGCGAAAAGCGAAGATTGCTGCACGTTCTACAGGAGATTTGATCGCCACACATTCCCTTGTCAGGTCTATGTTTTCCCATTCTGAGTAACACGAGGTTTTCCCATTACCAATCAGCTGGTATAATTGTTATTAAACGATCTATTTCTTTTCCATTGTTGTTCAAACGCTGGCAATACATGCTGCATACCTGTAGCTGAGAGAAAGAGAGAGAGAGAGAGAGAGAGAGAGAGAGAGAGAGAGAGAGAGAGAGAGAGAGAGAGAGAGAGAGAGAGAGATAGATAGATAGATAGAGAGAGAGAGAGAGAGAGAGAGAGACGGAGAGGGAGATAGAGCTCGACATATGTACTATGGGACGGAGGAGTCAAAGCACAGACATATTTGCTTGGGATCATCTGCATAAAAATGAAAGATTAAATTATGCTTGGCGATTCCTTTGGCCAGAGGTAGAGTAATATTGTGAACAGATATGGAAAAGCACACAACTTTCAGTTAAACCGCACCCAACTGCCCCTTAGATGACTGTTGTCAGTAGAAATACATGCTCTGAAATCTTCTGCCAATATAACACCAAAAGCATCGCAGAGCGGAGTCAGTGATGCCCATGTGAACTTCAGGTGCTCAAGAAGATTTGGGAACCAACGGTAATAATAATAGATCATTTTATAGCATCATAAAAGATTTCAAGGAACGTTTTCTGGCGCTTTTGCACATCTCTGCAAGAGAATCAATACCCAAAGATTATTGACTAGCTTGGTATCAAACGTGCCAATGCGAAAAATATCAGACCAAAGCCAACAATAAAGTTGCCCAAACCCAACTGTAACGTGCCTAGAAAGAGAATGAGTTCTCGGAGGCTGCTGTATAAAATGTAATACTAATATAATTCTAGTGTTATCATCAAGACGCTGGTGGCCACAACTTACAGAGACCCCTGGCTATTAAGATTCTTTGAATGATGACCAGGGACACATGCCAATAACATCGGGTACGGAGAAAGATGAGCTAACTATAGCGAAGAGACAGCTGACACGCTTACACGCCTCTTTAGCTGAAACTTTGCAGATTAAAGGTGATAATAGTGACAGAAGCCGGAATCACGTTCAAATTAGGAATCACGTGACTCAGTCATGAAAACTGACAAGCCAAGAGCACTGGGGCCAAAAGCATCTAGCCTTGTCTGCTCTCCTTTTGTCAGCCATCTCCTAAGTTTGTCTCGATTACTGCTTCAGTTTGAATCTCACAACCCATCTCAGATATAGTGCCTAGAAAATGGCACAGAGCAAACAGCTTGACTTCGTGGGAATTTATTCTTTGAAATGACAGCATGCAGCACGTGCAGCACGTGCAGCTTGCTAGGTTTTGGCTAGAGTCAGAAACAGAGGCAGATCATACACTGCAAGCCTAGAACTAGTCGGTTCTTCTAAGGAGAATGCACGAGTTATATCGATGAATCATTTGCAACAGCCTAGAGGTCTTTCACTCAGAAGGCAAGCATAGATAGTCTGCCCCAACAAGGGTGCAGCAAAGATGGGGGCCTTCAGGCACCTTACACTCTCCTAGCAAGACCGACATTTATATCTACACTCTGACATCATTTCTAAAGTAAGAGTAGCACGATCCCAGTGACAAGGTAAACACCATAGCTGGCTTCAGCAGAAACGTATATTATCCAGACGTTGGCAGTGCACCAGCACACAACCACTCTGCTGTTACCTGACCATGTGTCACACCCTTATCCCGTGAGTCTCTGACCCTACTTTCCTGAAACAGTCGAGCCCCTAGTAGGGGCCTGTACCAAAGCTACAATAAGAACTAATCGAATTTAAAAATAGCAATACGTCGCTCGTCGAGGGCCAAAACCTAACCAAATCTCTATCACGGCGCTTCGCAACTCGTGGCAAGAGGATCAATAACCAAAGGTTTCATGTTGTCGAAAAGCAGCATTCTTGTCTAAGTAAGCAAAACACAATTGTCATAATTAGACAAGCAACAACAAAAGCAAAAGTAGCAAGAAGACACTCAGGGCAAAGGGTTGGTAGGACCTCAGGTTAGTAACATGCACTCAATCGTGCTCAGTACCTATATCAGAGCTTCAATGGCTGCCTATCAACATGAATTCACTTCAAGACGCTCTCTATCTATCCTACAGGTCACTTTACGCTCATGCATCAGCACCTATCAGACCTAAGTGCTCCTTCAGTCAAGTGCTATCTCGAACCACCTGCTTCTCTGCACGTGGTCATCTTATAGTCGCACGTGCACACTAAATAGAAATCTTAGATAAGATCAAGCCTTCAGCTTGCATTCGCCAAGAATTGACTAGCTGGGATTGTACATGAAGATCTCAAGGGAGCATCAACATAGGTATAGGGCAAAGACAATGGCGACTAATGACCGAGGGTAAAGGAGCTGACAACAGGTGAAACCAAAGGTTGATGATACAACCGATCTCATACACTCGTGTGACACCCCAAGCTAACAGCTGGACTAAGAGACTTTGCTCTTCTGAAGGGGGATACTCTTACGCGACCGGTATACTGTGCCAGGAATTTAGGTGTACTTTTAGATTGCTACTTAAATTTTGAGAGTTTAAATACGATGGTCTCTACAGTCAGCCATCACCTCCAATCTCTGCCTATGATTAGGAGTTGTGTACCACGGTGGCTTCCAACAAATTAAACTAGCTGCCTGATTCTGCCTAAGCTGAACTACTGCCATTCCATTTTTGGATGGGCTAAAGAAAAAGCCATGAAGCTAATGCAACTTATGATTAATGTGGCTTCAAGGCTAAAAAATAACTCCTAGAGATTCAGCCGCGTGTGTCCTTTGCTGAAAAAGCCTCGACGGCTTTCGTTTGATGAAATTATACCTAATAAAATCCTTACACTAACCCACAAGACCCTCCATAGCTGGGCTCAATAGTGCCTGGCTGAACTGCTTAACCTGTTTTGGCCTCATCATGCCCTCAGGTCTTCTAATGGACTCTATATTAGCTGTTCCATTCCTGAGCTTAAAGACCGTTAGAAATGAAGGCTTTATTTCTGCAGGTCCTGAACTGTGGAGCTCACTGACACGATTCTTACATAATAAAATATATTCTCCTTCTGCCGATCTTGGTACAGCCTTTCCAACCGTCATAAGTGGCTACTTCCGTGATACTTCCTCTACTTCTCTCCTGACTCAGCTATGCTTGCCACTTTACTTTTGTACTAACAACATTAATTATAATGCATTTGATATACCCCTCTCATAACTCAATCTCCTTCTATGTACTTTACATTTGATGCAAAGGAAGCACGATCGAATAGCATGGTAGCCATGATTCACACTCAATAAAGGGGTGACATTCACAGGGTCAGCATGCTAGTGTGGTTAGTGGGACCATGCACAAGTGTAAGCATGCATAGGCACACTAAGGACACACTCAATGCTGTGATAAATAGATGCATTTTAGTTTCTTTTTAAACGTGTACAATTCAGGGAATTTCGCGAGGCAAGTCAGGAGTGAGTTCCAGGCTTTGGAAGCATACGAACTAAAGGCACGGTCTCCAAAGGGTTTAAGGATTTGTTCGAGGTATTGCTATGCAGTTAGATTCTGAAAAGCAGGTGGTTCGATGCCTAACATGGGAGGGTAGAAGATTGTATAGGTAGGCTGGAGCTAAAGAATGAAGGGACCTGAAAGTGAGTGACAAAACCTTGAAGTCGATGCATTGCTTGACTGGGAGCCAGTGCAGGTCGGCAAGAAGTAGTGTGATGAGGCAACTGCACTTCTCACGACAGACAAGCCTAGCTGCAGAGTTTTGCACCAGCTGTAAGCGCCGGATTGCACAGGCCGGTAGATCAGCAAGCAGCGAAGTCTATATGTAGTGTCACAATGCATGGACCAACTTAGATGTGGCATCACTTCCCTAAAAACGCCCGAATTTTACCATGTTATGTAGCTGAAAGTAGGCAAACTTGACTGTGGAGCTGATGTGGTCGTCTAATGAAAGGTGACTTTTGAAAAGGACACCTAAATGTCGTGTGCATTCAACAGGAGATATGCTGGCAAAGCTAATTTCGAGCGTTAGCCTTTCCAATTTCTGAATCACACTCGGTTTGCCCATAACTAGTAAGTTGGTTTTATCCCTATTCAACTCAAGAAAGTTTGCTGCTATCCATGTAATGATGTCATCAATACAAGCAGCAATGATGTTGATATAATTCGACGTGCTGGGGGCAGGAGGGGATAAAAGCAAAGATACAACTGAGTGCTATCTGCATAGAAGTAAGAGCCTAGATTGTGCTGGGCAATCACTTCGGCAAGAGGGAGAGTATAAACCGTGAAAAGAATGGGATCAAGCACGGAACCCTGAAGTAACCCAAATTTCAGAGGTATCTCGAACGATCTTTGTCCATTTGCATCAATACTCTGGAGTCTACCACGGAGATAGGACTTGAACCGTTGCAATGTCGTGAATGCGCAGGCGATGAAGATGAGAAGATGAGAGGAGCTCCAGAACTTAGGGATTGAGAGTATCAAAAGCTGCCGAAAGATCGATCAAAACAAGCAGAGATACCCTACCCATGTCGGCACTGGTACGTCGGTCGTTATACACCCAAAGCAATCCTGACTCTGCGGAGTGATTTAACTCGAAAACAAGACTGGAACTTACTAGCAAGGTTTGAAGTTTCCATAAATGAGTTCAGCTGGTCTGCCACGACTCGTATCAATGTTTTTGAGAGGAACGGTAGAAGGGAGACTGGGTGGAAGTTGCCCAAATTCTCTTGATCTAGTGTGGTTTTATTGAGTAGTAGCCTGACTACAGCCTTTACAAAGGTGCTTGGACAAGACCTGAGGCTAACGACATACTTTTTTATGTTAGCTATGCATGGTAGCAGCAGATTAATGCATCATATAAGCAGGATAGAAGAAATCCGGTCCAGATTACAATTTGACTTCTGTGATTGGGATATGAACTTCAGGACGAGGTCATTTGTGACCACCTTGAAATTAGACATTGAGGTGCTGATTGGATCACTTATAAGGATCTAGCCTGCAAACGATTAATGAGACGGTTAATCATCGACGTCAGCATTTTTGCATTGTGCACCTGTGATTCAACAACATTTTTTAGAAGCGAGATTTGACCTTTGCTAGGATCGATTGGTACGATCTACAGTAGTCCTGTCTAGTATGCCTGTCAATGGACTGACAGTCCTGATCTTTTGTATGCTTTTTCAAGCTTGGGCTTAGTAGACCTAGCTAGTTTAATATCGGTGCTAAAACACCGCAGGTTGTCCGGGCGAGAGTGCACAGTGTGCTTAGTCATAGGTACAAATTCAACGAGCATGTCGGCTAGTATCGTGTTGTTGCAATCGACCAATGATGAAAGTTGGAAGGTGGATTGAGTAGCAGAGGCAAAGCAGATATTCTCGCACGGCAGCACCAATGTCAAGGGTCTTGACGTTGATATGTCAGCTACGAAATGTATGTGATAATCCTTGAGACCAGGGTAAGGTGCTTGCTCTAAACGAGCCAGGTCGTAACTTCGAGTCCTGCATTAGGCAATCCTTTATTTCCCCACTGCAAGCTTCAGTGATAGCTACTAAGACTAATATGGCATTCCCTTATGAGGAAGTAGTAAAATCAGCCCACATTTATATTTTGCAATAACAATGGATGACTAATTTAATACTCTACAGCAGAACCACATTGAAAGTGCAAAGTGGGAGTTACTGTTTTGATATTTGTTCATTGGATGGGAGGATGTGACTCAGTCATGAAAACTGACAAGCCAATAGCATTGGGGCCAACAGCATCTAGCCTTGTCTGCTCTCCTTTTGTCAGCCATCTTCTCATTTCGTCTTGATGACTGCTTCAGTTTGAATCTCACAACCCAGCTCAAATATAGGGCCTAGTAAATGGCATTGGCGCACAGAGCAAACAGCTTGACTTGTTGGGAATGTATTCTTTGCGATGACAGCAAGCAGCACGTGCAGCAGCTGCAGCTTGCCAGGTTGCTGCTAGAGTCAGATACGGCAGGTCGTAAACTGCAAGCCTAGCACTAGGCGGTTCTTCTAAGGAGAATGCACGAGTTATATCGATGAATCATTTGCAACAGCCTAGAGGTCTTTCACTCAGAAGGCAAGCATAGATAGTCTGTCCCAACAAGGGTGCAGCAAAGATGGGGGCCTTCAGGCACCTTACACTCTCCTAGCAGGACCGACATTTATATCTACACTCTGGCATCATTTCCAAAGTAAGAGTAGCACGATCCCAGTGACAAGGTAAACAACGTAGCTGGCTTCAGCAGAAACGTATATTATCCAGCCGTTGGCAGTGCACCAGCACACAACCACTCTGCTGTTACCTGACCATGTGTCACACCCTTATCCCGTGAGTCTCTGCCTCTACTTTCCTGAAACAGTCGAGCCCCTAGTAGGGGCCTGTACCAAAGCTACAATAAGAACTAATCGGATTTAATAATAGCAATACGTCGCTCGTCGAGGGCCAAAACTTAACCAAATCTCTATCACGGCGCTTTGCAACTCGTGGCAAGAGGCTCAATAACCAAAGGTTTCATGTTGTCGAAAAGCAGCATTCTTGTCTAAGTAAGCAAAACACAATTGTCATAATTAGACAAGCAACAACAAAAGCAAAAGTAGCAAGAAGACACTCAGGGCAAAGGGTTGGTAGGACCTCAGGTTAGTAACATGCACTCAGTCGTGCTCATTACCTATATCAGAGCTTCAATGGCTGCCTATCAACATGAATTGACTTCAAGACGCTCTCTATCTATCCTACAGGTCACTTTACGCTCATGCATCAGCACCTATCAGACCTACGTGCTTCTCCACTCACGTGCTCTCTCGAACCACTTGCTTCTCTGCACGTGGTCATTTAATAGTCGCACGTGCACACTATGTTGAAATCTTTTGATGATTGAGCCTTCAGCTTGCATTAGCCAAGAATTTGGGAATGCAAGCTGAAGTTCGCTGCTGGCAGTGAAGGCGAGCTTCTGCTCGACATCACTGCCTACAACGAACTCGCGTCCATTAAGTCTCAGCTAAAGGCACATCGGCATGCGGTGGGCTTCTTAGTCTCGGTCTCCCTAACGGAGCTGCTTTTCTTTGTTCCTACTCTACTCTGTGCACGATTTGCTGTGCCACCGATACACAGACGCCCAGATTGGTGCCCTGATTAAGTGGTCATTTGTACCGAGTGCAGCTGAGAGATCAATGAGAGCAAGCAGGGAGGCCCTCATTCTGTATCACACTCTTATCTTCATTCGAATGTCTATCTGTATTTACTCGATTTTTTACCGAGTTCAGCAATGAATCCTATTCAAAGTTTACGAGGGGAACTACCCGGGACAGAGTCTAGATAATTCATTGCCTCAGACAAGTAGATCAAGATATGGAGTGCCAGTGAGATATGGCAAAGTTCTAAAGCTAACCCACGAGGCCAAATTCAGCCTCACCATGCCCTAAGGTACCCTTTTCGACAATAAATTAACTACTACATTCCTATTTGTGGAACGTCGCCAACATTCTAGGCTAGTGATAGGCATTCAAGGTTTACTGTGATATGATAGCCGAGCCTATTACAAGGATCGCTGATTTTTTAACTACCAATTATTTTCACAAAGCCATGTAAAGCAGGTCCAACTGACCAGCTGCAGAACGTTGCATCGACTTCAAGCGTCTCATTCAATGCAAATCTGAGCTTACTGAGTTAAAAAAGTCAATTAAGGATGTCACACAAACTCGTGGACTCGGTTGACTTCAGAACTAAATGCCCGAAATCCAAAGGATTTGAGGTTTGTACGGGGTATTTGTAGGCTGTTTGATTCCGAAAACCGAGTGGTACGATACTTGGCCTTATGGGGGAGTATATTAGTAATAAAAATTTTCTTATAACACTCAGAGATAATTCAATTTCTTTCTATAAACTTTACATTTGAAATCAAAGCGAAAACCTCCTTCTATCGAGCAATAATGAGAAACAACCAACAAAATGTGTATTGTATCTCCGTCTGTAACTCCACAAAGTCATAAAGAGCATGTGGGTGTTAAGCAGGAGAATTTTGTATAGCCCACTCACAGCCTAAGCGGCTTTCTTTACGCGTTCGGTAGCCAACAGACTTTGTCTCACGCTACAAAGAAAAAGTGGGAAGCATAGCAGAGACAGGAGAGCAGTTGAGGTAGCGAGTAACATAGAAGTAGCAGTTCAGAACCGCTGAAAAGGATGAGCCATCATCGGCAGTAGGAGAGTAGTTGTCGTTGCGTAAGAATTGTGGAAGCGAGTTCCACATTATAGGACATGCAGAGCTAAAGCTTGTGTCACCAACGGTCTTTAAGCGGAGGAATGGGAGAGCTAATGTATTGTCCACACAAGACCTGAGGGCGTGAACAGGCTTAAACTGATGCAGCAGTTCAGCTAGGTACGAAGGAACCAAGCCGTGGCGGGCCTTATGGGTCAGTGTAAGAACTTCGCTATGAATCCCTTGCTCAACCGGCAACCATATCAACGTGTACCGCATAAGATGTGAGCCAGTGGGTGAGTAATCGTTACTCATTAGTAAACATCGCCAACTTCACGCATCCTTTTCATTTTTATGGTTTTATTGCGTCAGCCCAGCTTAAAATTAGTGCCGTCTTAAAATAAAAAAAAAACAGAAAAGGAAATTTTTCAATTCGATTACGTTGCTGAATTATGTACTCTCGCTGTTCAAAATTGAGCATTGAATTGTGCATTTTATTAAGAAATGAATATGAGAAGGCTCTGGAGCTAGATATTTAATATAATTTTTTTCACTATTCAATTGCATTTCTCTTTGCAGCCAAAATAAAACACCCAGAAAGAGAATGAGTTCTCTGAGGGCGCTTTAGCAAGTGCATTATTATTATTAATATTATGTTTAATTATGGATATCAGCGCTGCGAATGATGTCTCTCAGTAGCAAGGATATAACACAAAGAGCCTGACGAGAACAGTCTTAACGACTGTCTTCATGCCGACGGACATCGCGGATGCACCTTCGTGCAGCCGAGATTGACTTGCATGCGAGGTCTTAATTTTCAATATGCCTTTCCCGCGATGTTCCGCACTTAGACACCAGTAATTTTTCAGATATACAATGCTTTTTCCATTCAGTTGAACCCTGAGACGATGAATTGGTATAAAGTTAATGAGCACGAGGAGTTTCTCGAGGGATATTTCACGGTTTAATTCGCTCAACTCGTTAACTCATCGATTTTAAGATTTGGTCACTTAACTGCTTGGTTCTTCAATTGTTTTTTTTCTGACAGACCTATCCGAAATACTTTTCAATTTGGCTGGGCACATGCTCATCTGACTTTGGTGCGTTTTTAGTAAGTTTGTATTTATTGTCAAGTCAGGGGATGTCGTGACTTCAGTTGAAAGCGAGTTCCAGGCTTCGGGAACGTAATCACGAAAAAGACGGTCTTCGAATATTTAAGGCCCGTTCAAGGCATTGCTAAGCGATGCGTTCCTCGCAGAATTTTCTGGGTCCTTGTAATATAAGGAAATAAATTAGAATAAATACTAGATGATTTAACAGCCTCTTTCGTAAAGCGAAAGAAAAGCCTTTACGGCTATCACCACCGCTCCCAGTGGCGATAAAGAGTCGCCCGCCGCAGGAATATGTCCTTTGTATACTTACGATGCTGTGTACGCAAATGCGACTGGTCCTGGTCTGTTGACAATAATGCTGTGCCGAAGCGAGACATGGGGGCATATTTCCTTAGGCCCTGGATCAGGGGGCAGCGCCAAAACCATAATGGTTGCCTGTTACTGGCTCGGGCGGGGGGGGGGGTGGTGTATCTGAGTAGTTCGCCACCCGGTTCACAATATCTTAGGAACGCTGTTGCTTTAGTTGCCTTGTTGTTCGGCTTAGGATGGTTTAGCGCTCTCCAGTTTGAGCTACTGCATTGAATAGCCGCTGTTGGCCGAGCCTTAAATTATAGCCTCTGATTTCTACTGACGCTATAATTGCTTCTTACAAATCATTAATTATTATCAATTATCTCTTCTTATTAATTATTAACTTCCTGGAAAAAGATAGCCTAAAAAAAACTCTGCAGCTGATCGCACCCGCTTTACGCTAGAATGTGAAGGGCGAATTTACCGCGGCTGATGCGAGTGAATAGCCACTCAGCTGGGCGTGTGAAGCAGTAGAGGCTAACCTAAGCGGTTTCACCATAGGTGCTGTTTTGTTCTATTTAATCTGACACAGCGTTGTTTAGGCTGTACGCAACTATCTACGATATCTACGTCGGCATCCAGCTCTACCATGCCAAGAGGACTAAACGTTTGTCAAGCTGCGTTTCATAGCAGACTTTCCCGCACGCCGAGGCCGACCATCCTCCGAGCTACGGCGTCTACCCGCAACAGATTAAAGAATAATTGATGGCCGATTTAGTCCCGCCCACAACTCTGGCTCAAATGCCTGACAGAATACGCCATTCCCCGAGAAGCTGCACGGCAAACGCTCGCAGAAATTTAGCTCCGCCGTCAAATTCATCATTGTAGGTGAGCAGGGTTGAACATGAGCAGAAATATGTTGGAGCCAATCCAATTTTGCAGAAAAGTGCCGTGCCGGGCAGTGCCTTCACAGCAGTAGTGGCTGTTGCCAACAGCTTGCAAAGGGGGAAAAAAGTAGTGCCAACTGGCCTGCAACCTGAAAAAAGTAGTGCCGACTTAATCCTGAAAAAGTAGTGCCAACTGAATCGACAAGCCAGCAGAGGCAAGACAAGAGGAGGCAACAGTGCCACAGGTCTCCCGACTCAGCTATGCTTCTCAGCCTTCCTTGATTTTTGTTTCGTAATACGAAGTCTGTTGGCTACTGAATACGTACTGAATGCTGCTTAGGTTGGGAGTGTGCTACACAAAACTCTCCTGTTGATCAATCACAGTCTTTGTGGAACTACAGACCAAGATACTTAAAGAGTGGTCTTCGTGGTTATCGCATAGTGAACATGCATTCAGCAGAGCAGCTGCTGCAACACTCACCAGGATGGTTATAGGTTCGATTACCGCTAAATATAGTGACTCACTGCAGCGATCGATTGTGAGTGAGCTGGACGGCCCGAGAAGACGCTGAATGTTTACTATAGCCGAACTTAATTCATGAGGTAGGAATACCCAATTTAAGAATCCTCAAAGAAGCACCCAAGAAGTCACATAAAAAAGACCAGTGAAATATATAGGTATATAAATATATATAATACATATATAGCACTACCTCTGCCAGCATTTGTCCGAGTGAATCAGCTCGAAATCTAGGTCTCATGCTCCAAAGTGACCTCTCGTTAGACGACCGCATCAAACTCCACAACAAAGTCTGTACTTTCAGCTACATAACATTGCTAAAAATCGGGCTCGTTTAGATTGAGATACCGCAGCTAAGTCGGTCGATCCATTTGTGACATCCTGCCTTGACTTCTGTAACTCACTGCTTGCTGGCCTACCGGCATGTGCAATTAAGGGCTTTCAGCTGGTGCAAAACTCTGCAGCTAGACTGGTCTGTCGTGAGCATTTCAATTTCCACATCACACCACTTCTTGCCGACCTGCACACCTACCAGTCAAGCAACAGATCGATTTCAAGGTTTTGCCACTAACTTTTAGGTCTCTTCATTCTTAGGCTCCAGCCTAACTATCACATCTACTTCCCCACCAGGCTAAGCATCGTACCACCCACTTTTCGGAATCAAGCTGTTTACCAGTACCTCGTTCAAACCTCAAATCCTTTGGAGATCGCTCATTTAGTTCGTATGCTTCCAAAGCCTGGAACTCACTGCCTACTTGTATCAGAACATCCCCTGACTTGACCACATTTAAAAAGAACACTCCTATTTAGGACTGCATTTAGTGGGTCCCTGTGATTCGTCTTTTTATGTGATTATGCTTGCTGACACTGTAGCACGCTGCCTCTACCCACACTTGCATGCTGACCTATGCATGTCACTGCTAATCATGCCATTCGTTTATCAAGCATGATATCACTCACCATTTGATTGTGTTTCATTTGCAGCAAATGTAAAGCACCTAGAAAGATTTGAGTTCTCTCGCGGTGCTTTATCAAGTGTAAAATTTGTATCATACCTACCGTATGTAATAGTAAGATCACCAAGAGCCAGTGCAAAGATGTAGCAGCAGCCGGCTGCCTACGAGAGCAGCTGCCAACTGCACAGTTGGCCCAGAAACTGCATGCTTATGTTAATACCTTCGTGCAACATACAATCAATTACTTGTATAGTCATTCACAGAGTTAAAAAGCCGGCATCATGTCGATACGGAAAAATTTCAGCTGTATTGACTTGTTTCACATGGTTTAATAGACGCAACTGATTCACTGAGTGCCACTTTAACTTGGAATTAAATAGGGGAGAGAGACCAGTGTGCAGACATTGCAATGCATACTTTACACTGAATTGACATTCACTGCGACAGGCATCATAAAAAATATACAAGGCTGATTGGCTGGTGATACTTTGGGTGTTCAGGTATCTTGAGTCCTGCAGCAGGCAATCCCTTTGAGCCCTTTGCAAGCAGTGATGGTGGTCTTAAGGCTCTTCTGCTGCTATATAAATGAGGCGGTATCAGCATCAGCTGACCGGTGCTTTCAGCTCAGCCGGCTTTGCTTCTGCTCTCGTGTAGCCTTCGGCAAGCGACTAGAGCAGCTCGCAGTGGCCACTCAATCGCATTCAAGTGGCCATGATGACATCCGCCGGTCATCCACTGCTGGGGAGCACGAAATGAAGGAGTACGATGCTAGCAGCACGTACGGCAGCATGAGCATCATGAGCAGCTGGACACCAGTGAGACGGAGTAACAGACATAACGACGTCACTACAGCGTGAGTGTCAGCATGCTGAGCTGCTGGATACCAGCGAGACAAAGCAACAGACATGACGACCATGTCAGTGAGGTGCAGTCACTGCAGGACTAACGAGCTGCTGTAGGAGTGCTTCACTCACGGCTCGGCGTGCTGCTTAGACACAGGGTACTGCTGCCACTGCAGCAGAGGCCGTGGTTCGAGGACAGGCGTATCGAAGTGCTGCAGTCACATCACTGCAGGTTATCTGTGTTCGGTGACCTGTTCGCTGTGACCGAGGGTCCAGGCTATCCGTATTCGCTTGCCTCAGTGGCACCTGTCCCTTCACCCCGGGGGAGGGGGGCGCTGCACTCGTGACGATGGCCAGCCGCAGGTGTCTGGCTCTTGGATCGTTGAGCTGAGCAAAGTGACTAGATGCTGCTGCAAGCTCTAGGAGTCAGAGAGCTCGGCCACATCGGCCATCATCACTGCTATCTCGCGTACGACAAAGCTCGGCGAGACGGCAGACAGCTGTACGTGGTGGACAGCTCGAGCCACAGGGGACACAAGTTGAGCCATGGAAGAAGGCAGCACCGAAAGCGCTGTGCAGCTACGGCAGGACGCCGGGTGCTGCTACACCTAGCCGTGCCAGTGAGATGACATGGGAAGGGATGGAGAAAGGACAAGGTCATCAATAATCAATCAAGAGGACTGGAAGATTAATGATCTAAGCCCAGTGACAGTCACAGATGAGAGGATGGTTGAACGGTCTTAGTTCTGCCGAATCGAGGCAGCAGCAGCAACAGCTGAGCGTCCTGGAGCAGGCAGCCGGGATTCGGGTACAGCCAACCAACCAATAAGCTACTGAGCAAGTTATACACATTAACCGAACAGTGCTTTCACGTGTATCCCTAAATTCGCACTTCGTTTTTCAGTGTACCTCCTATTTACGATACAACTAATAATAATGTATTAGTGTAAGATCGATCACAATTTGTCGATGATGCACGATAACACGGAGTCCTTTGATGCTACTGATCCTTAAACCATGAGAAGGTCTGCCCTGGCAGGTAATGGGGGGGGGTGAAGGTTCAACAGCTGAGCTGCATTGAGCTGAGCTATCTGTATTAGCAGCAACGTTTACCTAGGAGCAAAATCTGCTCAGCTGCAGCTGAAACTCTGACCAATTGCTCAAACTCTGACCTCAAATCCTAGGGCAGACTCTGACCTCTAGCTCTGCTCTAACTAACCTAGAGTGAGGTGACTCGGCCGAGTGACTCTCGAAGCTCACTCACTCGGCTACAACCAAAATCTCTTGTGGTGACCAGAGCCAAAAGTAACGGGGGAGGGGGAGGAGACCGCTAGGGGGAGGTTAAGATGGAGGGGTGGGGGAGGAAGAAGCAATGGCGGACCAAACACCGACAAGCAAGAATAAGAAAACTTCCAATGGATCCAATTTATATTATTTATCGTCTATCCTTTATCTTTCTCCCATAGTTTAAGTCGATGCCCAGTGGGTGACTTGTTCAATCGTCTATCCTTACCATTCTTGTTTAGTACAAGTCGATGCCTAAATGGTGACTTGTTTGATCGTCTATCCTTACCATTCTTATTTAGTTCAAGTCAATGCCCAGAGGGTGACTTGTTCGATCATCTATCCACTATCGTTCTTGGGAGCTTGTGTCGATGCCCAGAGGGTGACACAGCTCGGGGGTTTGGGGCTTTCGCCATTTAATAAAGTGTTTTTCAAATGCATGACAAGTATTCTAGAATATCAAGATGAATCAACACTTGGAAGCTTAAGTATAAAGGTAAGTAAGGTAGGTAATGCGGCGCACAGAGGAGGGGGCAAGTACAGGGTAAAGTTTATATACCAAATTTGAATGAAGTAGTGATCAAATTGACTTATTGGAGCAATGGTTAACGCTCTTGCCTCCAGCCATTACGAGCACGAGATGGAATAGAGAAGCAGACTTAATACTTTTATTTGTTATATAGACACATAAAGCTAAACAACTCTTAGTAGATATAAAATGAAGGGTATGGACAATAGGGTCTCGAGAATGACGACAGCCATTAAACAAATCGGACGACGAGAAACGATCAAGCGGAAGCGATATTGTTTATCGAAAGACGATTTGTTTAATTGATGACGTCATTCGACCGAGCCCTAGGCTACTAGCCATTCATTTTATATCTACTCCGTTAGTTCGCATGCTCCCAAAGCCTGGCACTAACTCACGACTGACGTCACAACATCGCCAAACTCGATCTAACGTCCTTTTACCGACGACCGTTGATCACGACCGTTTAACGTTTTAGCGAAATCCGTTGACCAATGGCGTTGCTTGCCGCTATCTGGGCAGGCTCGCGGCAAGAGCGCTCTCTAACTTGCCGCCGCCGAGTCGGCACTTTGTCCCTTGTACCTGAGCGGCGCTCTCTTATCATCAGATAACCTTTATCCAGGCAACGTAGGCGCGTCCAGGCAACGCTTCAGCTACGGCGTAGCTCACGCCCTTTGCGGTATTCTCCCGCGGAGAGCGGCGGCGGCTGCTGCTGCTGCGTCAGCTCTAATGGAGATGTGGGTCGCAGAGTGAACTCGCTAAGTTACGACCGCCGCTGACAATTCGACCGTTCTTTCTTTACGTCACATGCAGAGTGCCTGGACAGAGTTCTCTGGGGGTACAATACAAATCTATTATTACGATTACAGTCAGCCCCGATTTCGAAATAGATAGGTACCGGCAAACCTTTTTTAAAGTCAAATTTTCGTAAGCCGAGGGAGGTAAGCGACAGTCCTCAGCACCCACAGTGCATAGCTATCAGACATCGTTTCCTCCCTATGATTTTCGGCCTTGTCCAATAAACTGAAAGCGCGAGGATTTCGAAAGTTTTCTTGGATACATTTCGATATTTGATTGTTTTGCGTGACCGTGGCCGAGTTCGTACCGGCGAATTTTCGTAAGTTTAACCCTTGTAAGTCGGGGGCTGACTGTATTATTATCATTAGTATTAGTATTAATAGCGAGCGCCGCGCTACCAAGGCGTCGGCTCAGCCAATCGCGACTAAGATGGCTGGGAGGCGAGTGGATCACGAGCGCATCGAGGCTGCTGTCCACGTGACCTGCAGGAAGCGACCCGAGAGCTGTGTTCGTCGCCAGACGGGAAAGTGTCGTCATAAATATATTCGACCGAGGAGTCGACGAGGAAGCTGTCGATCTCTCTTGCGCTCGCTCGAACGCGAGTCGTAGCCTAACCAACGCCCGGCGGAGCTCTCGCCAAGACCGCGGCATAAGGCGACACGGTCGGCTTCGGTCGACCCGCTCTAATCTAATCTAGCGCGGGGGCACTCATCCGGCGCTGTCTCCGCTCCAGCGCCGCCAGCCGGACGCGCGAGTCCGCTGGACGTGCGCACGTCTGCGTCGTCGCGTGATTGCCTAAAGTTGTGCCCGAGCGGCGGGCCGCCGCCGCCAGCGCACAGTGGCGGCCAGGCCAGGCGTGGCGGCCATTGCCGCCGGGGGGATTTTCTCTAGACGACTCTGGTTGAGCGTATTCTTGGACGGACGACGCGGTTATCTGACGCCGCGAGTTCTGCCGACGGCAGACGAGCGAGCGGAGCCGTCGGGTGCTGCTCTATATTGACATTTGGCGGCGGCGTGCATTGTCAGCCTATTTGCATCTTCGGAGATAAAGCGAATAGAACGGCGTGCGGGTTTCTGCAGGTGCGCATCAAAGTCCGGGGCACGTGATTTTGAAGGCTGTCGGTGCTAAAGATATAGCGATGAAACGAGCGTCTGAAAATACGCGGTCGGTAGTTCTTGATGCCTATGCTAAACAGGTGGTGAAGCCGAGCTTCAACACCTGGCCCCCCTCCCCCCGGTATTTTGCCCTGACGCATGATGCTCGTCTTTAATGACCGAGGTCACGGGGTCGAGCTAGGGGCGGAGCCAGAGTTTCCCGGTTGGGGGCGAGGTACACTGCTCCGGCCCCTTGGGCCTGGAGAACTGTGCTATAGGATGCAGGTGCTTCCCCTGCCTATGTAATGTATTACAGTCTGTAACTCCACAAAATCCTAAAGACCATGTGGGTGTTACGCAGGAGAGTTTTGTATAGCGCACTCACAGCCTAAGCGGCTTTCGGTACGCATTCGGTTAGCCAACAGACTTCGTCTCACGCAGCAAAGATCGAGTGGGAAGCATAGCAGAGTCAGGAGAGCAGTTGAGGTAGTGAGTAGCATAGAAGTAGCAGCTCAGGACCACTGAAAAGCATGCGCCATAGTCGGCAGTAGGAGAGTAGTTGTCGTTGCCTATGGCGGCGGTAATCGCACCTGGCTCCACTCCGCGCTCAAAGCGCGTTAAAACTGCTGCATGCTAGCGCAAGCTATTTATTGAGATATAAGAGGCTCAATAATCGCGGCTCGTTAATTATAGCTGCTTACAATTAATTACGTGACAACTCGTGGTTAAGCAGCGTAAAAGCCACAACCAAGTCAAGTGGGTGGTCAGTTGCGCTCAAGCTGTTGAGAAGCAGAGCTTTATATCTCGGTCGGCTACTCGAGGGGCTGCACTCTATTATAGGTACGAGAGTTTTACTCTGGCCATGGCTGGCACTGACTGCCTACAAACCTCCATCGCAGGCAAATGTACTTCTATACGCTGTTGAAAGGACTTTTCATAATAAGCTATGAGCGCAATTTGTTGCAACCACGTTCCACTATTGCCTGCATAACTGCGTGCATTGTTGCGGCACCGGCAAGTCGTTATGCCTATTTCTCATAAAGTTTTGTGGATCTTTGCGACGTTCCATTGTGTGCAGGCTACCATCGACCATTTCTAATGTTGACAACGTGCCTGCTACCTCTAACCATGTTGTACTTGTTGACACGTAGATATTACCACCTACCTTTGATGATCGAGCTTCCTTTATAGCGTATTCAAAGTTCCTAGAAAGAAATTGAGCTCTCTCAGGGTGCTATACAAATGTATTACTATTAACCAAGTTTCAGAAGCTCAAAGCGTCATCGGCATTCGTCCCACCTTGACCGAGACTAGTATAGTTACGGCAGCGATTGCCGCCCAATTCTCTCGTGACGCAGAGGCTGCTACACTTACACTTACACTTACACTTACACTTACGACTTACGATGGTTCTACTTACAAGAATTCGGAGATGCAAACTCTGCCACGGTTACGGAAAAAATGAAAAGATAAATGTATCCAAGAATACTTTCAAAATCTACGCGTGGTCAATAGATCCTCTGTGACTTCCAAAGGAATTGCCTGCCGATTAGTCGACGGCCGCTGTGAATTGACGGTACGTTGTACGGCACGTGATGGCATTGCGACGTCATTTGTTCCTCTCTCAGCGGGCTGGGAGCGAACCTCTCAAACGCGGCGGCCTCGCTGCAGAACGTTATGGAATGCTCCGAAACGATGAGGAGCTACGACTTGATCGGCGAACTCAACCGTTGCATTAGTTGCCTTGTTGTCCGGCTTAGGACGGTTTAGAGCTCTCTGGTTTGAGCTACTACATTTAATAGCCGCTGTTGGCCGAGCCTTAGAATTATCGCCTCTGATTTCTACTGACGCTATAATTGCTTCTTACAAATCATTAATTATTATCAATTATCTCTTCTTATTAATTATTAACTTCCTGGAAAAAGATAGCCTAAAAAAAACTCTGCAGTTGATCGCACCCGCTTTACGCTAGAATGTGAAGAGCGAATTTACCGCGGCTGATGCGAGTGAATAGCCACTCAGCTGGGCGTGTGAAGCAGTAGAGGCTAACCTGAGCGGTTTCGCCATAGGTGCTGTTTTGTTCTATTTAATCTGACACAGCACTGTTTAGGCTGTACGCAGCTATCTATGATATCTACGTCGGCATCCAGCTCTACCACGCCAAGAGGACTAATCGTTTGTCAAGCAGCGTTTCATAGCAGACTTTCCCGCACGCCGAGACCGACCATCTTCCAAGCAACGGCGTCTACCCGCAACAGATTAAAGAATAATTGATGGCCGATTTAGTCCCGCCCACAACTCTGGCTCAAATGCCTGACAGAATACGCGATTCCCCGAGAAGCTGCCCGGCAAACGCTCGCAGAAATTTAGCTCCGCCGTCAAATTCATTATTGTAGGTGAGTAGGGTTGGACATGAGCAGGAAAATGTTGGAGCCAATCCAGTTTTGCAGAGCAGTGCCGTGCCGAGCAGTGCCTTCACAGCAGTAGCGGTTGCTGCCAACAGCTTGCAAAAGGGGAAAAAGTAGTGCCGACTGGCCCGAAACCCGAAAGAAGTAGTGCCGACTTAATCCTGAAAAAGTAGTGCCGACTGGATCGACAAGCGAGCTAGGTCGAAAGGAGGCAACAGTGCCACAGGTCTCCCGACTCAGCTATGCTTCTCAGCCTTCTTTGATTTTTGTTTCGTAATACGAAGTCTGTTGGCTACCGAATACGTACTGAATGCTGCTTAGGTTGGGAGTGTGCTACACAAAACTCTCCTGTTGATCAATCACAGTCTTTGTGGAACTACAGACCAAGATACTTAAAGAGTGGTCTTCGTGGTTATCGCATAGTGAACATGCATTCAGCAGAGCAGCTGCTGCAACACTCGCCAGGATGGTTATAGGTTCGATTACCGCTAAATATAGTGACTCACTGCAGCGATCGATTGTGAGTGAGCTGGACGGCCCGAGAAGACGCTGAATGTTTACTCTAGCCGGGCTTAATTCGTGGGGTAGGACTACCCAATTTAAAAATCCTTGCAGAAGCATCCAAGAAGGCGCATAAAAAGCACAGAAAAATATACAGGCATGTAAATATATATATATATATAATACATATATAGCACTACATCTGCCAGCATTCGTCCGATTGAATCAGCTCGAAATCTATGTCCCATGTTCCAAAGTGACCTCTCGTTAGACGACCTCATCAAACTCCACAATGAAGTCTGTCTACTTTCAGGTACATGACATTGCAAAAATTTGGGCTTGTTTAGATGGGGATACCACATCTAAGTTGGTCGATCCATTTGTGACATCCTGCCTTGACTTCTGTTACTCACTGCTTGGTGGCCAACCGGCATGTGCAATCAGGTGCTTTGAGCTGGTGCAAAACTCAGCAGCTACACTTGTCTGTCGTGAGCATCTCACTTGCCTTATCATACCACTTCTCGCCGACCTGCACAGGCTGCCGGTCAAGCAATAGATTGATTTCAAAGTTTTGTCACTCACTTTTAGGTCCCTTCATTCTTAGGCTCCAGCCTACCTATCACATCTACTCCCCCACCAGGCTAAGCATCGAACCACCCACTTTTCGGAATCAAGCAGTTTACCAATACCTCGTACAAACCTCAAATCCTTTGGAGATTGCTCATTTAGTTCGTATGCTTCCAAAGCCTGGAACTCACTGCCTACTTGCATCAGAACATCCCCAGAATTGACCACATTTATAAAGAACACAACTATTTATGACTGCATTTAGTGGGTCCCTGCGATTCGGCTTTTTATGTGCATAGGCGTGCTGACACTGTTGCATGCTGCCTCTAATCACACTTGCCTGTTGACCTAGGCATGTCACCCCTGATCATGTCATTCATTTACCAATCATGATATTACTCACCATTCGATCGTGTTTCCTTTGCAGCAAATTTAAAGCGCCTAGAAAGATTTGAGTTATCTGGGGGTGCTTTATCAAGTGTAAAATAATGGTAATACCTACCGTATCTAACAGTAAGATCACCAAGAGCCAGTGTAAAGTGATGGCTTCCAACTGCACAGTTGGCCCAGAAACTGCATGCTTATGTTAATACCTTCGTGCAACATACAATCAATTACTTGTATAGTCATTCACAGAGTTAAAAAACCGGCATCATGTCGATACGGAAAAAATTCAGCTGTATTGACTAGTTTCATTTGGTTCGATAGAGAAAACAGATACACAGAGTGCCACTTAAACTTTGAATTGAATAGGGGAGAGAGACCACTGTGCAGACATTGCAATGCATACTTTACACTGAATTGACATTCACTGCGTCAGGCATCATGAAACAAATGCACGGCTGATTGGCTGGTATTACTTTGGGTGTTCAGGTTTCTTGAGTCCTGCAGCAGGCAATCTCTTTGAGCCCTCTGCAAGCAGTGATGGTGGCCTTAAGGCTCTTCTGCTGGTATGAACATGAGGCGGTATCAGCATCAGCTGACCGGTGCTTTCAGCTCAGCCGGCTTTACTTCGGCTCTCGTGTAGCCTTCGTTCGGCAAGCGACTAAAGCAGCTTGCAGTGGGCCACTCAATTGCATTCAAGTGGCCATGATGACATCCGCCGGTCATCCACTGCTGGGAAGCACGACATGAAGGAGTACGATGCTAGCAGCACGTACGGCAGCATGAGCATCATGAGCAGCTGGACACCAGTGAGACAGAGTAACAGACATGACCATGTCACTACAGCGTGAGTGTCAGCGAGCTGAGCAGCTGGACACCAGTGAGACGGAGCAACAGACACGACCATGTTATTGCAGAGCACGTACGGTGCGAGCGTCAGTGAGCTGAGCTGCTGGATATCAGCGAGACGAAGCAACAGACACGACGACCATGTCACTGCAGTGCAGTCACTGCAGGACTAACGAGCTGCTGTAGGAGTGCTTCACTCACGGCTCGGCCTGCTGCTTAGACACAGGGTACTGCTGCCACTGCAGCAGAGGCCGTGGTTCGAGGACAGACGTATCGAAGTGCTGCAGTCACATCACTGCAGGTTATCTGTGTTCGGTGACCTGTTCGCTGTGACCGAGGGTCCAGGCTATCCGTATTCGCTTGCCTCAGTGGCACCTGTCCCTTCACCCCGGGGGAGGGGGGCGCTGCACACGTGACGATGGCCAGCCGCAGGTGTCTGGCTCTTGGATCGTTGAGCTGAGCAAAGTGACTAGATGCTGCTGCAAGCTCTAGGAGTCAGAGAGCTCGGCGACATCGGCCATCATCATCACTGCTAGCTCGCGTACGACAAAGCTCGGCGAGACGGCAGACAGCTGTACGTGGTGGACAGCACGAGCCACAGGGGACACAAGTTGAGCCATGGAAGAAGGCAGCACCGAAAGCTCTGTGCAGCTCCAGCAGGACGCCGGGTGGTGCTACACCTAGCCGTGCCACTGAGATGTAACCTTAAAACACTGAACACTGAAAACAACCGAAAACACTGAAAAGTAACCGGGAAGGGGTAGGAGACCGCGAGGGGGAGGTTAAGATGGAGGGGTGGGGGAGGAAGAAGCAATGGCGGACCAAACACCGACAAGCGAGAATGAGAAAACTTCCAATGGATCTAATTTACATGCGGAGCTTCAAATATAGATCATAGGGGTATTTAGAAAAATCAATAAAAATTGGCATCGCCGACAGCAGGGGCAGCTTATTAAGAGCTGGTTCGGTACAGTGGTCATGGTGCTCGCCCGGACCAAGGTCTGGCAGAGGTAGTGGGCTCGAATTCCGAGGCATGTATGAAGCGCCTGAATAGAGATAAAGTTCTCTTAGGGCGACATACAAATGAATTGTATATAATTATATTGGATATATTCAAATTCCTCGAGGGGATAATGACGAGTAAGGGTTAAGAAATCTGATGAAAAAATCAAAGCAAGAGGGACAACGTCATAAAATTAAAACTGGTGTTTGCTAAGGCTAGACTCGGTGAATAGCCAAAAAAAAATTAACCGTCATAGTGTCCTGCCGGCACTGCGAGTCGTTGCAGTGCAGAGCCTGCCAGGCAGGCTGTGTCTGGCTCTAACGAGGCAGACTGGCAAGTCCCGATGTTCCATGCTCAGCTTAGAGAAGCAGGCAGTTCCACTGGCACGTCATTCAAAATAATCGAGCCAGCGACCAGCAGCTGCCACAGCTGTGTCCCGGGCATCACATGCCTGAGGTGAGGCCCCGGGTGCAGCACCCGATAAGGCGGCTGCAGCTTTCGGACGATGCAATCTGACCGCAAGCGGCCATGTTGCCTACGGATGGGCACGAAGAAAAAAGACCCACACACAAAAATGGGACAAACAGCATCCGACAGAGTGGAGGCGGCTTGACTGGTGACGAAGATTAAAAGCCGAGGAAACTGCTGAGGCACAATTTGAATGACTTGCTGTCAACTCATACGTACAGGGAGGGGGTGCGACCCAAAGCAGAGGCAGGATGGTCGCAGGGTGGCTACCACAGAATTTCTCTACAGACCTCGTGCCACCACAAAAAAGGATCGCACAAGCAGTCCCCAGCAGCAAAAGCAGAATTTGCATGGCCCGTTGTCATGCTGAAGCACCTTCGCTGTGGCGATCGGGCAGGCCCGAGCACAGACACGCAGTGTCGCCAGAACGTCACTTGACTGCGATGGTGGACGGCAGCATCTTGTCCACGGAAACCGCTGTCGGAAGTCAAAAGTATCGAGCATCGTCGCAGCACCGTGGATCGACAGTCTCGAAGGAGCCGACAAGTTCCACTAAGAGAGAAACAAGCTCGGACACTGCAAATAGGAATCATAAGCAATGCACGAAACCTTACTAAACGGATTGATGGAAGTCGACGGCGACAGCAGCAGTTCGGCTTTCCTGCTTTGTCCAGGCACTGATTAAGTTTGTGTTAGCTGTAGTTCGATTGCATGCGGGCTGGTACAGCTCCTTTCCTCAAAAGCTGGTGGGAGCATCCCCGAGAGGGGATTGTGCACAGCTGTGTTCAGCTTCTAATGAGGCATTGACACAGGCAGATAACCCAGTGGTGAACAAATGGTGGATTCACCATCGGGGTCGGCTAAGGGACAACCAGCGTCGAGGAGGGAGTCGAGGGAGAGTAGGGACCGGGGGGGGAGCCGTGTGCTCTTCGGTTCCATGCTTGGTAATAAACTGTCCGAGTTAGGCATCGGCTGGCTCTCAACTGATGGGCGAACCAAACGACATTAGCTACATCTAGATAGCTCAAACTGTAAGAGATTGTGTAAGCTGTTTATACATACATGATAGAAGATAGCAATATTAGCAGCGAATAACAGAATCATGAAACAGATGATCAGATCAGGTTTGGTCCAGTGGTTAAGGTGCTCGCCACGACCAAGGTCTGGCTAAGGTTGTGGGCTCGAGCCCCGAGGCATATGTTACCCGCCTGAATAGAGATTAAATTCTCTTGGGGCACAAAGCAAATGAATATTTTTTGTATACTACATATCAAAATATATTACATTTTCCAATATTGGAAAAACTGTAGGTGTCGTTGCACTTAAATTGAGAGATTAAGTTGGGTAAGGTTTAACAATGGTTTGGAGTGTGGTTGAGCAGTTCCATGCTGTTAAGGAGTGCAGGTACATCTTGCAGCCACATCTTCAAAGCTAGACACAGTTTTGACATGCAGATTTATACCCACGGAAGCTAAATCATTCAAATGTATGGAAATGAAACGACAGCATACATTAAAGTTATAACTTCCTTCGAAGCCACCATAGCATGGCTAATATAAGCAGGCACGAAGGACGAATGGAGAACATTAGAGGCAGGCCCTATAGGCTGGACATTGCCGAAATGATGTTTGTTTAATCAATGCCTCAAACTCCCTAACAAGGAGAACAGACGGAATCAAACAGAACGAAAGTCGATATTTTAAGCACAGATGGGGCTCTGTTGGTATATCTAATGAGGGACTCTCCCTATTCCTTTTCCACCTCTCTCAGGTTACTTTTAATGAGCCGGTTGGGGAAATGCCCAGCAGATGCATTGCCTAATGGGCTATCTTGGCAATTTTCCGGAAGTTACTACTGCACCAAAAACAAAGTAGCGAATCAAAATCCAGGTTCTGGCATCAGGCTCAGCCTGATATGGTGAGGGGGCCGGCAGCAATTCCTTACAGCCGCTCGACCCAGCTAGTCCGAGTGTGGCAGGATGGCCGAAGCTAAGGGTCAGTTAGCTCCCTGCTATACCTACAAGCAGTCAGCTTACTGTGCACCCAGCAGAACACAGTTACTGCCACGGTTATTGCTAATCTTAAGTCCCTGATGGTGAGCATCATGCATTCGGTTTGTTTATGTCTTGTTCGTTATATTCCGTGTTTATGTCTTGTCAGAGAACCAAATCTCTTTCTAGGCGATGGCTCAATTAGGACGGCTTATGAGTAGGTTTAATCGGTCAGCCGTGATGGCACACTCTGTAGGCGGTTGCTTTTCACGACCTTGGTCCCGATGTCTTAAAGGCTTTTCTGTTGCTACACAAAAGTGGCTGTTAAATCAGCTACCATTAAATTTAATTTAATCTATCAGGAGTATTTTAGCAATTACATGATTATGCCAAAGGATTGCAGCAGTACCATATAAACCATAGCTGGAGGAGCCGAATACATGGCCAGGTTATTTAGCTTTGGATCCAAGTATCGCTACAGGTTCTCCACGTGGCGCGGCAGTGGTGGCGACGGCGGCGGCACGTCAGACTCGAGCGATGGATTGGGAGTTCTGCAGCTCGGCAGTGGCAGCCTGCTTCTTCTTTTCGCCGCTTCGCACTGCTTCCGTTTCTCCCGAATCTCTATCTCCCGCAATGCTGCGTTTTAGTCGCCACGGCCAAAGCGGCGAATGCTGTCGGTGGAGCATGGTTCGGTAAAAACGAGCTCTAGTCGCGTCACCTGCAGCAGCTGCTAAGTCCTTTGAACCGATCGGCTGCCTGTCGGGAAACTTCGTTCGATGGATAAAGCTCCCGGCTAAGCCAAAAAGCTTGCAGCAATCGCCCACTCGTCAAGGATCGTGGTGTAGCCATTACATCATTATGCCGAAAGATTGCATCACTACCAAATAAACCATAACGGGAGGAGCCGACTACATTGCCAGCTTTGGTGGACAGCAGCATGAGTTGCCAGCCGGCAACTTCGTTCAATATGGCAGCTAGCTAGCCGCTCGAGGCCGCCTGAGCTAAGCCAAAGTAGCTCCCACTGAGGGGTCGGCAATCACCCACTTTCGGGTTTGGAAGCAAGGGAGGGCTGGAGCCGGATTGGTGTGCCGTTGTGCCCAACCATCTACCCAAAGTTCAGGGGTCAAGCCTAAGCCAGAGCCTCATCCTCTGCCTCAGTGCTTGTGAGTGTGTTCACGTGTGTGTGAGTGTTGTTGTAATGTTTCTCTCGCTTCTTCTTTTCGCCGCTTCGCGCTGCTTCCGTTTCTCCCGAATCTCTATCCCGGCCCAGCGGCAATGCTGTGAGCGAAAACGAGCTAGTCGCCACGCCCGAATGCGTCCTGATCCGAGCCGCCTGTCGGCGGCTCGTGGGTAAAGCTCCAGCTTAAAAAGCGTGCAGCCGCTCGTCTTCGTCGTCATCGCGTTGCAGCGGCAGGACTAAGCCAGCTTTGGTGGACAGCAGCTTGGGTTGCCAGCCGACAACTTCGTTCGATGTGGCAGCTAGCTAGGTGCTCGAGGCCGCCTGAGCTAAGCCAAAGAAGCTCAAACTGAGGAGGCAGCAATGACCCAGTTCCGGGTTTGCGAGCAAGAGAGGGCTGGAGCCGACTTGGTGTGCCGTTGTTCCCAACTATCCCAATGCTCAGGGGTCAAGCCTAAGCCAGAGTTTCAGCTTACCATCACCGGCTCATATGCACCTTTGAACTTCCACAGTGCCATTAGCTAGTTTATCCAGTAGGAAGCCGTGCTACCCTTTATGGCTCCTCCCTCTTCCGCCCACTTCGTATTCCCGTAGCCTCGGCCCAGCGTTTGTCCACCGTTGGACCGCACCATGCAGAGTTGCTGCGAAGTGAAAAATAAAAGCAGTACCCAAAGCAACAGCTTATTGCTGGCCCGGTAGTCGTGGTTACGCACCAGCACGAGCGCTGCATGTGGAGCGAACCGGTTCGGCAAGAGTTTTAGCTAGGCGAATTTCCAAAGTATAATAAACCCACCTCATGTATGCGATCGCTAGCGATGGTCCCAACCCTGAAGGCAGACCGCTTCAGCACCCCAAGATACGAGGGTACTAGGACCAAATGTCCCGGACATAATGTCCCTGACTAAATGTGTCAGGACAAAATGTCCTCATACAAAAACGTCCCGGACAAAATGTCCCCACATGTGACAATAAATAATCATATTCATGTTATTTTAAATATATAATACATAATAGGCTTCGATATTTCACCAATAAAATGTAGCATGTAAAGTTTTAATATTTAATGAAGACTGAATAGAGATTACTTGTGATCATCAGTCTCGACATATACATGTGCAGTTAATCAAAGGCCTCTTTAAATGAAGTCATCTTTAGTTAATCAAAGGCCTCTTTAAATGAAGCCATGTGCCATAGTCTTATTAATAAGAAAACTTAAATGATAAAATATCAAAGTTTACAGTTACATTTACTAATGAATGGCTTCTGTTTCACTGTAAACGTATAAATATGTGGAAGTTACAGTGAAGGTTATTATACTAAAAACAGTTTGTTATAGTAGGTGTATTTATATAACTGTAAATGTAATTCGAATGTTTAATAAAAGACAAAAAATAATTAAGGAAGATGCTGAAATTCATAACGTCACAGAAGGGAACAAGGAAGCTTGTAGTCGGAGGATTCTTATTCACGAAGCATAGAAATGGTGCAGATGGAAAATAAATTAGGCGTTGCGAGGACCGATACTGTGGGGTGCGAATTCATACTCTGAATAATGCTATTATTGAGGAAGTTGGAAAGCATAGTCATGAAGTTACCCACGGAAAAAGTGTGTTGAAGAAGGAAGAAGCCAAATGAAGAGGCAGGCTCGGGAAACAGAAGAACCCTGTATACGCGTTGTACAACAGGCTCTGCTGGCTGTACCTGTTGACGACGCCCATCTTCTACCTGCTCGTGAGACCTTATCACGCGATGTCCGAAGACAGCGTTTGAAGACCAGACGTATTGCAGATGGAGATGATTTATGTCGTACAACACAAGACAGTACCTTTTTTGTAAGAATCGAGGATGACGACATGCTCATGTTTGCTACGGATGACGATCTACATTTTCTGCAACAGTGTCAGCATTGGTTCGCTGACGGAACATTTCGTGTCACACATGAAGGCTTTGATCAGCTTTACACCTTACATGGATTCCACAACAACTCCATATTCCCATTTGCATATGCTCTACTGCCGGGTCGTTCTCAAGCAGTATATGGTAGATTTCTCAATCACATAACGACGCTGCCGAACGTTGGACAACCTTTATCCATTGTTACGGACTTCAAGCTGGCTGCTATCAACGCCTTCAAAGACAAGTTCCCGAATGCAAAAATGGTGATTTGTATGTTTCATTTCGGGCAATGCATATGGAGACAAGTGCAACAGCATGGATTAGCAGTCACTTACAATGATGATCCTGAATTCACTACTAAGGTAAAGCGTCTAATGGCTTTTGCATTTGTTCCTACTGCGAATGTCATTGCAGCTTCTGAGGAGCTCTCTCTCTCTCTCTCTCTCTCTCTCTCTCTCTCTCTCTCTCTCTCGCTGCTTCGCTAGCAGGCTACTTGAACCTCGTCGCAGGCCATTATCGCCGTGCTGTTGATTGCGAGCGAAGCAGCGAGAGCTGCTTATAATAATTACAATGCATTTGATAACACGCCCACAGATAGTTTAATCGCTTTCTAGGCGCCATACAATTGCTGAAGAAGAAGCACGATCGATCGATCGAGCGGTCAGTGGCAGCACATGCTCAATAAGCAACGAGAATAAAACGGTCAGGGGGTGACGTCTTCAGGTCTTCATGGGTAGGTCTTCAGGAGATTAGCTTTTTTCGTACTAGACCTTATTAAGGTAGCCAGATCTCATGAAGAAACCTCTGAAAATCTTTCAAGGAAGCTTACAGGTTGCGATTCTGCAAATGCTTTAGTCCGACAGGGCTTAACAGAGACTAAAGAATGTGAACGAATCTTTACAAGTAAAGAAGGCTTAAAACTTTTCTGCCGAGCTGCTAACATCTGGGGAGTGAGGCCTCTCAGTATTAGCCAGCAAATTGTTTACCGGAAACTTGGACAAATTGTCTACCCATGAAAACCAAGATAGGGGGTTGCTCTTGGCTCTGCCCTTGAATGGACGGCATCACAAAGGTCTGGAAACGAAATGAGTGCCGAGGAATTCTTAATTCTTAGATAATACTAGGTACATTAGCTGGGCTGGAGTTAGTGAGTCACCAACATTGAGGTGTCTATTGTTAAGGTAACTTTACTGAATTTTGATTTTAAATATTTTGCTATAATAAAATATATGGATTCTGTGAGCGTAAATTAGTAGTGATAAGTTGGAAATGCCATTTCCATTCCCTGAAGTTATCTGTCGCCCCCCTCTCGTATAGATGTTCGCCAGGCGTGGTGACGAATTGCACTGGTATTTGTCTGAATTCCGTTTGCTGAGACTGTTACAAGGCTAGAAGTTGAGAGTGCTCTCTTGATTCGGCCGAATAAATGGCTTTTGGTAGGCTTTGTGGATGGAGATCGTGGGCTTTCGCACTGCAGCTTATGTGTAAGGCCAGGATCTAAATTAAGTTCAATTAAAATGGCTATCCGATTCATAATATGTGTGGCTATTATAAGATGTTAGAGGTTTATGGGTAAATAGCATTTTTTGCATTGTTATAACTTCTACGACCAGTTTATGACTTACAGTGATTTATGGGTCAGCAGAGAATATAACAACACTGTTAGTTGATGGGCTTTTGTGATTTATGGCAGTGCCATTTAAGGAACGGGCAGCATAGGATCGGGGAGTTACGTTGAGGACGCCGAGCAGGACTGCAGCGTATTGAGCTGCTGCAGAGTCCGTGTTAATATAGGTCTTTGAGCCTGCTGTGGTATTCTGAGTGGTGCCGCATACCTGCCGTTAGGGTGAACGTCAAACTACAATTTCTAATTTCACTCTTTTTAATGTAATGTAATGTAATGTATCTCAGTCAGTAACTCCACAAAGTCATAAAGACCATGTGGGTGTTACGCAGGAGAGTTTTGTATAGCACACTCACAGCCTAAGCGGCTTTCGGTACGCATTCGGTAGCCAACAGACTTCGTCTCACGCAACAAAGAGAAAGTGGGAAGCATATCAGAGTTAGGAGAGCAGTTGAGGTAGTGAGTAGCATAAAAGTAGCAACTCAGGACCGCTGAAAAGGATGCGTCATAGTCGGCAGTTGGAGAGTAGATGTCGTTGCACAAGAATTGTGGAGGCGAGTTCCACAGTCTAGGACCTGCAGAGCTAAAGCTTCTGTCGCCAACTGTCTTTAAGCAGAGGAATGGGACAGCTAATTCATTGTCCACACAGGACCTGAGGGCGCGAACAGGCTGAAAATGATGCAGCAATTCAGCTAGGTATGAAGGAGCCAAGCCGTGGTGGGCCTTGTGGGTCAGCGTAAGAACTTTGCTCTGTATCCTTTGCTCAACCGGCAACCATCCTAGCTCTTCCAGCAAAGGTGACACGTGCTCAAACCGCAGGGACTTGAAAACCAGCCTTGCAGCCATATTCATAGTCGTCTGTACTGGCATAATAGCTTTCTTTGGTAGCCCAGCCAAAAGGGAATTACAATAATTTTAACTAGCAGCAGATGAATAGTAGCTGCCGATGAGTTCCGTAGGTTATGGGTTTAAGGATCAGTTGACTCATGAGCTTCGGTTGGCTCGTTCTCGGCTAAGGTGACATGGTTTAGGTTCAGTGCTTCCGAGTAACATACTGTCAAGCTTACCTAATTTGTTCCAACAGAGCCAGTGCAATGCGACCAGCTTGTGTCGGCTGATACTAGATAGAATTTCAGCATCGACGTAGACATTTTTTGTTTCTGGCTGACTAGCCTTGTGTGGCGACTTAATTATGCAGTTACTTTATGGATGCTTATGATAAGGCGATATTCTAGATTGAATACTTTCAAAAATCGAAATAAAGGATGCTGCCATTGAGCGAGCGGTTATTCTGTCGGATACGCATGTATCGCAAGCGTTTTGTAATGGGGAGAGACATAGTGGGCTAGGACTAGGCAATCGAGGCAAGAAGACGAAGCATCAGAAGATCAGGTGTGAGTAGCATACTGCATCATGCAAAAAACGAATAAGTGCCTATCGCTTCCATCGCACTGCCAGGTCAAGTGTCGCTGGCTAGCGTCATACATACTCAAAGGGACAGGTTCAGCACGGCGATGAGCGAGCCGACCGAAGCAGATGCGATAAAAAAGCGTTGCTTCTGGCGAATAAGTTGAAAGCTTTGCCAAATACCTCGCATGCCCGTCTAACCCAGTGTGGCGTATATTAAAGCTTGCTTGAGAGGGTAGAGATCCCTAAATTTGTAAAATATTCTCTGAGGGCGCTCTATCAAGTGCATTATTATTATTATTCCACACGTATATACAGTGCATTTTATAAAGCACTCTCTGAGAACTCAATCTCTTTCTGGGCATTTTACATATACTGCAAAGGAAACACGATGGAATGGTGAGTGGTGGCATGGTCAGAAACAAGAATAACATGGTTAGGGGTTAGAGGCTTGCTAACTTAATGGTTTTACAGGTTATCTTCTTATTGCACCGGGCATGCGTTATAACGGTCCGGCCGGCATAGTTGTCATATATAAACGCACGAGGCTCTTTGTTTAAGACCGACATTTTTGGGATATTTTTACATATGCCCTTGTGACATGTTTCGGCTGTGGCTGCACGTCGTGGAGGCCAACGAATGCAGGGCGAAGCCAGGGGGCAGGAGGGTAAGTGCCCCACTCCCATGGACAGAAGCAAGTACCTATGTGCTGCGTTGCCATGCTTACAGTGCCGTTGTGCCCCAGCTGGACTCACCTCACCAAGCCCGATCGACGGGTGGGCGGAGTACCGCATCATTAGGCGCTGCAGTCGGAGAGTATCGGCGGACTAAGCCCAATTTAATTGCAACGGGCCAGCAAGGGTTGTGTAACCGGCTAGGCGTGCAGTGGTCTAGTTTCTCCTCTTTCACCGGCCGCTACGGACAACTTGTCGCTTCTTTTCCTACTCAGGAACTGCCAACATGACGGCTACATCCGTACGTACACTTGTGCTGCCCGCATACGATGTAACCGTCTCCGAAACAGCTCGGTAATGAGGAGGGTGGGGGGCTCCTGGCTCCGCCCCTGAATGAGCAGTGTCACTAAATGAGTGAAGAGGAATTCATAGATATGACAAAGTGTGTTAGGTGGAGTGGGGTTAGCGAGTCGCCACCATAAAGGCTGGCTGTTGGTTTTTAGCCTAAACTTCACATCATTGCATTCGCTTCAGGTTTTATTATTATTTTTATAAAAGAAAAATAATGAGGATTATGTTAGCGTAATTTAGTTATGATAAGCTGGAAATGCCATTTCTATTCCCTGAAGTTATCTATCAAGCCCCCTCTCCCAGAAGTTATCCAGACCCAGGAAGAATCGCTCTTGCATTTGTCTGAATTCCGTTTGTTGCCGTGCCCAGTGAACTGCGTCTGCCTTTGGTCGATGTCAATTCATACAGAATCGTCCGAAAAATGAGTTTAGTATGGATTTAAATTCAGATGAAGGTGCCTGCCTCCATTGCCAGCTCAAGTGTTGGTTTTGATTTCCCTAGTCCATTCATGCCCTGTGCCGAGCCGGCTGCTGGCTGCTGGCAAACAGCCCGACAGACAGCGAGTTTGCCCAGCTGCCGAGACTATATAAAGACTTAGAATGAGTTGGACAGTGGGCAGATACTGGTCTGGCGATTGACTGTCTGAGCAGTGAATGCCTTGCATGCATGCCTTTCATGGAGGCTGTGATGCTTGGGAAGCAGCAGCTGCTGCTGCTGACCAGAGATCGCTGCTTCCGGCAGCTGTTGAACCGTACAGCAGAGTAACCAACTGCCTATGCTACTGTGACGGAGGGGGCTGCTGTTAAGGTTGCCCAAATATTAAGTCGTACAGAAATAAACCTGGCTTTCGTCAGTTGCCTTCCAGGTCGATGACCTAGATATAAATTGGACAGGTAGAGGAAAGCTGCATTGGAAGAAATCCGGATGAGAAGATCGGGGACGCTATTTTTAATGCAACGTCAGTGTTATCGCTGCGTTTTTGTCGTAGTAATTGTCGCACTTTAGCGAAGGCTGGTGATTGCTATGGAGTACTACTGTTTGCTATTAGAAACTGTAAAACTAAGGAAGCACTGTCAGCTGTTCAATGTCACTATCACTGTGCCTGGGGCATCTGATGAGGCTGTTCAATGAAGTTTTAAAACAGGTGGATAGAAATTTATGTTTTCTAATGCTTGCTATACGATGTATCATCATTACTATTATTATTATGACTCACTATCGATTATTATAGTTGTTAGCCAGCTAAGAGACCATATACTTGAGATTTGAATTTCATCAACCACTTCTAAATTTGACCAAGCATTTGTCACATCCCGTATCAACTTCTGTAAGTCTCTGCTAGCTGGTCTGCCTGCCTGTGCAATCAGCTGGTCATTGCTGGTGCAATGCTCCGGAGCCAGACCCGTCTGTGGCGAGTGTCGAAATTGCAGCACCACACCACTTCTCGCCGACCTGCAGTGGCTCTCAATCAAACAGCCCGTTGACTTCAAGGTTCTGTCACTTGCGTTTAGATCCCGCATGCTCTGGCTTCGGCCTGCCTATCTTATCTACTTCCCCACCAGGCAAAAGAATCATGCAGCCTGCCGTTCTGATTCGAATCGTGCAGTCATACCTCATACGAACCTCAAAGCCGTAGGAGACTGTGCCTTTTGTTCCTTTGCTCCCACAGCATGAAACTCACTACTGCCTCATGTCACAGCGTCCCCTGACATGACGACATTTACCTGGTCACACTATGTCTGCTGCTTTCGGATGTTACTGCCAAACTTCTGTTTAGTAATTTGTATGCAGCCTCTGTATGTAAAGTGCCTAGATACTGAGATTTAGCCCTCTCTGAGGGTGCTATATCAATGTATTGTTATTACTAGTACTATTATGATCAGTCAGTTAAATACAAAATGTATCAGGTTTACAAATCATTCCTGCATTCTTCAATTGTCTTCAAAAGAAAATGAGTCACCAAGAGATAGGCAGAGAAGCACTGCATATGACGAAATGAGGCAGACGACTGGCTGATTTGGAAAAATCATTGTGGTCTCTCAACCCGAATATCCGGAACACGTGGCTGAAAAATTGAAAGCACTTATGAAAAATGGTTCGATATAAATCCATGCTGTACGTTTGGTGTTATTAAAACGTACCTATGCTTTATAGCATGGCACTTCAGAGCTGCAGTGGACTCACGTTCTGCCTTGTACACTAGCCAAAGTATTTGTACAGTGTCATATGCACTGACTCTGCTTATTATGAACCTCCTATTAAGTTGAATTAAAATAATAATTCATTAGCTGATTAAATAGCCTCATTTGTATAAATGCTTAATTGCCTTAAAGGTTAACATCAAGGCTTGAAGCGAGCAATGAAGGATTGCCCACTGTAGGGCTTGAGCCCACCACCTCTGTCATGAACAGCAAGCACCTACCTCTGTGATGAAACCCTGGGAGCAAGTTACCTAGTGGCCAGCTGACGAGCTACTCATACTTTTTACCTCTTCAACGGCATTCTTGTAGAAATGGAGGCTAATCTTCCGAAAGATGCGACCTCTGACCTATCTGATAAGAGACTTGGCAGAATACCGGACACCTTGCTGGTGGATGCCTCATCACGTTTAGAGTTGGATTTGAGTAAGATCAGGGATATTAATTTTGCACAGGACCTTCTGAAGTTTGTGAATATTATACGACTGTCTCTACAAGGCTGTGGGTTCTCTGAGCTGCCAGTGGGGCTATCTGATCTTACAAAAGTAAGTGTGCTTGTGTCCAATCAGACAGCAGTCACCATCAGCATCTGCTTACTCCTTGTCAGCCATGACTGCACCGTATACTGCAATGTTTAAAAAACCATGCACGAATTAATTTATTTTTGGGCAGTAGTTGCACACTAGGTGAGGCAGTTGCTTTTCACGACCTTGGCTCCGAAGTCGTGGGTTCGAATCCTGCGGTGGGCAATGATTATTGCCATTTTAAGTGGTGGTGATATAATTCATTTTATATAACTCTTAAAAATAATGATACGTATTCAAGCTGCACCCTTACATAATTGTAACCTATTGCTCCAGTTGCCTTCAGTGGTTTTGACGATTGTCTCTGCCTTCAGCTATCCAATAATAATAATAACAATGAGAATACTTTTGTATAATGGTCCCTGACAGCTTACTCTTTTAACAGGCACTTTACAGGTGCCCTAAAGAAAGCATGACCGAATGATTACTGGTAACATGGGCAACACGATAAAGCATAACATCCCTAGAAAAGACATGCACTGGGTCAACATGTAATAAACGTTAGAAGTAGCAGGCACAGTGCCACCATGCCTTGACACACAACGGATCGCAATGACTTGACAATCTTGACGAATCGCAAGGACCAAATAAATGCTGTAATAAAAAGATGCGCTTTAGCTTTGTATACTTTTTTCATGTCAGGGATGCCATGGCATCATTTGGGAGTGAGTTTCAAAGGCTTCAGTTCAATTGGAGGCTTTCAGTTAGTGCAAATTTCGGCAGCTTGGCACGAGCTTCGCAATTGCCACGTCACACCACCTCTCTCTAACCTGCATTGGCTCAAAATCAAGCAGCGCATTGACTTCACGTTCGTGTCACTTAATTTCAGCCCCCTTTGATTCTCTTGTTTCAACCTACCAATCAAAACCTCTCCCCCAGTAAGTGAAAATCCACTTCCAACCCTTTGTTGTAAGTGGAGTCGCTTAGTCACACCTAAGAGGAACCTCGAAACCATTGCTGACCATGCCTTTAGTTGGTACAGTCCGAAATCCTGGATGTCACTACCTAAGCTCGGCACATCGTCCCATGATGACATTCACGAAGAAGCTCAAATAGCAGCTGTTTAACTCAGCATTTGGCTGATCTATGTGATTAGTACTTTGTGTGCATGTCCCTGCTTCCTCTATGCCTGCCGCTTGAGGATATTGCTACCATGTACTTGGCAATGCCTTTCATGTAGCATTTGCAAAATGCCCAGAAAGAGATACAGTTCTCTTAAAATGCTAACTATTTACTCGTTCACTTTGCAGCAAATGTAAAGCGCCTAGAAAGAGATTAAGTTCTCTGAGGGTGCTTTATCAAGTGCATTATTATTATTATTATAAATTTTATTGCTTAAAGAGCTGCATATCCTGCTTGCAATATTAATCTGGCCTATGTATATGCTGACTAACTTCATGTTAAGATATCTCAGATGATTTGTGCATTTCTATTCGTTCTGAAACCAGGGCAAAATTAATGAGACAATCTTTCTGAATTTCTCAACGTTTCAGCCAGAATTTAACTTTTAATGTTATATTTCCACCGGATTGTACTGGATAGTTTATATCTAGACTGAAAGGTAACTAATTTATTCTAGCTGTATGTGAGGTGTGGTTAGTGAGCAGGCAGCAAGCGTACTGTGGTTTCACATTGTTAGTTTGTGTGCTTGCTTGTGGTAGATCATATATAGCCTTAAGGTAGAGTAGATAAACCAGTAGGTCTATTAGCAACCTAGGTTTTTGAGCTGTGTTGTAAGATACCAAAGTATTTGACTTATAAAGAGTGTTTTTTTACTGCCAATGACATAGAAACTGGAACATCCACCGGGTTTCATTCAAGGTATGTAGACAGGTGCCTAAGTTAGCCTGGCTAATGTAATAGAGTAGCCGATCGGAGGCTAGACCGTGAATGACTGTCCACTCCTTTTTTGTGCGGCTGGATGTGACCTCTTATATATATAATTCAATTATGTATAATTCATTTATATAGTGCCTCAAGAGAACTTAATCTCTATTCAGGCGCTTCACATATTCCTCGGGGCTCGAGCCCACTACCTCTGTCAAACCTTGGTCGGGGCGAGCACCTTAAACCCTAGACCAAATATAGTGGATGCTTGAAAAGGACTTATGATAACATCCTAGTGAGTTGCTGAATGATTGCATAAATAAGTAGACCCAAGCCCACTTGACTCCCCATGCTAGAGAACTACCTCGGGCGACTCCTAGCAGGGTGTGGATCTTTACCTGATTTCTCTGTGATATCTGCAAGTATTTCGCTGCTATCTTCGCTGTGACTAGTTATGAGCTGTCCTCGGATATGGTACACAAAACAGGACATGCTTAGCCTAAGGTGCTACATGGCCTTTATTGTCTACACCTACCGGTGGATCTTCTTCGGTGGATCAGTGAGAACCTTCCTGCATCTTGCGTTTGCCCTATCCACAGCTTGGCTATTAAGAGCCACGACCTGTAAGTCAGTTTAAAGAGTTCCTAGCTGAAATATATGTGTCTGATAGGCCGTTACTGGTAGCTGGAGTCTGCAATATTCACCCTGAAAACACTATTGACCGTCAGATCTGCTCATTTCTCGACTGGAGAACTTCGCTTTAGTCCGACACTTACAATGCATTGAAATAGAAAATTTTCTGAAATCTGCTTGTAGTGCAGGTCTTCTTGATCTGCATTCAGACTCGAACAGCAGCCTTGATAGCCACACTGATACAGTGAACGTGACACTCAGGAGTGCTCTTGATAAGCATGCTTCCGTTCACTCTATCCGTATGCTAAGTCTTGGGGATTCCTTTCAATTTACCAAAAAATCTCAAATATGTGCCGGGTTAAGCTCAAGCTTGAACACCGGTTCATGAAATCGGGGTCGGATAAAGATCTAGTCAATTTCGAAGACTTCTTTCGAATTTACACCCGGAAGCTCAAAAAAAGCCAAGGCTTCTTTTTTCACTTGAAAGCTGTATTCCTACCAGTCGGACCCTAAACAGATTTATGAGACAAAAAACTATTTACCGGCTAACGCTGTGAGGTTCCACTCCTTAGATATTAAGAGTTTAGCAGAAAAGTTTTCAGCCGTCTTTACTCAAAAAATTATGCACATTCGTGCCTCCATGAAGCCCTCTCCGACTAATGCAATTTCGGCATCACAACCTGTGACCTTCCTTAAAATGTTTTCGGTGGTTTATGCATGCAATGTCGCTACCTTAATAAGGTACAGCAAAAAAAAGCTAGTTGTCTGGAGGCCCTATACCACCATCTCTGTGATCTTCACTGGCAGATCAACTTAGCCCTGCCATAACCGATGTTTTTAATGCTTCTTCTGGAAAAGGGGTCGTCCCCAAGTACTTCGAATCGGCAATCGTTAGACCCATGCTCAAAATGCCTGGATTAGATGTAAAGGTCCTTGGAAACTATCGCCCAGTTTACCTACTTAATTTCTTGTCCAAGATGGGTAACCTGAAATTACCCATTACCCTGCTCGCTGGCCATGCTGCCCGGTTCACCGTCTGTGTAATTAACGGCATCTGCCTGAGCCGTCTTGACATGTGTGCAACTGCCTGCAAAGACTTAACATGTATTATTTGGCGTTGGTAGATGATTGATTTGCAGATAGTGATAACTGCAAGAAATCGTTGGGTGCGACAACATACAGCCCTAAAAGCCGACCGATATCATTCCTTCGGATTTTCCACCACATCCATATGGTCTCGCCACAGGCTAATAAAAATAACAATAATATTGCACTTGATAAAGCGCCCTCAGAGAACTCAATCTCTCATTAGGCGCTTTACATTTTCTGGAAAGTGATATGCAATTGAATAGTAAGTAAAATCTTGCTTGAAAAACAAACAAAATGAATAATATGGTTAGGGGTGACATGCACAAGGTCAGCATGCAAATGTGGTTAGTGGCAGCATGCACAGTGTCAGCACGCACAAGCACATCAAGGACGAATCACAGGGACCCGCTAAATGCTGTCCTAAATAGGTGTGTTTTTAAGTTTCTTTTAAATGTGGTCAGGTCATGGGATGTTCTAATGCAGGTCGGGAGGGAGTTCCAGGCTGTGGGAGCATACGAACTAAATGCACGGTCTCCAAAGGATTTAAGGTTTGTACGAGGTATTTCTAAACTGTTGGATGCCGAAAAGCAGGTGGTACGATGCTTGGCCTAGTGGGGTAGTATATCTGAAAGATAGGCTGGAGCCAGAGAATGAAGAGACCTAAAAGTGAGCGACAAAACCTTGAAGTAAATCCGTTGCCACACTGGTAGCCAGTGCAGGTCGGCGAGAAGTGGAGTAATGTGGCAACTGCGACGCTCACGACAGAGAAGCCTAGCTGCAGAGTTTTGCACCAGCTGCAATCACCTGATCGCACATGCTGGTAGGCCAGTAAGCAGTGAGTTGCAGAAGTCGAGACGGGATGTCACGAATGCATGGACCAACTTGGACGTGGTATCCTTATCTAAACAAGCCCTAATTTTAGCAATGTTATGAACCTGAAAATAGGCAAATTTGACTGTGGAGCTGATGTGATCGTCTAACGAGAGGTCGCTTTGGAATATGACACCTAGATTTCGAGCTGATTCAACTGGAGATATGCTGGCAGAACCAATTTTGAAAGTCAGCCTTTCCAATCTCTGAATCACACTGGGTTTGCCCATAACTAGTAAGTTAGTTTTATCAATGTTTAGTTTTAGAAAATTTGCTAGTCTGTGGGAGCATGGCTGCATAAATAAGAAGAGGCAAGCCCATGCACGGGGCTGCACGGGAAGGCAGCATAATGTTCGTCTGATTTAGCAGTACTACTGTTGGCTGAAAAGTTTTTGAATTTAGACATACTTGCCCTTGCTTTTTTTTTTACAAAGATAGCACTTGCTAGAACGTGGCTGCACAAACTCTATAGGAAGAAGACCCGAGTGCAACACCAACGGCACGGATCAATAACCTATAAATAGCAGCCGGGCCATTCTTCCCTATTCTGACAAGCTTTCCTGTTACTCCACATACAAACACCGACAGTTGAGCCGTATCGCTATTGTCCGTGCTTTCGTCGAGCCCAAGACAATAAAATTTTCATTGAGCAAGTCTTTTAGTGAGACTTTCTTCTATGTTGGATGCGAGCTCTTCAACTCTTCTCGCAACCGTTTGATGAGAAAGACTGACTTTCTCTACTTCTGACTTATTTTCTAGACAGACCACACCAGTAAACAGCCCGTGGCATTCCTTAACAAATTTACCATCGGAAAATGCTTTCGCCGCTTAGCTTTAGCTTAGCTATTGCAAAACTTACTTTGGTTGAAGCCTCAGACTTGTTGCTGACTGCTGTATATAATGACTGCTTTCCGATGACGCTCTGTTTCAACGAGTTCACTCAATCATTTTTTTTTTTTCAAGCATGATTTTACTTACCATTTAATTGCATTTCTATTTGCAGCAAATGTAAAGCGCCTAGAAAGAGATTAAGTTCTCTGAGGGCGCTTTATCAAGTACATTATTATTAGTATTATTATTATCAATTCGAAGTTGACCAGTCAGGCTGTTGTAACTGTCGCCATGCTTTGTTGAAAAATGTCGCTTAACATCCTACTCCTTTGCAACGACAATTGTTTGTTGACATATTAGGCACATAATCCTACCAAAGCGTTCCTTTACAAAATAGTCTACAGTCCAAGATGCTTTGAAAAGTCTTCCTTCCGCCTCAGTTTTTTGTTTTTTGCTAGTATTCGCATTCAGTGCCATTTTCTCTGTGAAATAAAAAAACTGATCAGTTACGAATTGATTAATTTATATTTTATCCTAGCAATATCTTAGAATTAGTAAGTAAGTTGAGCAATACGCGTTTTTTGAAAAACCTACCTGACTGATTCTAGTTCGTGCAGCAGCAGCTGAGATGCGGCTCTTTTTTTCTATCCACAGTGTGAAACAGTTAATTCCGGTTGCGGAAGCGTTATAAATGTTATCGTAATGGCGCCGCTGTAGCACAAATATATTAACCCTTCACGCCAAAATGTTCACATAAAGGCTAGAAAAATAAATCGATTTGTTTACCTTCACGCGAAAATAGCCATTCGGACACCTTAAAGCTTCACGCGAGCGTGAAATACATCACAGCGCCTTATATCACCGTTTGTAACAATTAAAAAATAAGGAAAAACATGGAGTGACAAATATTTTTGGGATAACGTTGCCGGCCCCATAGAAGACCTCGGCGAGCCGGGTTGTGGCCCGCGGGCCACGTGTTGGACACCCCTGCTATAAGGTGAACATTTCACAAAGCACTAAATTTTTGTACTCTCATCGGTTGATCATAAATGATTTAGCAACCGTCTTCATTATTTTCAGCTTGAGGAGCTCAACATCAGCCACAACAGTCTTGGCTTTCTACCACGGTCACTATTCAAGCTGCAAGCATTGAAAAAGCTTTACGTTGATTCGTGTGATCTGGCTGAGCTGCCTGACTGCTGGGACCACCTTACTTCGGTGAGCTAAGCAACAGCACCAGGCTAGGTAGTAAGGATGTTCGTTGCTTAGGCATGTAAATGTTAATGCTCTCACCTTGTAGGACTGTCATTTTATTCCTAGCACTGTCTCAAAAACGTTTCATCCGAAATTTGGCTGCGGCTGCATATGTGTACTATTTGGTGTTGGTAGATCGTAGGATTTACAGATAGTGATAACTGCAAGAAACAGTTGACTTCAACATTGTGTCACATACTATAAGGTTCCCTTTTTCCTGGCTTCACCCTACTAATGAGGACTGCTCCCCTACTAGATCAAGAATCATACCCCTTTTATCAAACTTTAATCGTTTATTTATACTTCGTAACAGCCGTCGGGCCGAATTGGCTTACTTAGCCCAATTTAATTTGGACGAGGCAGACTAGTCACGTGATCATGCTAGTTTTGCATCAGCCTAGTCGCTTGACCTCACTAGTCCTACAGCAATCTACTTTCTGCTTTCTCACTGGCCTATGTCGAAGCAATCTCACTCTCTCCCTATCCCTCTTTTGTCTACTGGTTCTCAGGAGCTACTTATTGACGGCTACTACAGCCACATCAGCATATACACTCACTGGCTTGCATGGCTTATGTATACCACAATCCAGCCGTCGTTGATACCACCATCACGGCCTGTGGTTGCATCACTAATCTCCGTGGTGTCCTCATTGTACACTAGCCCATTACAGGACTACTTCACGGGAGCACTATTAATAGTACAAATAGACTTAATATAGCGCCTTCAGAGAACTGGTTCTTTTTCTAGGAACATTGCATTTGCCACAAAGGAAGTGCCGTCGAATGGTTAGTAGTGTCATGCTCAATAAAGAACGTGACAAATGTGGTTACAGGATGCACTCACAATGCATCATGCAAGTACCGTTAGTGGCGGCATGTAACAGTGTCACAATCGTCAGATCAACCCACCCAATAGGACCAGCATCGTAACCCTGCTTTTCGGAATCCAACACTCTACCAATACCTCGTGCAAACCTTATATCCTTTGGGGACTATGCATTTAGTTCCTATGCTCCCAAAGCCTGGAACTCCCTCCCGACTTGTGTCAGAACAACCAATGGCTTGACCACATTCAAAAAGAACTTAGCCTGTGATTCGTCCTTCTTGTGCTTATGCCTGCTGACACTGAGCATGCTGCCACTAACCACATTTGCATGCTGACCCTGTGGATGTCACCTCCAACCTTGTTATTCATGATGTTTATCAAGCATGATATTACTCATCATTAAATTGCATTTCACTTTGCAGCAAATATAAAGCGCCTAGAAAGAGATTGAGTAATCTTAGGGCACTTTATAAAGTGCATTATTATTATCATTATTACTACAATGCATAAGCACATAAGGACAAATCTCGGGGACCCATAGCCGTTAAATTTCAGCTGCAACCACTAAAACGAAGCCATTACAAAGGCTAATATTTATTTACTCATATTTTAAAGAGAGGCTCATCCCATTGGCAATGTTACAGCTGGAAAACATTAATCCTGACTACTTTCGTGCTCAGAAGTCTCATATGTTTCGTGCATTCCCGTTAATTCTGAAACCTGGCCTAAACAAGTAATGCCATCTATCCTTATAGCTCAATATAGTTTCAGCCAGAGTTTTACTTCAACTTTGCCGTTTTACTATATCGTGCTTGATAGTGTATATCTATGATCATTATCTCAACATTAAAGGTTGGCGACACACGTGACCGCCACTCCCAGGAGGCACATGTCAGCTCTGCAGGTCGCGAGGGGCCAGTAATAGGTGCTGCCCACATTTCAGCCACAGCTGTAACACTGATCCCACAGTCATTCATTGGTCATGTAGTGCCGACGTGCAAGAAAGTGTTTTTATAATCAATCGATCACATTTTAGAGAAGTTTTGTTAGTGATGTACACACGGATGATAATAGGATGAATGCTGTGACATCCATCGGGTTCTTATTTGTAATACAAATTATACTGTCATGCCCTAGCCGACCGTACTTATACAAGCTGAACTTGCTGATATGTATTGCTGACGTATAAGAAAGTATTCTTAACGTCGAATAATTGTTTTACATGACTACTTTATTAGTAATGTACATGCAGATGATGTAACAATGACTGCTGTGTCCTGTGTCTGGTATTTATTTGTAATACACAATGCACTGTCATCCCTTGGACAACCGTAGCTGGACATGTTAGCTCGAAGGTAACCGTGGTTGTTTTTCGTGTGACATTCTACCTTGAGGAGTTCATCAGTGAAAAGAAAAAGCTCTTCAGTCTTCCTCCCTCTGTTTGCCAGCTGAAAGCCCTGAAAAAGCTTGATGCTTCTACTGTGGCCTAACTATTCAGCCTGATGGTTTGGAAGGCATGCAGTCGGTAAGTTAGGGAGTGACGTTTTAACTATTGGATTCGTTACGGTTACTTTAGACGCTTTCTACTCAATAAAGAGTCCTGAGGCTTCTGAGCATAAGTCGTCCATAGCAGGCTCCAATTAACGTTCACCCCGAAAAGCAGTCACCCTCGTTCCTTAGGAACCCAAGGTAAAAGGCACATAAATGTGTAACCTCGTGTACTGATAGTGCCAGGCTTCAGCATATTCAAAAAACAGGTGAGATGGAAGATGTCTTTCTATTTTTATCCCTCATGAACTATGGCCTGTAGTGGTAATACTAAATGTTATTTGAAATCGCTATTTTCTATTTTTGTAATTCTGTTTTTAAAAGTTCTTTGAAAATGTCATCGGCTGTCTAGTGGCAGTCAGCCTCGTGTCAGTCACTTAAAGGTCACCCAGTCTTTTATGTGAGGTAATCTCCGGTCAACTGTATGTTCTTGTGCTTCTCAGCATGTGCCCCCACTAGCTCTTTCTAATTGACGTTTACCCTAAAACAAGTAATCCTCCTTCAAGGTCATGGGCACATATATCTTTAAGGCTGTGTACTGATAGCACTAAGCTACACAACGTTCAAGAAGCAGGGGAGATGAAAGAGCACTTTATATCTTTCTGTTTGTTTTACCTTTTATGAACTGTGGCCGGCAGTAGAAACAGGAAATGTTATTTTGAATAGGTATTCGCTAGTCTTTTAATTTTCTTCTTGAAGGTTCTGTCAAATGTCATCGGCTGTCTAGTTGGTGTCAGCCCCATGTTATGCACCTACCGGTCACCTAATATTTTGCGTTTGGTAGTCCTTCCAAAATTATTATTCCTATAGCTTCTTAGCATCTGCCCTTATTGTCTGGGTGTAACTGACGTTTACCCGAAAACCAGTTATCCTCGTTCAAGGTAATTGGAACATATATCCATTACCTCGCGAACTGATGGCCCCGATCTACACATTATTCATAGTGCAGAAGAGATGAAACGATACTTAAAGTAAATTGATTTTCCTGCATGAACTTTGGCCTTCAGAGGTATCACATATATTTCTTTTGAATCCCTGATTTTTGAGCTCCAGCTTAAGCGAACCCAATCAATTGCTGCTCATAGCGGGCTAATCTAGGATAGTTTTAACTTTCCACTCGAAATTTTTCATGCATTGCTGAAAGAGAAGGAAGTATTTGTAACATCAAATTATATTTAAGGGGGAGCGTTTATTAGTGACATACCTGCAGATCATGTAACGCTGACGGCTGTGTCCTGCACCTGGCATTTATTGGTAATACATAATACACTGTCTTCCCTAGGACGACCGTAGCGATACATGTTAGCTCGAAAGTGGCCGTGGTTATTTTTCGAGTCATATTCTAGCTAGATAAGTTTGGGATCAGTAAAAACAAAGAGCTCACCAGTGTTCCTCCTTCCACATGCCAAATACACCCACTTCGTACCTCCTTTCGCATGCACGAAATATGCTTGTAGGTTCATTAAAAAATTATGCCGGCGGCTGAACTGAGCTCTTTGTTACTGTAGTCGCATACGAAATTTCAGCTTTCGTACTTTTATTCTCTTTCCGAAGATTTTAAGAAATCTTATCGATTATTTTGTGGGTGTCAGCTTTGTACATAGCACGCACTCGTCA